>JASEVX010000004.1:88496961-89001277 GCA_031761405.1 Serripes groenlandicus
CAAAAGAAGAAATAGAGAACAAGTATGGATATGGAATTTCAATAATTCTGTCCAGATGTTTTCAAAGTCGCCTGCTTCAGATTTGTTGTATGTGGGAAGGGCTTAACCCTTTCCATCATATAGACACTTTTTGACGCCTCTGCAGCAGAAGACTATTTGAAAACATGGTGATGAAAGAAGAAATTGCTCAAAATGTTTTCAACTTTGATCTGTAATTATACCTTCATTTATAGAAATTTTCATTGTTTTTGACTTAATGTTTTCAAAGTTGTCTGCTGCAGATTTGTTTTATGTGGGAAAGGGTGAAGAGCCAGAGCTTTAAGGTTATGAAAGTATTGGAGGAGACCTTCTCAAAATGATACACTTAAATTTGATACAGTAGTGATGCTTGCTGTCAATCCAGGGGATGTAAGTTTGATCCCCAGCTTTACCAACATTCTTTGCGACATTTGACAAAAGTCCTGTGACTAGCATCATTCTTCTTCCACCAATGGGCTAACATACTGTGGTAAAGTAGCCAGTTGCTTGGAAAGTCTTTTGTGTGGAGTTCTGGTGTGAGAAAGCCATGAAACAGATGAGTAGGTGAACTGGCTGCCGTGATATGACTGAACAATTGTTCCCAAATCAATCATTAAAACTATATGTAAAAGGAGAAATGCCTCAAAACAAGCAATTTCTCCTTTTACCCACAGTTTTCAAAAGTAAATCTGTGCCAATTTCCATCACTATGTGCTATTTCCCCTATCATTTCATCGTTTCTTTTCCTTTTCATGTTTGTCTTGCAAAATGTTGTTTTTCTTTATCAAAAAAATCATTCCTTCAATTGTGTGTGATTTTTGTATAACATCTAACAAAATCAAATACTTACTTCGTTTTCTGTCCTCACATGAATTCTTTCATCAGATCACATCCTAGTATTTGATTTTTTATTTAAACCCTTTTCCTGAATCCTCAGAGCAGCCGACAGCTGTTGTAAACATTGTGGCAAAAGGTGAAATTGCTCATAATATACAATTTTTACTACATATAAATATCTTTTTAATGTCTCTGCTGCTGTTAAAAATCACTTATCATTTAAAAATCCCATTATAATATTTGAAGTGTCGTCTGCTTTGAAACAACTTATAACATCTTGAATAAATAGGTGATTGACATTGAAAGGTTAACCCTTTCCCACATACGCCAATTATGACTAAAAGTGGAAAACATTGTGGCAAAAGGAGAAATTGCACGTTTTGTGCAATTTCTTCTTTCGTCACCATGTTTTCAAATAGCCGTCTGCTGCAGAGGCGTCAGAAAGCGTCTATATGGGGGAAAGGGTTAAGAGTTGAAAATATTAGAAAAGGAGAAATTGCTTGTTTTGGGCACTTTCTCATATTTCCCACAATTTTCTTTTAGAATTCATCTACCTCTTAAGTTGTTTGTATTAGAGAAATGGTAACAAAAGTTATCTGTTCTTTAATTTTCATGATTATATCCAATTAATGAATGTTGTGGAGTGAAGTAAGTACTTGTTCAAATTTCTTGTTAGGAATAAATAACCAGTTGAAAATCATGAATAGTACATTGGGAAGACATGCTTTTTAACTCCACTTGCTGAAAGCCAGTAGAACTTATGTCTTGGTGAATTGTCTGTCATGTGGCTGCGTGCATAAACTTTTGGCTTCAAACGACTTCTCCTCTGTAACCACTGGGTCAATTTGGATGAAACCTGATAGGCAGTATTCTCTCAATGTCCTCTTCTAAATTCCTTAATGCTTTATTATCAATAAGCAATTATTCTGGTTTCCATGGCAACTGAAAGAAAAAACTTTATAAAAATATTCTCCTTCTAAACAAGTTGCCTGGTTTTTAGCTCTACTGGCCAAAGGCCAGAAGGGCTTATGTCGTGGCGATTTGTCCGTCGTGCGTGCGTCCGTCCGTCCGTCCGTAAACAATTTCTTGTTAACACAATACAGTCTTCACTTTTGATTGTATCTCAACTAAACTTATACAGTAGTTAGATATCCATGAGAGCTCGGTTCCTTTCGAAAACCAGCCAGATCCGCCCATGCATGACTGGATTATGGCCCTTGAAATGGTCAAAATTGCTATAAAAGAGCTTGTTAACACGATACAGTCTTCACTTTTGATTGTATCTCAACCAAACTTATACAGTAGTTAGATATCCATGAGAGCTCAGTTCCTTTCGTAAACCAGCCAGATCCGCCCATGCAAGACTGGATTATGGCCCTTGAAATTGTCCAAATTGCTATAATTGAGCATGTGAACACAATAGAGGCTCCATTTACTATCTGATCTTCACCAAACTTAGATAGTAGTTAAATATTGATGAGAGCTTGGTTCCTTTTGAAAATCAGCCAGATCAGCCCATGCAAGATTGGATTATGGTCCATGAAATTGTAAAAATTGCTATAATACAGCTTGTGAACACAAAAGAGCCTCCATTTACTATCCGATCTTCACCATACATACATGCTCTGGATTGAAAATGACCAAAGAACCATACCAGTAGAGCATAGGCCCTCATGGGCCTCTTGTTGTTATTAAGCCTCATTCTCAATGTCCCAGTTCTGGTCCCAGTAAATTAGCTGGTATACAGGGATGATCTAGGACATTTTTGCCGAAAAATCAATTCCAGTCTCACACTCCCAGTTTGATCCCGGATTACCCTGGTGTGTTCCCGGTTTGGCACAGTTAATTTATGTTGTCATGACAGCATGTTTCCTGGTATAACCAGGTCTGACCCAGGTCATGTCCCGGTGGCCACAGGTCCAATCTGGCATTGCCCTGGTCATGTGCAGGTGGAGCCCCAGTGGCACCCTGGTGGCCTCCATAGGTCTACCTAGCCTAGGTTACCCGTCCACATTGTGCTGGATCACTCCGGTACTGTATTTTAACCCTTTCCCTCATATAAAAGCTTTCTGACGCCTCTGCAGCAGACGGCTTTTTGAAAACATAGTGACAAAGGAAGAAATTGCACAAAACGTGCAATTTCTCCTTTTGCCACAATGTTTTCCACTTTTTGTCATAGGTTCTCCATTCAATTATAGAGATTTTCTATTTTTATACGTATATTGGCGTCATCTTCTCCGTCTGTACGTCTATTTCTTGTGAACGCAACTCCTCCTATGTTTCTGACCGTATCTTTTTAAAACTTGGTCAATGTCATAACTATAATGGGTAGATGTGCATGAAGCGGCAATTTTCCGGTTCATTGATTTTTGCAAGATTTATGTCCCTTGTAACTTAGTCTCTGTAGCTGATTGATATTGCGGCTTGTGAACGCAACTCTTCCTACGTTTCTGACTGAATCTTTTCAAAACTTGGTCAATATCATAACTATAATGGGTAGATGTGCATGAAGCGGGGATTTTCCGGTTCAGCGATTTTTGCAATAGTTATGCCTTTCGAAACTTGGTCTCTATAGCATATTCACTTGAGAACGCAACTCAAGTTTCCAAACAGGTAGAAGTGCATAAAGCAGGGATTATCTGGTAGAGAGAATTTTGCAAGAGTTATGCTCAGAAGGAAAAAAGGATACATATCGACACTGCCATTTGACCTACTTTCATATCGGAAGCCTCTATAGGGTTCTATCTCTGTTTATATGTATCCTATTTTCTTCCTGACTGAAATAATTTGTTGAATGGGACATTAAGCTCCAACAATCCAATCCAATACTATGTTTGCCGTTTCCATTAAATGATTGTTTTATCATAATGGTAGTTTTGTGATTTTTATGCCCCCCCCGGAATCTCCGATTCGGGGGGCATATAGTTTTTGGCCTGTCTGCACGTCTGTCTGTCTGTCTGTCTGTCTGTCTGTCTGTCTGTCTGCACGAAAAAAACTTTAACCTTGACCACTTCTTTTGAACCATAACAGGTATGGCTACCATATTTCACATGTGTATTCCTTGTGACATGACCTTTCTGTCAGTACCAAAATGTTTGACCTTGCGACCTTGACCTTTGACCTAGATGTAGTTTTTGGCCTGTCTGCACGAAAAAAACTTTAACCTTGACCACTACTTTTGAACCATAACAGGTACGGCTACCATATTTCACATGTGTATTCCTTGTGACATTACCTTTCTGTCAGTACCAAAATGTTTGACCTTGCGACTTTGACCTTTGACCTAGATTTTGCCATTCTCGGAAAAAACTTTAACCTTGGCCATTTCTTTTGAACCATAACAGGTACGGCTACAATATTTCACATGTGTATTCCTTGTGACATGACCTTTCTGTCAGTACCAACATTTTGGACCTTTGACCTAGATGTTGCCATTCTCAATTTTTTTTTTAACCTTCCCCACTTCTTTTGAACCATAACAGGTAAGGCTACCATATTTCACATGTGTATACCTTGTGACATGACCTTTCTGTCACTACCAAAATTTTTCACCTTGCGACCTTGACCTTTGACCTAGATGTTGCCATTCTCGATAAAAACTTTAACCTTGACCACTACTTTTGAACCATAACAGATACGGCTACCATATTTCACATGTGTATACCTTGTGACATGACCTTTCTGTCACTACCAAAGTTTTCACCTTGCGACCTTGACCTTTGACCTAGATGTTGCCATTCTCGAAAAAAACCTTTAACCTTGACCACTATTTTTGAACCATAACAGGTACGGCTACCATATTTCATGTGTATATCTTGTGACATGACCTTTCTGTCAGTACCAAAATGTTTCACCTTGCGACGTTGACCTTTGACCTAGATGTTGCCATTCTCGAAAAATACTTTAACCTTGACCACTACTTTTGAACCATAACAGGTACGGCTACCATATTTCACATGTGTATTCCTTGTGACATGACCTTTCTGTCAGTACCAACATTTTTGACCTGGCGACCTTGACCTTTGACCTAGATGTTGCCATTGGGGGGCATCAGTGTTTCACAAACACATCTTGTTTTTCATGAAATTACCATTTTTCGGTTCGGCCATTTTGATAGAGATTCCAATGGTAGTTTTGTGATACATTTTAAAAGCAATAATTAAAAGGACCAATCTTGATCTTTATATTTTGTGGCGGCACTGGCACTCTTGTTTGACAAAATACGTTCTAAGTCGTCTGCTGCAGAATCGTCGTATGAGGGAAAGGATTAAAACATCCGAGATGGTCTGATGGATCAAGCAGGAACAACGGGGTTCATTACAGATCATCTGGAACTTCTACGGTGCTGCCGCGGTTATCTTCCTGGTTTGACACGGTTTCTCCCAAACCATCATCCGAGACATACCAGGGCGTCAATCCGGGACAGTGAGAATGGGGCTTTATGTAGAAATGTTCCTTGGTTGATCCTTTATCAGATTCCTTCAAGACGTTGATTGGTGGGAAAACATTGCTGTCATGGGGCAGGCTGTTTTGTCTTGTATGGCTTTAGTGATTTATTTTTGCCTAATGGCAGTGTAGCGATACTAGCCCTCTTGGGCCTTTTGTTATTTATATCTTTTGCAACATAATTGAATGAACATTTGGAAACTGCATATGTACAAGACATCTTGTGAGAAAAGTTCCAGTGTCGGAATAGAATTAATCTTTTTTTACATACATCAATTCTACAGCTGCAGCTTTGGAAATTGAAAATACAAAAATGAGGAACAAATTCTCATTTTGTCACATTCTCATGTTTGAAAAATTGACTGCTGCAGATTTGTCAAAACGCAATGCACGTCAGAAATGGTTAAATTTTCAGAAAAGCTTTAAATCTTTTCAAATCATTTGAGAACAAATTAATGTTGGCTCCTTTTTTACAGCAATGTTTTCTTAAATTGACTGCTGCATATACTATTTCAAAAGTCATCTGTATTAGGGACAGGACTAACAGTGTACATTTATCTACGTCTTCAGATGAGGACATCAAGCTGAACAGTCAAGTGTTTCACTGGCCGGAGAACATCAAAGCTGTGTTTGAGCTCAGTCAGAATAGGATCACATCCAAAAGGGAGCATATTGAAGACGAACTGCGCTCTCGCACAAAGGCCTTTGAGGACAGGCTGAATGACATGATGAAAGATGTGGAGTCCTTCAAGAAAAAAGAGGTAGGATTCAGCCTTTAACGCTTTCCCAAATATAACAAATCTGCAGCAGACGACGACTTTGAAAATATCTAGGCAAAAGCACAGAAAATCACATTAGATGAAAGAAAAATAAATTGAATAAAGTTGAAAACATGGTGACAAAAGGAGAAATTGCTCGTTTAGAGCAATTTCTTCTTTTGTCTCAATGTTTTCAAAAATCTGTCGGCTGCAGAGGCTTCAGAAAGCGTCTTTATGAGGGAAAGGGTTGACACGTTATCTTTTAGGCTATGAATATTCGAAAAACAATGTATGATCGGTAACATTGGGTATGATATCTTGATGAATTTAAAAATAATTCTAAAAGAAGAAATTATTCATATTGAGTGTTGTATTCTTTTCTCACATTTTTTAAAAAAAGTTTTTTATTACAGATCTATACATATTATAGGGCATTGTTATTTAAATATTAGTTAGAGCATTAACCTTGGGATAGGATCCTTGTCAAGACATAACAAGCCCTTCATTAACCCATTCCCACATACAACAAATCTGCAGCACGTCTTCCACTTATTTAATAATTTTGTTTTCATTTATAGCGATGTTCCATATCTGTGCAAAGATGTTATCAAAGTCCTCTGCTGCAAAACTGTAGAGTGTGGAAAAGGGTTAATATATAAAAAAAAAATAATGAATGATTTGAAAAACCTTTCAGTTCATGTCTCAAGATGAGATGAAGACCAATACTGAACAGTTAGCAAGATTGCAAGCTGGCCTGGAACAAGCACGTGATGATCTTGATGGCATTAACGAGGAAGAGCGCCTCTTGGAATGGGAGCTGAGTCACTTCCCACAACTCAACCAGATGTTCACGATGAAAGAACCCTATGACAAATTGTGGAACACCGCTCTTACCTTTCACCAGAGACATGAGGCCTGGACGAATGGTATACATAAAAGGGTTTTGATCTTAGGATAAAAATACAACTTTCATTAGCTTAGTAACATTTACTCCAGTTCTATAATGTATTATAATCTTATTTCTGTCAGCAATAACTGAACATGGAGAAATTAGCTTGCTTTTTTTTTTTCTCCACTATTAGCTCTATTTCTGCTAAAAGTACAAACAATTTAATTCATTACCAGATGTGTTATATTTAAGAGTGTTCTTTGAAATCATCTGAGGAAGAACTGGTAGCGTATTGGAAACTGAAAGTATTATTTTGATATAGAGATGAAAACATAGGAAAAGGAAAACAACTTGTTTTGAGCAGTTTCTTCTTTTCCCACAATGTTTTTACAAGTCTTCTATGGCATAAAACATCCAGGAGTTGTCTGCATCAGTGTAGACTAATATATTATTACTAAAAGACGATATTCATAGTTTTCATACTTTCAACTGACATCTTATTTTGATCTCTGTTCGCCATTTTCTATGACAAAAAATAGGATGCAAGTCGAAATATCTTTCAGACCATTACCTGAAAGGCATAAAAGGTGTCAGAAAGCATTATTTTACAAGTGGGAAAGGGTTAACTAAACCGTTAGAAATTGGAAGAGTAACTTTGATACAGAAAAGGACTTACTGACATGTAATCCTTTCCAACATGCAGATTAAATTTGATACCTCTTCAGCAGAAGTCTTTCAAAAACATTGTGACAAAAAAAGAAATTCCTCAAAATGAGCATATTTCTCCTTTCGCTACAAAGTTTTCAACTTATTTTAGAAATTGTACTTTCATATACAGGGATGTTCCATACTTTTGCCAACATTTGGTCAAAGTTGTCTAGTGCAGATTTGTTATATATGCTAAAGGGTTAATACTGATTGCCACCAGAATTTTTATCTTGTTCATATAATCCCCTTCACATGGAAACGCTTTCTGACGCCTCTGCAGAAGACGACTTTTCTGGCAAAAGAAAGAATTGCTCATGATGAGCAAAATTTTCCTCCTATTGCCACAGTGTTTTTAACTTTATTTGATAATTCAACTCTCATTTATTTGGATTTTTCACACTTTGGCCAAGACGTTTTCAAAGTTGGCTGCTGCAGATTTGCTGTATGTGGGAAAGGGTTAACACCCAGAACATTTGAGAAAAATACTTACCAGCATGCTTAGTTATGTTGCTTATACAGTTATACTCATATTGTTTTTAACTATTTTATTTTATAATCTATTGAAAACTGTTGATCGAACACTTAATAACACTCTTTTGATTTCTATCCACCAAATTTAGGTGCTTTCCTCAACCTTAATGCTGAAGAGATTGAGAATGAGGTTGGTGATATGTGGCGAACCATGTATAAACTGACAAAGACCTTCAACGATCAGGCGGGACCAAGACGCATTGCAGATAGTGTGAAGGGTAAGATAGACAAGTTCAAGCAACACTTGCCTATACTTCATACCATCTGTAACCCTGGTATAAGAGATCGACATTGGGAGGCGGTGAGTTGGACTTTTCTTACATACAGTTTGCAGTGGATTTTTATGAGGGCTGATTGGATCTGATTTTAATATCTTTTTCTTATTTAATTGTCCCACATACAACAAATCTGCAGCAGACGACTTTGAAAACATCTAGAAAGAGTTGGGTATATAATCTCTGAGAATGAAGGTATAATTACTGAAAAGATTGGAAAAAACTTTGTGGCAAAAGGAGAAATTGCTCGTTTTGAGCAATTTCTCCTTTTGTCACAATGTTTTCAAAAGTCATCTGCTGCAGAGGCATCAGAAAGCTTCTGTATGTGGTTAATACAAGCCCCATCAAAAGATTAGGGTTCCTGTTACGTTCATTGACAGTGAAGACTTTGACCAGCCTGTGTGTCTACACAGTGTCAACTGAGTTTTCAGTCTCCATGTTAACGTCTACCAACCCTAGATGTATCTTCTAACAATAAATATCAAGGTGGACCAGAAGTGGCTTTACTTTAAAACCTTTTGTGTGGTGCCCCTTTTGTCTGACACAGCTTTTAGTCAACTGTTTGTAAGATTTTCTTATCATGATAATTACTCAAGAATGCAAAAATAGTGTTTTTTTTAAATATTTATATTTAAGAAATAAGAAATAATGTCCTAAATGATAAAAATATAGGGGTTAGGGTGACATCTGAAAATGTTGTGAGAATGGATGTTTTTCTGAGTTGAGGAATATCTACACAAACCAATACTTTATCCAAAGAAATATTTCAATGAACATTGTTGGAATAAATATAAATTTCATCATGTGCAATTGCCCAGTTTTAAACAAAAGTTTCATTAATTTTTTACCTTAAGACTGTCAAAAATTGGTTTGCCCAGTGTTGCGGGAGTCATTTACATTAGATTTCTGTTTATATTCTATTTTTTGTCTCTTTATTCATAATTTTCATTGCACCTTAAGGTAAGTCCTTTTAGATGTTTAGTCATTTTCTTATTTTAAAATGATTTTTAAACCATTGTATTTCTAGTGTTTATTAAATCATAATGTGGAAAAAATATGTAATATCTGAAGTTTGCAGTGCAATTTGGATTTATGTAGAAGTGAAAATGTGTTGGAAAGAAGAAATGTTTAGCTATTTTCTTTATTCTGGGTGTCGTAATTTTACTGAAAAAATGTTGAAAATGGCATTTTAGTCCATAATAGAAAGAATGTATTCAATATCATAATTACTCCATTGACAATTTTGATATCTCAAGACTTGCCATACTACACTGTTTATTGGCTCTAATATCCCAGTGCAGAATTGTAATGTTATTTTTAATTTTAAATCTAATCTGATTGTATTATTTTGTTGTTATAGATGAGCAATATCGTACAGTTTGACCTGAAACCACAACCAGACACCTCCCTCAGTCAGATGTTAGAGTTTGGTTTAAGCAAACATCTACAAAAGTAAGTTCTCTTTCATATCTAGTAAACTTTTAAGATTTTTCGCAGACCTCCAGATAAGAAGGGATAAACTGGCCTTTGCTGCACTGTTTCTCTCTTATTGCTGAAATAAACTTGTTCTAGGTACTCAAAAGAATCACCTCACAGAGACAATTCATAGATCCAAGATCGTATTTTAAGCCACGTCCATCGTTATGCATCACAAAGAAACCAATAAAGTAATCAATGAAAACTACCTGGTTCTCGTGCATCACACATGGCTTATGTTTGTGATGCAGATACAGTGGCATGACATATTGGTTTTTGATTAGCTAAAACAGTACAACTAATTTGCATATCGGATCTATGAATTCTTATGAGTATCCAAAACATGGGTTTTAGAACATTAAGTAAGTCCCCGAAATAGTACTCTGAAAATTTTGAAAACGTCCTTGAATCAGATTTCCAACCCAATCTGATCATCTCTTATAAACTCATAATTATTTAGAACTTAGATATTAATCTTGAATACATACAAACAATATGGTTTGTTAATCCTTTTCTATTGATGAATATAATTATGAATCTTAAATAAAGAAATATGATTATGGTATTAAACTTTTGAAAAGAAAAAAAAGACATCTGAAAAAGAAGATGGGAAAATGTTCTCACTGATAATTTCTACTTTTTCCAAATGTTCTTCACTGTGTAAATATTATACAGTCAAACTTTGGTGGCTCAAGAAAGTTTTTTAGTTCTGGAGTAGAACAACTCAAATTATACTTTTGGTCGGAACCGTGAGACAGGTTCTAGTTTTCAATGGTGTTTTAGGTTTTGCATGTTCGTAATTTGGTAAAGTTAAACATCACCGTCACTTTAATTAGCATGGCTTGTACTTTTGTAATGCTTGCCCTGGCAGGGTGATAACTAGAGATCACTTCTCTTTGAGGATACATTTTGACTTTTGTTAAGAGTTACCGGTTAAATGCAGGCCCAGATGTGTTTCTTTGAACATTTCTTTTCATAGATTGTGTCTTCACATACTTTTTTTGGTAATTTAAACATTCATTTTGCATTTTTTTACATTTTTGACTGTTCCAGTAAGCAAAGTTGGGATTTTTTCTTGAAAAGGTAGAAAGACAGTTGTATATTGATGTAAAGTTGAATGAGTTCTGCATGTTGCTTTTTTTTTTCTCTTTCTCTTTAACTGTTTACCTGATATAAATATTTTTAAGTTTTCTGATTTGAAAATATATGAGGATAGTATAACATCTAAAAATTGGGCAGTATAATTCTTATACAGATTTAAAAACACTGTGGAATAGATATAAGTGCCCTTTTTAACCCTTTCTCACATACATCAAATCTGCAGCAGACGACTTTGAAAACATAGTGGAAAAAACCTGAAAAATCTCCATAAAAGATGGCTTAATTGTTAAATAAAGTTGAAAATATTGTGGCCAAAGGTGAAATTGCTCATGATGAGCAATTTCACCTTTGGCCACAATATTTTCAAAAGTCGTCTACTGCAGAAGCGTCAGAAATCGTCTACCGGTATATGTGGAAAAGGGTTTTCCTTTTTGTCATGTTTTCAAAAGTTATCTGCTGCAGAAATACTTATATTTGTCCATATTAGGAAAGCAGTTAAAAAGCCAGCCAGAATCTTTAGAAAGATCTTAACTGGGTACAGTAATGTTAACCCTTTACCACAATAAGAGGAATTTCTCCTGTTGTCACAATGTTTTCAAAAGGCATCTGCTGCAGACACGTCATCTAAAGGTGTCTGTTAAGCTGTAATATTCATTCTTCAAATGACTCATAATTACATTGTACCATACAGAACTTCATTCATAATGACCTGCAAAAAACAACCATTGGTAACCCAGTGAAGGCTATGGTCAACCCACACATTTTGTGCAGTCAAATCAAGTGCAAACTTTCGTCATACAATAATATATCTTTCCCAGATATAGACAACTTTTGAAAACTCTCAAAAGAGCACAGTCATACGGTATTATTGTATGCAGCAGACGACTTTGAAAACCTTTAAATGGGTGTTTGCATTGGATAGAGTTGAAAATATTGTGGCAAATGGAGAAATTGCTCATCACGACTCATGAGCAATTTCTCCTTTTGCAGTATTATTTTCAAATGTCGTCTACTGCAAACACTGCAAACGTGTCAAAAATGTGTCTGCAAGTGGGAGGGAAATGGATAGTAAGCTGACCTGGGTATGTATTCCTCATGCCACAGTTCAATTTACACTAACAGTAATTAATTTAAATTCAGATTGATTTGTTATTGCTCAAACAGGACATAGCCAATGGTTGGTGTTTGTGGGTCAAGGTTCAACTTTAATTTGTTTATCCAATGGTGTAAAATATGCCACGCCCATTGGTTTTTTAGTTGCTTGAATGTGTTGTGTATATATCACTTGTTATTATGTGTACATTTATTTCACTTATATACTTGATACTTATGTTGTGAAGTTTCTTTTAGTTCACTTAAGTTCAAAATGCAAGCTTTTGCAGATCACACCAGCTTTTTGCCCATTCTTGGTCATCAAGGGCATTTGACCCTTACCCTTTTGCAGATAGCTCATAAAATATGAAAACATTGTACAAAAAAGATAAATTGTTTGAAATGAACAATACTCCTCTTTTCTAGGATGTTTTCAACTTATGCTTAACCAGGTACTACATTTTTAAAGAAGACAACTTTATGTCACTTAAATAATATGGTAACTAATTACCAGAAATGTGGCTTTTTGATTCTTAAAAACATTGCAACGGAAGAATAAACATTTTTAACAACTGATAAGTCAATGTGAGCACAAATTACGAACATTGTTAAAAAAGAAATTGATCAACGTTAGCTATTATGTATGTGACATTGGTTTTGTATTTTTTGGTAATTTTAAAATAAGAAGCTGTCTTCAGAACGGCTGAAATGATTACCTAATAAAACACACCACATGATAACCATGACATTTTAACCCCCCTTTCCATCATGCAGATGTATATGCAGCAGACTTTTGAAAACATTGTGATAAAATGACAAATTGCTCATGATGATCAAATTCTCCTTTTACCACAATGTTTTCAACTCTATTTTATAAATAAACTTTTTTTCATTTTCCATATTTTCACCCAAGGCTTTTCAAAGTCGTCAGCTTCATATGTGTTGTATGTGGGAAAGGGTTAAATAAATGGCAATTTCATTTTAATTGCATTATTGAATAATATTATAATTCCTGTGTTAACCTTTACTGTCTAGACTGGAAGAGATTGGTGGTGCGGCAGCCAAAGAGTACTCCCTGGAGAAGGCCCTTGAGAAGATGCAGATTGATTGGAAGGACATCTGTTTTGAACTGATCCCATACAGAGATACTGTGAGTATTGTACTTAATACGCCTTCTATGCTTAACTTCTCTAAGAAGTTGTTGAGGTATTTTGCTTTGCATTCATTCATTAAATATTCCATATGAACTGCATATGCTAGGGTCTTGAAATCTGATTCATGAGTTTTTGATGATAATATAGACAACTCATGGTTTTTTTGGTGTTTTTTTTAAACTTTAAAAAGTCTGGTATTGTGATACCTTTGGCATCCTTGTTGTCTGCATCATCACAAAACTTTAACCTTACCTCAAAAACCGCTCAACATTTTCAAGTCTCATAATTGTGGCTTTGATAATAATTATGTTATGCCTCTTTTTCAAAAAAATAAGTTCAGGGTTGGTGTTCGCTTGCAGTGCTCTTGTTAAAAAGTAAGATGGGTATCAACATAGTGTGAGATATATTTTTTATGGACAAGCATAAGGTTTGGGGTACAGTATTTTATAGATAGTATTTAATTTCTCTCTGAATTCCAATGCTATCGATGATCCAATGCGAGGTGTCTTTAAATTGTCTGCTATGATTCAAATTGAAGATTTGGTTTGTAAAAATATGAGGAAATTACTTAATATATGAAAATGGTATCATAGTTACCGTATCATTTACCAGTTAGTTGTTTTTTTGTGCCTAGATCTAAAAAATATTCTTTGTATATTTTGAATATCATGCAATGCAATTGCCCTTAGTCTTCAATTACATAATGTATATACAACTTTATATGTCTAATTTGTCTTTCTCTTTTAGCTATAGCTTGATAAAACTGTTTATAAAATATAGCATTTAGTGGTGTGTGTGTGTGTGTGTGTATTATTTTATTGTTCAAATCTAATCAATTGTTTACTTTTGTATTACAGAACACAGAATTAAAAGTCTTGCTATTACTTCTTGTACTCAAATTTTAATTCTTCATTAAAAGTCAAATTGTTTAATTTGGTCCATTTTTTTTGGGAGAAAAAATAGAAGTTACTCATTATGCCTAACTTCTTCTTTCTCCCTTTTCTTTTCAAATGGTATCTGAAAACATGGCAAGAGTGATGTATGCTAGAGGAAAGGAGTCCTCAAGCGGAATTTGTGTTAGGCGCCCCAGGTTTACATCCCTGTACTAGTATCACCCAAGGATCATAAATAAGTGCTCTGTTGCCAGTATATAAATGCAATACAGTTGAAAATGGGGTAAAACCTCTAAAACACTCACCAGTCATTAAAACAAAAAAGCAAAAAAGTTAAAGGAAGGGTAAAGTTTAGAGTCGTTATATTACAGGTAGAGGATGACTATGACAGTGATACCCCACCCTTGAGTAGTGTAAATATCTAAACACTGTTGTCTACCTCACCACATATCTTACTTAACACTTTCCCACATACAACAAATCTACAGCAGATGAAGGTGTAATTACATAGACAAAACTTTTAAAAACCTCTATAAATGAAAGTTTAATTATTGGATAAGAGTGCAAAATATTGTGGAAAAAGGAGAAATTGCTCATTATCAGCAAATTCTTCTTTTGCCACAATGTTTCAACAGTTTTCTGCTGCAGAAATGCGGGAAAGGTTTAACACTTTCCCATATGCAGATATATTTTGAGGTATAGTAAGCAGACAACCTTTGAAAACACTGCCGCAAGTAGAAAAATTACTCATCATGAGCTTTTCTTGTTTTGCCGTAATGTTTTCAACTTGATTCAAAAATTATACTTTCATCTATAGACTTTTCAATATTTTGCATAGATATTTTCAAAGTTGCTTCAGATTTGTTGCAAGAGGGGAAGTGTTGAATATATGGGTATCAATTTAACATGTTATAAACATGTATATTTCCTTTTCTTAAGAGAAAATAGTGTTGTCATGTTAATTTTTTTAGATAAATATGATTGTTGTCATGTTGATAAAAAAGTGTCTCCTGCCTTGGAATGGTGACTCTGACCGCGTCTCTACTGTCCATCCGTCCGTCTCAACTCACATGAAGACTTATTTGCAGGCGACACATATTTTCTTTTAAACACTTATGATGTGTCATCACAGGAAATGGCAATGCTCCATGAAAACCCAACTGAAACCATTTACCCGATAAGTTTAACCAGATAATAGACAATATATAATCATCTATCGAATAAGACATGCACCCAAAAGTCAACATTTTTCAGTAATTAAAAAGGTCCAAATGCGGTTCAATTTTTAGCTGCACTGGCTGAAAGCCAGTCGAGCTTATGTCATGGCGAATTGTCCGTCGTGCGTGCGTGCGTGCGTGCGTGCGTGCGTGCGTGCGTGCGTTAACTTTTTCCTTTAAACGACTTCTTCTCCCTAACCACTTGGCCAATTTGGTTGAAACTTCATGGGAAGCATCCTCTCAATGTCCTCTACTAAATTCCTTCAAATTTTTTTGATCCATTCAAAATTCTGGTTTCCATGGCAACCGAAAGAAAAAAATAGTGAGAACTTAAAAAATCTTCTTCTCCGATTTTCAAATAATTTTGTAGAAATGTTCCTTGGGTGACCCTTTATTAGATTCCTTCAAGAAATTTTGATTGGGCGAAAAACATGGCCGCCAGGGGGCGGGGCTTTTTTGCCTTATATAGCTATAGTGAAAACTTAAATAATCTTCTTCTCAAAAAGTGTTCAGCAGATTTTCAAATAATTATGTAGAAATGTTCCGTGGGTGACCCTCTATCAGATTCCTTCAAGCCATGTTGATTGGTAAAAAAACATGGCTGTCACAGGGCGGGGCTATTTTGCCTATATGGCTAAAGAGCAAACTTAAAAAATCTTCTCCTCCAAAAGTGTCAGGCCGATTTTCAAATAATTTTGTAGAAATGTTCCTTGTGTGAACCTTAATTAGATTCCTTCAAGAAATGTTGATTGGGCGAAAAACATGGCCGCCAGGGGGCGGGGCTTTTTTGCGTTATATAGCTATAGTGAAAACTTAAAACATCTTCTTCTCCGAAAGTGTTCAGCCGATTTTCAAATAATTTTGTAGAAATGTTCATTGGGTGACCCTCTATCAGATTCCTTCAAGCCATGTTGATTGGTCGAAAAACATGGCCGCCAGAGGGCGGGGCTATTTTGACTTATATGACCATAGTGAAAACTTAAAAAATCTTCTCCTCCGAAAGTGTCAGGCATATTTTCAAATAATTTTGCAGAAACATTCCTTTGGTGACACTCTACAAGATTCCTTTAAGCCATGGTGGTTGGTAAAAAAAATAGCCACCACGGGGCAGGGCTGTTTGGAGATTTTATTTTTGCCTTATGGCCGTGGAGCGATACTGGCCCTCTTGGGCCTCTTGTTTAAAGCTTATGTTAACATTTGCAAAGTTTTTGAGACTAATATGAGAACAGTAGAGACAAGATCTGATAAGACAGGCTGATGTTTAGGTTGATCTGTATTTACATTGTTTTGTAAGTCTACCTGGATCACAGATATTTTGTTGTTGATAAAGTAATTTTGAAATGGTTTTGTTTCTTAAATAGGTCTGAATATTTTAAACTTGTATAATTTTAGCTTTTGTCATGTTAAGTGTCAGTAATTAAATATTAGCATCCATACTTTGTTTTCTAATTAAATAATAACCAAACAATGATTTAGCATTATATATTTCTTCAGCAGAGAACTTTTTCAAAACATGGCAACAAAAGATGAAATTGCTCAAAACAAGCAATTTCTCCTTTTGCCACAATGTTTCCATCTCTTTTCAGTAATTAAAACCACATTTATAGAGCTTTTCTATGCTTTTCCAAACATACTTGTAAAGCCATCTGCTGCAGATTTGTTGTATGTGGGAAAGGGATACATACCTACAACTATTTTGTATTATGCGTAGAACTGAGAAGTCATGATGATCATTGTGTACTAGATATTATGTATTTTATTCCTATTTGATATTGTAGGAAGGTTATCATAGTGCGAACTCACACCCTACCTCTCCCATCCTCAACAAACCGTTTGTGGTTGAATATGTCGTATGTATAATACATATTGTACTTGTACCATTGTCTTTGTTTATACACCAGGAATAATCTGGGTATAGAAGAAATCAAAACCTGTAAGCTGAATATTGCACATCAACACTTTCCCACTTGCAGAGTCAGCTGCAGCAGACGACTTTTGAAAACATTGTGGCAAAAGGAATAATTCCTTATAATGAGTAATTTCTCATTTTACCACAATGTTTTCAACTCACTTCAATGATTATACTTTAACCTAAAGCGATCTTGTATATATTTGCCAAGATGTTTTTCAAGTCGTCTGTTGCAGATTAGTTCTATGTAGGTAGGGGTTCACAGGGTCCTACAGATGTGTTTCAAGTTAGAAAAGCCATTGATTTAAAATTCAAATTGGAGCAGTGCTTTACGAAAAACCAACTTTACAATGTATAGATTATGGTAGATAAAGATCAATTTGCATATATCCATACTAGCTAATTTAACCCTTTCCCTCATATGACAATTCTGCAGCAGACGACTTTGAACATAATTTGTCAAAATATAGAAAATCTCTATAATTGAATGGATAACCTATGACTAAAAGTGGAAAACATTGTGGCAAAAGGAGAAATTGCTCGTTTTGAGCAATTTCTTCTTTTGTCACTATGTTTTCAAAAAGCCGTCTGCTGCAGAGGCCTCAGAAAGCGTCTATATGAGGGAAAGGGCTATATTGACAGTGTTTGTCAGAAGGTTTATTTGTCTTACTAGTGAACATTATAGATCTAGGTCTGTCTGTCTGCTCGATTATTTAATTCGAGAGTGTCTGTAAGTATTGTCCAAGCACTTTTAGATGACATGGTTTATATGATTTTGTACTTGACCCTTTCCCTCATATAGAAACGTTCTGATTCCTCTGCAGCAGACAGCTTTTTGATAACATAGTGTCAAAAGAAGAAGTCGTCTGCTGCAGTATTGTCGTATGGGGGAAAGGGTTAAGAGTTGGAAACATTTGAAGGGGTAGAATAAGATGATTTTGATAATGACTGGTAATTTTAATTTATAAAAGTAAACCAATGCTGCTTCAGAAGGAACTTTAACCATTTCCCTCATACGAAAATTCTGCAGCAGACGACTTTGAATGGAAAATCTCCATGATTGAATGGATAACCTATGACTAAAAGTGGAAACCATTGTGGCAAAAGGAGAAATTGCCCTTTTTGAGCAATTTCTTCTTTTGTCACTATGTTTTTAAAAGGCCGTCTGCTGCAGAGGCGTCAGAAGGCATCTATATGAGGGAAAGGGTTAAACAAATGATTCTAGGTCAATTGTGCAACAGCTGTAAATCACTACTAGAATTATAAAGGTTTGTTTATGTATGGTTTGACCATAAGAGAACAGTTAAGAACATCATGAAATCGACACTTTGATTAGATTTGGAGTTTGATTGGAAACACAATGTTAATTTATTTATTTTATAACCATTTCCGACTTGTCGATGCACTTTGGAACATCTGCAGCAGATGACTTTTGAAAACATTGTGACAAAAGGAGAAATTGCTCATTATAAGCAGTTTATCTATTTGCCAAAATGTTTTCCACTCTTTTCAATAATTATGCTTTCATTTATAGAGATTTTCCATACTTTTGCCTCAATGTTTTCAAAGTTGTCTGCTGCAGATTTGTGGGAATAGATTAAGAATTATCTGCTATCTAAACATTTGATTTGGGACTATGGAATTATATTTTCAATAGAGAGTTGAAATTATGGTGGGAAAGGAGATATTGCTCAATTTGAACAATTTCTCCTTGCTCCACAAGGTAATCAACCATCCTCTGCTACAGAGGCATTTAAATATGTCTGAATCAGATAAAGGATGAATGAATTGTATTTATTTGTGACGATGACTTAAAATTTTACCCAGGACAAAGATGACCAGCGCCCACAGTCCATGCTCTCGTCTAATCTTGTAAATATATAATCTTGTTTGTCTCTGTTTTATCTAGGTTCTGCAGTCTGCACATCTACAACTTGTCCTTTTATTGTCTTAACCCTTTCCCATATACAACAAATCTTGAGCAGATGACAACAAAAACATCACGGCAAAAAATATGGAAAATCTTTGTAAATGAAGAAATAATTATCGAAATGAGTTGAAAACATTGTGCAAAAGGAGAAATCGCTCATTCTGAGCAGTTCCTCCTTTTGTCACAATGTTATCAAAGATTGTTTGCTGCATGTAGTAAAGGTTTAATTGTTGTTGTGAAGGCCTTCATAAGGTTTTTAAAACTAAAAAGCTATTAGATATGTTGTTAAATGAGTCAAATTTTTGCTGTTTTGTGCATTACACATAATGTCTGTCATTCCACTTAACCCTTTCCCTCATGCAAAAATTCTGCAGCAGACGACTATGAAAACATAGTGTGACAAAAGCCTGAAAAATCTCCATAAAAGATCGCTTAATTGTTAAATAAAGTTGAAAACAGTGTGGCCAAAGGGGAAATTGCTCATTAGAGCAATTTCTTCTTTGGCCACAATGTTTTCAAAAGTAGTCGGCTATTATTGCGTCAAAATGCTTCTGGAGGTGAGAAAGGGTTAATTTCCTGTTCACATTTCTTGAAAGAATCAATCAGAAGAAAAATATGTAACTGTTTAGCTGATATGATGTTATTGAATTGTCTACTTCAAACACATTATGACAACAAAAGCATGACATATATTGAAAAAGATGTCTGATCATGATTTCTTTCTGGAATGATTTCTTTGTGGAATGTATTGTGTGAAAAGCAAATATTGGGAAAAAGGTTAAAGAGAAAGGTAAACAGTGATAATTATAACCTGATAAATTCACTGATTTAAACCATGAGTTTATAAGGGTATAATCCGTTACTATTTCTCAATAACCTGCTAAATGGCATGAAATACAGTCAAACCTGTGATAAAGACCACCTTTGTTTCGCAATTCCCTGTCTATAGCAACAATACTCTTGATTTCTGAATTAACAATTTTCTGCATAAATGACCCTGTAATTAAAAACCACCTGTGAATAAAGACCAGATTGTTCTTGTGACATGGGTGGTCTTTAAACACAGGTTGGACTGTAGATAGACAAAAATATGTTACATGTTGTTAAAAAAACCACCACGAAACCCCTATAAGACTTTAAGTAAGATAGATAGATAAGTGATTAATGGTGTTGGATTTTTCATGTTTGTGTTTCAGTACCAGTTCAAATTGTGGAGTCTGTCTACCGTTATAGCCAATATTCTGGCATCGCGTCTAGTGCCTATTAAAAAGCCAGCTGTAAATTTGTTAAATATGGAGTGATATCACTGCGGGTGAATTATATGTTGCACTTTACCTTTCTTTGTTTGTTTAAGACTCATTCTGGATGGAATTTATGAGGGAATAGGCCCACATGTCCCTAACCCTTTCCCACATAAAACACATCTGCAGCAGACAACTTTAACCCTTTTTATCTCATATAGACACTTTCTGACACCTCTGCAGCAGATGGTTTTTTGAAAACAAAGTGACAAAAGAAGAAATTGCTCAACATGAGCAATTTCTCCTTTTGCTACAATGTTTTCCACTTTTAGTCATAGGTTATCCATTCAATTATAGAGATTTTCTATTTTTTGACAAAATATGTTAAAAGTCGACTGCTGCAGAATTGTCTTATGAGGGAAAGGGTTAAAAACACCTAAGTAAAGATGTGAAATTTGTCTGTAATGTATTATTATTGAATAGATTTAAAAACATTGTGGCAAGAGTAGGCTCTTTTATCACAATGTTTCTTCTGCAGATACTTAATAATGCATCTGAATGATGGATTGGGTTAAACCTCTACTATTTGGTTATCTCCAGGATGAGCTCTGGCTCTCATAGGGTTTTTTTTCACAGGCATGCATATATACAATAGTTTATTTTTATCCCAACATTTTTCCATGTCAATTCAAACCGAAAGGACAATGCATGTGATTGAAAAGATTCCCATGGCAAATTGTCACAGGCAGTTAAGTTCCTCTTGTAAGGAATTGCCATGAAGAGAACTTGTATCTGGAATTCTAGGCAATAACTAGAATATTTAAAGGTTGTTTGATTGTTATTACTATTAGTTTCTGTGTCTTTAGTGAGTGTTGGTTACGATTGATTGAGCCCTGTTTTAGGAAAAACCATCCATAGTACAAATGGGAAAAGTGTTGATAATGATCTGTCAGCTCATGCTTTTTACCTGGATTGCGTTATACCCTGTCCGAGGCTTCTTAACCCTTTCCCACATACAACAAATCTGCAGCAGGCAACTTTGATCACATACCCGCTATAAATGATGGTATAACTATTGAATACAGTTGAAAACATTGTGGAAAACAGAGAAATTGCTCATTATGAGCAATTTCCCCATTTGACACAATGTTTTCAAGAGTTGCCATCTTCAAAGATGTCAGAAAGCGTCTGTATGTGGGATAGGGTTAAAACTATCAGTGATTTATTGCTGACCAGGGCAGATCCAGAGCAGACTGACCAGACACAAGTCCCTAGTATCATATGACCGCTTTCCTGGAATGGTGCTCTAATGTTCCTAGACAACCCTTTCCCACATGCAGAGGCATTTTGACATATCTGCAGATAACCACATTAAAAACATTGTTACAAAAGGAGAAACTGCTTACAATGAGCAATTTCTTTTTTTGCCACAATGTTTTCAACTCTATTTAAAAATGACATCTTCATTTATAGATAACTTCCATATTTTAGCCCAGATATTTTCAAAGTCATCCACGGTAGATTTATCATAAGTGGGAAAAGGTTAAGTTAAGAGTGTCTCCTTTTCACAGTTTCTTGCATGTTTTGTCAAATGATTGTTTATTTTAAGAAGTTAAAAGAAATGTTCACTATGTCACATTTTGTCCCAAGTGTTTGTTTATGTTGTAACCTTAAAAATAAATTAGTTTTATTAATTTTGCTTTTTTACGCTCACCTGAGCATGAAGTGCAGGAGAGCTAATGTGATAACTCAGTGTCCATCTAAATGTATAGAATAAGCACATTGAAAATTAATTCTAAAAAGTCTGTTGAATCAAGTGAGCGATATAGGACCATCATGGTCCTCTTTTTATATAACTTTTTAAAATCACTGAAAATTTCTCTCCCACTATTGGGCATCACATTATTTTCAAGAAAAGGCTTGATTTACTTTGATAATTATTGGAAAGTCTTTAATGAACACATAATTTACAGTCATATCTTTGTGTAAATACTGAAAGCTGTTTTTATTTTCATTTATACAGTTTAAGAACGTGTTTTTTATGGCAACACATATGTTCATTTTATAAAACCTTATCACATAAATAAATATAGCACACATTTAATTGATGTAACTTTTTTTTATTTAAATCTTTTATTACAAGATACATTGACAACAATGTTTGATCATGTAAATCATTATCAGAACCTTAATCAATTGCATAATAGAGGCTGTGTCACTTTATCACCTTGTGTACTTTAAATATAACATTGATGATCTAGTTCTAGATGAATCGTTTCTGACTGGGTTCAATCTCAGGTATTGGCATAACCTGTCAGTTAATTTAATATCAGAATAAGGAAAAGGACAATTCTCATTTTGCCCTTTAAATATTACACTTACCCAACAAACTTATTTGTAGCTTTTGCTTATGATTTCTTAACATTTAAACGTGATCAATATCATCTAGAAGTTGGCAATTTCTTAGACTACCTTTTTATGGAATAAAACAGAATGTTTCTTCGAAGGAAACATCCCTCAGTTGTGATTTCAGTACTACAAGTACTTTGATTTTAAATATATTTTCTTTTACTATTTCAATAAGATTTGTTATGTGTTCCAGTAATCTTTCAGAATCTGCCTTTAAGTAGAGATCTTAAACTAACTTAATATAAAACTTGTATTACTAATATAATGCAATGTGACATCAAATTTCCAATGATATAACCTTTGTACATGCCATTTCAGGGAGTCGACATTAGAGATCTAAAACTGAATTAATATAAAACTTGTATATAACCGTAACATTTGACAGTCTATCTTTGGTGTCAAGTGCAGAGTGACGAAAAGTTTCAATGATTTAATCGTTGTACATGCCATTTCAGGGAGTAAGCATTCTCTCCGGTATAGACGACATCCAGCTCTTACTTGATGATCACATTGTGAAGGCCCAGACCATGAGAGGGTCTCCTTTTATCAAACCATTCGAAACAGAGATGAAGGATTGGGAGGAGAAACTTATCTCCATGCAAGACATTCTTGATGAATGGCTCAAAGTAAGTGAACAATTGATTGATTGGCATTAACCCTTTCCCTCATACGACAATTCTGCAGCAGACAACTTTGAACATATTTTGTCAAACAATAGAAAATCTCTACAACTGAATGGATAACCTATGACTAAAAGTGGAAAACATTGTGGCAAAAGGAGAAATTGCACGTATTGTGCAATTTCTTCTTTTGACACTATGTTTTCAAAAAGTCGTCTGCTGCAGAGGCGTCCGAAATCGTCTATATGAGAGAAAGGGTTAAACACTATTTTCAACAGTTTTTCAGCGATATCATGATGAACAATTTCTCCTTATGTCACTATGATTACAACTATAGTCAATAGTTATACTTTATATAATAGAGAGATTCCATAGTTTGCTTAGATGTTTTCAAAGTTGTATACTGCAGATTTCTTTTCAAAACGTTACATTTTAAGTTCATATGCATATGTGCTCTAAATGAGCACAAAGTGTTTGAAGTGAGCTATTGTTATCACTCAGCATCCATTGTCTACTTGGCGTCCATTCAAATCTTGTCCTAGTCATAGAGAGTTGCCTATATTTTTGCCCCATTGTTTTCAAAGACATTTGCTGAAGAGTGGATGTATTTGGGACTAGCATTCAACAAATTAATGAGAGCCATTTTATTATAATTTCAGTGTCAAGCCACCTGGTTGTACCTCGAGCCTATTTTCAGTTCGGAGGACATCATGGCTCAGATGCCTGAGGAAGGTAGAAAGTTTGGAATAGTGGACAGTATCTGGCGCGATCTGATGACGGAAGCTATCAAGGACACTCACTGTCTGGCAGCCACTGACCAACCCAACATGTTGAGTCGGCTAAGGGAAGCTAATGTTCTCCTCGAAGAGATCCAAAAGGGATTGAATGCCTATCTAGAGAAGAAGAGATTGTACTTCCCGAGGTAAATTTCATGTGGGGAGAGTGTTTTAAAAGCTTTCAAATTTAATCCTTTTCCCACATACAATATATCTGCAGCAGACAACTTTGAAAACACAGACAATATTATGGAAATTTCTGAAAGGAAGGTATGATAACTGAAAAGCGTGGAAAACTTTGTGGCAAAAGGAGAAATTGCTTGTTTTGAGCAATTTCTCCTTTTGTCACAATGTTTGCTATAGTTGTCTGCTGCAGAGGTGTCAGAAATCGGGAAAGAGTTGGTGGTTATTTTACGCTTTGAAAACATGTTGTGAAGATGAAACACATATTATTTAGTTTTGGTGCAGAGATTCAAACATCATGATACTAGCTCCTGTTTACACAATAGTTTGATCTCTTTTCCAGACTGTTTTCAATGTAACGGTATCAAGTGTTGCCTGTATCCTAGGAAAGTAAGAAATATTTACCATTGGAGATTATAAGGTGCCTGTATGATATGAAATGATGTCATATATATTATGTTATTATCATATATTTCGATACATAACTGATTTGCTAGTGACAGCTGCTTTTATTAACCCTTTCCCTCATATAGATGCTTTCTGACGCCTCTGCAGCAGACGGCTCTTTGAAAACAAAGTGACAAAAGAAGAAATTGCTCAAAACAAGCAATTTCCCCTTCTGCCACAATGTTGTCCGCTTTAGGTTATCCGTTCAATTATATTTGTGTATATATAATGTTCAAAGGCAGAATTGTCGTATGAGGGAAAGGGTTAAAATATAATGTTTAATCTGAGAAATGGCATCAATGTTTGTTGATTGTATATGTAATATATAATTTATTTTCCATTCAACATTTTTTTATGAGAATTCTTATCCCTTGTGAATTTACCTGATAATAATAAGCTTTTGCTCACAAACTTGCCAAAGGGTCAATGATAAATAAACCCTACTTTTTACAGATTCTTCTTCTTGTCCAATGACGAGTTGCTGGAGATTCTGTCCGAGACTAAAGATCCGATGCGTGTACAGCCTCATTTGAAGAAATGTTTTGAAGGCATCAGTCGTCTCGAGTTCTCCGACCAACAAGAGATCCTGGGTATGGTCTCCGCTGAAAAGGAGACGGTTCCGTTTAACACCAAAATTATACCAGCTAAAGCTAAAGTGAGTACAGAGGTTAGGCTATGCCTCCTCGCTAGATTGCCTCTGGTGGTTTTGGCACCTCTACAAGTGGATAATTGTATTTTAGCCGGATTGCTCTAGCAATTCCGGTCTATAGATTGGCGATGTCCATCCGTTTGTCTGTCCGTCAACATTTTGGTTAAAGTTTCCAGTTGAGGCACAATCTCAGCACTGGAAAGGGTTACAAACTTGAAACTTTGCCGGAAGGTAACCAGTAACAAGTTCTATTGATTTCTATGGTTACTTTGACCTTGACCTTGGTTTGTCGATTTTCAAGGTCAAATTGCCGACAATCCGGCCTTACCGTCTTCAGCTGTTTCTTGTTTCAGTGTTAGATCTGAATGTTTTGACTGATCCCCAAAAGTGTTCTTTTCATGTGTTACTATGCCAGGAGTGAAAATAACTTTTTTATCTTGATCATTAATGGAGATAAATCTGGATCTAACATTAACCCTTTCCCTCATACGGCAATTCTGCAGCAGACGACTTTGAACGTATTTTGTCAAAAAATTTCTGTGACTTGGTTTAGTTTTAATTTAAACCCCTTTCCCTGCAGAGGCATCAGAAAGCATCTATATGAGGGAAAGTGTTAAAATGAACACTTTTTCTATTTATTGTATTCTTTCACTTACTGATGACATATAATAGACGGATTAGAGAAAGAGTAAAGTGAGAAAATTATCACTTGTTTATCTTTCTTTGGTTTTTTTTACAGATCAAATTTGCCATTTCACACACAAAAACAAGTGTAACAGGGTTAGATGTTGCCGTTAAGCCTTTCCCACATACAACAAATCTGCAGTAGACTTTGAAAAAGTTGAAAACATTCTGCAAAAGGAAAAATTGCTCGTCATGAAAAACTCTCCTCAGCTTTGTTGTTTTAAAAGTTTGCCTGCTTAGACATAATTCTGTTTTATTAAATTTTCTAATAATTTCTTTAAATGGTTCCATATTGAAGACTGTAATCATATCAGTTATCCTTCCTCACATACAACAAATCTGCATTAGACAAGGTTGAAAAACATCTTGGCAAAATATGCAAGATCGCATTAAATCAAAGAATAATTATTGACTAAAGTTGAAAATGTTGTGGCAAAAGGAGAAGTTGCTCATGATGAGCAATTTTTTCTTTTGTCAAAATGTTTTCAAAAGTCAGTAAGCGTTTGTATGTTGGAAAGGGTAAAAAATGTAATAACAAACTCTCTCAAATCACAGGGTATGGTAGAGAAATGGCTGCTACAGGTGGAGGATGTGATGATTTCAAGTTTACGGAAGGTCATCATGGACTCGCGTGTAGGTTACCCCACCACCCCACGTAATCAATGGGTGTTACAGTGGCCTGGCCAGGTGGTCCTGTGTGTCACCTGTATGTACTGGACTTCTGAAATCACTGAAGTCCTGCAAGCACCAAGTGAAAATGGACTGGCTGTAAGTAATTTCAATTATGCTTCAATTTTCTTTTACCCCACAATTATGCCAAACTCATTCTTAATTGGATGTAAGAATTATGCTTAACTCTTTCCCTAATATTGACTGTTTTGTATCCCTGTTGCATCACATGATTATTTGAAATATAGTTAGAAAAGGAGAATTTACTCATAACAAACAATTTCTTTTTTTGTAGATTGTTAATTGTGGTTTTAATGTCATTTTCAACAATCTACAAATGATATCACAGCGGCCAGTTCACCTACACATATGTTTCCTGACTTTCTCACTTAAGTATTCCACACATTTCCATGCAACTGACCGCTTTTCCACATAGACTGTAAGTCAACTGATGAAAGATAAACGACTCGTGTGGCATTGACTTTTATCAGACTGGGATTTAAACTCACAACCACTGGATTGACAGCCGACGTTGTTACTGACTTAGCTAGCGGGGCTTGGCAGATTAATTGTAATACTGTTGAATTCTTTCCAATGTTATTGTTACAGGACTACCTTAAAGTATCAAACAAACACATCGACCAGATTGTGGAGCTGGTGAGAGGTAAACTGAACAATGAACACAGGGTCACGCTTGGCGCTTTGACTGTACTGGATGTCCACGGTAAGATAGAAATTATTCAGGTGTTAACCCTTTCCCTCATACGACAATTCTGCAGCAGACGACTTTGAACGTAATTTGTCAAAACATAGAAAATCTCCATAGTTGAATGGATAACAAAAAGTGGAAAACATTGTGGCAAAAGGAGAAATTGCACGTTTTGTGCAATTTCTTCTTTTGTCAATATGTTTTCAAAAAGCTGTATGCAGCAGCTTTCCCCGATACAATCGGCTTCTCATTCCTCTGCAGCGTTAACTTTTAGAAAATATTGGGAGGAGCAGAAAAAGCTAACAATTTTTCTTTCAGTTTACGAGATGTTTTACCTTATGTTCTCATGTCAGGTAATGATATAGTGCCAGTTTAAACCCTTTCCCACATATAGACGCTTTCTGACGCCTCTGCAGCAGACGTCTTTGGAAAACACTGTGACAAAAGGAGACTTTGCTCAAGACGAGCAATTTTCTCTTTTTTCCACAATGTTTTCAACTTTATTCAATTATTATACTCTCATTTAAAGAGATTTCCCATGCTTTTGCATGATTGTTTTCAAAGTCGTCTGCTGCAGATTTGTTGTATGTGGGAAAGGGTTAACTGCACTTCATAGGTTGCCGCTGTGGCCGAGTGGTTAAAAAAGATGTTTGTGGCCAGGATGACCTTGGATCAATCCCTGCTTATTGCAGTCATGATGTAGTGACCTTGAGCAAGGCACAACTTCATTTCAGTTATATCAAGATGGCCAATATTTCCTTGTTGCTACTTTGAAATATTAAATACAATTCTGATGTATGCGGAAAAAAAATAATGAATAAATTGATGAATCTGTCTTTATCATTTGTACCCTTTACCACATCGAGGGCTTGGTGTGAAACAGTTGTAACTAAAATCAGTATTTTTTTACCAAGGTTAATCACCTCGCTATAAAGTCTTTATAAGCGTTAAATCATTTTTCTTGGTAAACAATGTAAATTTAGGTGCCATTGCTCTGCTCGTCCGAGCAATAGCACCTCAATTTGCATTGTTTACGAAGGGCTCAAAATTGCCCCTAAACCAGGGTTTTTAAAATAGGAGTTTACAACCGTGTCACGCCAAGCCCTCAACATACAGATACAACTTTTGTAAATATTGTGCCGAATGATACATTGAGCATAATGACTAATTTCTCCTTTTGTCACAATGTTTTAAATACCATTATATAATTATTCTTTCATTAATAGTGAGTTTCCCTATTTAAAACTTAAAAGTTTTCGAAGTTCTCTGCTGCATATTTTTCTTATTGGAAAAAGGGTTTATCCATATGCTTAGAAAAGTGTTGAAAGTATTTCTCTAATATATTTATATTCTTTGTCTCAGGTCGAGATGTTGTTGCAGATTTGGTGAAGAACAAAGTCTGCAATCCTGCTCAGTTTGACTGGTTGTCTCAGCTCAGATATTACTGGGAGGATGATGTCATTGTGCGTATGATAACCACAGGCATAAAATATGGCTATGAATATCTCGGCAACACACCTCGTCTTGTGATCACTCCGTTGACTGACAGATGTTACAGGTATTTGTTTGATCGTTTAACCCTTTCCCACATCCAACACACGCTGTCATTTGCCATTTGAGCCAATGGCTCAGAGTGGCTCAGAAAATGGCATTGGCGACAGTCCCATTTCTGCCCTTTTTCCGATCGCTAACCACAAATATAAAAAAATTCCCACCGGTAAATAGCTTTTACCTTTAAAGCTATAAAATACCACATTCTTAGCGTGTCGGTTTAAAAAATCAATAATGGCTGTGTGTGTGTGTGTGTGTGTGTACACGATGTACAGTTGGGTACCTTCAACTCGATGGATGTATGCAAACAGTTGTAACTACATCTTTATCAAATTGTAGTTACAACCGTCTTTCATCAAACCCTCAAACTGTTTGTTGCGTGTAAAATAAAGCCTGGGGAGATTTAATAGATTAGCGATTTACGCAATCAGTTAAAGATATGTATTCAGAGGCAAGATTAATGAAATTGCTCTCTAATTATTTAATCGCGAGTTGATTGTAGCAAGGTGGAATGCCTTTAATAATTACAATTAGTGTCGATTGGTTTCGCGCGGTTCTTTAAAAAAACAAATATTTGAGACATTTTTCGCATTGATTTCGTGCGCACTTTTAACAGCCGATTTCTACCATATTTTACAACCGCATGACAAAAGCAAACAAACCAGTCGATAGCTTATTCAATAATATATCCAAATAATTTGATATATGTCCGTCTGTCTGACTGAATAAAAGGAAAAACTAATTCAAAAACGGCAGCCCTCAACCAGTTAAAAGTAAACCAAATCGGCTCCTATTAATAGAACTGAGGTATAATTACACTATATTGGATGATGTACGCGTTCTTCTGATGTCAATTGTGCATGGTTATTCCAAAACAACAAAGACATTTTTCTGAGTAAAAGGTTTATTTTTATTTAGACAAAACAATGTTTACCATATAAAAAGATCAGTAAATAAGATAATGTTATCTTCTGTTCATCACCAATCATTTTCTAGTAAGTACTATATTGGAGTTGGGGTCGAACATTCTTTAGTACGAACGAGCAAAGAAAACATGCGTTGTTATCTTCGTCTGCAAATTTTGGAAAATTAGGATTCATAAAGTATTTTGCATTGACATTATTTAGTGATCACACTGTTATGCAATCATCTATGCAATTTAACCTGCAATAAACATATTAAATTTGTGTTTTAGCAAAAGTTCCTATGTCATATTTTTCAAAAAAGAGGTTGTGGGGGGGGGGGGGGGGGTGTAAACATTTTATCAGACCGATTTCCGGAGCACTATTTACTTGAAAAGACGGGGCGATGTCTGTCCAAACAAAAATGTGGCTCAAATTTTTTTTGGGCCAGTGTGACCCCTGGAATATAAAAAAACCCTCAAAAGATATGCAATTGAACATAATAGCTTTTGTTTTCAAGGTTGTTTTTCATGTGACATGGCTTATATAACTTGAAGGGATTCTTGGTCCATTACTCAAATTAATATTTTCCATCTCACCAGAAACTGATGTACAAACTCTATTATTATATTTGTTTCTGATTTCCTCAAAAACTTATCCTTATTTCAGAACCTTAATGGGTGCTCTGAAGTTGAATTTAGGTGGTGCCCCTGAAGGGCCTGCTGGAACTGGTAAGACAGAAACCTGTAAAGATCTTGCTAAAGCCGTTGCTAAACAGTGTGTGGTGTTTAACTGCTCTGATGGACTTGATTACAAAGCTATGGGCAAGTTCTTCAAAGGTCTGGCTCAAGCTGGTGCCTGGGCTTGCTTTGATGAATTCAACAGGTAATTTTGGAAAATGACCCTTTATACCTTTTATTTATTTTAAGAGATAAGCTCTATGATATCTATTTATTTGCTAACTTTGGAAACGTCTGTGAAAATAGCAACTCCTGAAAAATAGAAAGTTAAACATTGTCAGAAAAGGAAAAATTATTCAAAATGAGCATTGTTTTTTAGAGTGGTTTGCAATCTTATGTTATCTCCTGTTTATTGGCTCATTAAAAGATGAGCAATGTTTTACTTCCAATGAATATGTGGAGATTGCATTTTAAACATATATATATATCATTTATTACATATATACATATATGCATTCATCTTATAATACATGCATAATACAAAATAGAAATATTTTCATTGTCACTTTTATTAGAATTTAAGGAAAAAAACTCTATGATTTGAATTATACTAAGATATTGTTAGTGGAGAATGTAAGATATATCACTAAAACTGAATTAAACTTTGCATGTTTGGATCGGACTACAAACTCTATCCAAGATACACACATCTTCAGACATCTCCAGCAGAAATAACAATTATAATTTTTCTTATTTTCTCACAATAATCATTTACATTTTTTAGCAAGATTCTGCATCATTTTTTTATCTATATATATATATAAACATATATATGGCATATCTAGTTATCTTTATATTTCATTTTAGAATTGAATTAGAGGTGTTGTCTGTAGTGGCCCAGCAGATTGCCAGTATCCAGAGAGCCATTGCTGCAAATATGAAGAGATTTGTGTTTGAAGGGACAGAACTGGCCCTTAACCCAACCTGTACCATGTTTATCACCATGAACCCAGGCTACGCTGGAAGACAGGAATTACCAGATAACCTCAAGGTACCAATCAACTTACATTTCACTATTGTTTTCTTCAGTGGATTATTTAGACAAAAAGCAGTGATTATATTGAGATAAAATTAATTTTAAAAAAGCCACATATAGTGAAAAAGGCATCTGCAGCAGAAAGAAGAAATTTAGCAATATTCCTTGTGTCACAATGTTTTCCACTCTATACAATAAATTATACTTTCAATTATGGAGATTGTCCTTGTTTTTGCTTTAAAAGATGTTTTTAATGCAGATTTGCTGTTACAATAGAGTGTGTTCATGTTGCCTTCCTTGGCAGGGTGACACATAGGTTTCCATTCTGTAGTGTCTGCACATCTGTCTGTGTGCCCTTTACTCCTTCCCTTATTGAGTTGTTGCAAGGCAACACATGTAATAAATAATATATAAATCTTTTAACAAAGGTCAAGATCGGTTTAATATTATCAAGATATAATTATTCAGAGATGCCTCTTTTTAGCTCACCTATGCACGAAGTGCAAGGTGAGCTATTGTGATCACATTTTGTCCGGCGTCCGTCCGTCGTGCGTCGTCAACATTTGAGCTTGTTAACACTCTACGGGCTACATTTTGCATCCAATCTTCATGAAAGTTTATCAGAACATTCATCTCCATAAAATCTTGGACAAATTCGAAACTGGGCCATATGAGGTCAAAAACTAGGTCACTAGGTCGAATTGAAGGGAAATCTTGTTAACACTCTGGAGGCCACATTTTCAACTTGAGCATGTTGAAACTTTTATCAGAGTATCAAGTTCGAAAAAGGGTCACGTCGGGTCAAAAAGTAGGTCACTAGGTCAAATTGAAGGAAAATCTTGTTAACACTCCAGAGGCCGCAATTTTTGCTTCAGCAGTTTGAAATTTTGTCAGAATGTTTGTCTTAAAAATATATCTAGGTCAAGTTCGAATATGGGTCATATTGGGTCAGAAACTAGGTCAATAGGCCAAATTGAAGGGAAATATTGTTAACACTGTAGAAGCCGCATTTTTTGCTTCAACAGCTTGAAATTTGGTCGGAATGTTAAGGTGAATGATATCTAGGCCAAGTTCGAATATGGGTTATACCGGTCACAATCTAGGTCACTAGGTCAAATTGAAGGAAAATCTTGTGAACACTTTGGATACCACATTTTTTGCTTCAGCAGCTTGAAATTTGGTCAGAATGTTTGTCTGAATTATATCTAGGTCAAGTTCGAATAAGGGTCATATTGGATCAGAAACTAGGTCAATAAAGGAAAATATTGTTCAAACTCCGGAGGCCGCATTTTCACTTTGAGCAAGTTGAAACTTTGTCAGAATGTTGCCTTGATGATATCTAGTCCATGTTTGAATATGGGTCATATCAGGTAAAAAAATATAGATCACTTGGTCAAATGAAGGAAAATATTGTTAACACTGTGGAGGTTGCATTCAGAATAATTGTCTTGATGTGTTTTGCATTGCAGTACATTTTATAATTAAGGTGAGCGATCCAGGGCCATCATAGCCCTCTTGTTTAACGCTCTTGTTTTATATACTGTTATGATTAATATGAATTGTTTCTACTATCAGGTGTTGTTCAGAACCGTGGCTATGATGGTACCAGACTATGCTATGATTGGTGAAATCAGTTTGTATTCTATGGGATTTGTAGATGCTAGAAGGTAAGTTACTTGTAGCTCACCTCTGATGAAATAACTTAAGGAAATGAATTGTGAAAACAATGGGGGAAAAAGGAAACATTGATCAGTTGATGTATTCAAAAGTGTTGTTCTGCTAAAAAAAATAAAGTTGTTTCCACCAGGGAAAGAGTTTGTCAATGTTCATGCCCGAAACAGTCTTTGGTGTAAAGAAGATTAACCATAACAGTTATGCTGTTAACCCGTTTCAAAATAAAGACCCTTTCCAATGCCTCTGTAGCAGCTGTCTTTTGAAAACAATGCGGCAAAAGGAGAAATTGTTCACCTTTTGTCTCAATGTTTTCAACTCTATTCACGAATTCAAATTTCATTTCTAGTGATTGTCCATATTTTGTCCATATTTTGTCCATATTTTGTCTTCATGTTTTCAAAGTCATCTGCTGCAGTATTGTTATGTCAGAAAAGGTTAAAGATAGTTATTAAACTTTTCTTTACTTTATATGGTTATTAAACTTTTCTTTACTTTATATGTTTATGTCGCTATGGTTAATTAGTTAACCCTTTCCCTCATATAGACACTTTATGATGCCTCTGCAGCAGACAGCTTTTTGAAAACATAGTGACAAAAGAAGAAATTGCACAAAACGTGAAATTTCTCTTTTTGCTGCAATGTTTTCCACTTTTACTAGTCATAGGTTATCCATTCAATTATGGAGATTTTCTATGTTTTGACAAATTACGTTTCAAAGTCGTCTGCTGCAGAATTGTCGTATGAGGGAAAGGGTTAAATTGAGATAAAAGATTTTTGTTTTTGTCTCAATGACCTTGGCAGAGAGACACTTAGTATCATTTCTAAGTTTATCTGTCTGACATGATTTCACTTATTAATATATGGACAGGTAAAGTGTGTATACCTTTAATCATTTTGTATTTTCTTTATCATACTTTGATCATAACAGAGTTTTGACTGACCTTTATATAGTTATATTTGTACACTTTGTTAAGCTGATGTTTTGTATATGAGTATATAAAGTATTCAAAAGTGGCGATAACAATTTAACTTTCTGATTTTTACCAAATATAAATATTTAAAAAAGGTTCATCTATTTTATGAGTTTATTAAGCAAAATTCAAGTTTATAAATTGTGATATGTATGCAGAATGGAAAACATTGGGGGGAAAAGGAGAATTTTCTCATTTTAAGCAATTTTACATTCTTCCGACAAATCTTGAAAACATTGTGCAAAAAGAGATTTTTTTTTTCATTTTGGGCAATTTCGAAAGCCATCTGCCGCATATACATAATGTTTTGTCTGTATAAGAAAAAGAGCTTCATTAATGGGTAATGTGTGTGATTATGTTTTAGTTACTATGCTAAGCCTGGGGATAAAGAAAAGCTTGAGTTGTCCGGGTTTAACAACCTGGGTAGCGATAGCGGACAGAGGTAGACTCAGTGCACATAAACTGTGCTATAATGCACTAACTATATTGTCCGCACACTTGTCTGTTTCTTACAGCTTTATTCGGATTAAGCAGTATTCAAGTTGAAACATTATTTAAATTGAAATCAGGGGGTCCAGATTGGGTGGAATAAACAGGACTTTTACCCATACATTTTCTCTTAGTTTCCCACATACCGCAAATCTGCAGCAGACAACTTTTTAACCCCTTCCCACATACAACAAATCTGCAGCAGACGACTTTGAAAATGTCTAGGCAAAAATATGAAAGATCACTATAAATAAAAGTCAAACTAGAGAAAAGAGTTGAAAACAGTGTTACAAACGGAGAAATTGCTCCTTATGAGCAATTTATCCTTTTGTCACGCTGTTTTCAAAAGTCGTATGCTGCATATGCGTCAAAATGTGTCTATAAGTGGGAAAGGGGTTAAACAACAAGGAAAAACTCTATGAATGGGAATATAATCTTTGGATAGAGTTGAAAACATTGTGGCAAAAGGAGAAATTGCTCATTATGAGCAATTTCTCATTTTGTCACAATGTTCAAAAGGTCATCTGCTGTTGAGTAATTTAAAAGCGCCAAATGAGGGATAGGGTTAAAAGAATCATGTCGTAGAGATGATTCTTTTGAATACCACAACATACATATATAGAGTTATTTGGATTAAATGAGGAAACAACTTGAGTGTTAGTGCCTGGTGTTAATTTTCTTACTTTTTGCATGCAAAATCTTGTCAAAAAATTTAACAAATATTATGAGCAATAGTATTATGTTCTAAATTAGTTTTGGTTCAATGGCATTCAAAATATTAACCCTTTCCCGCATATAGATGCTTTCTGACGCCTCTGCAGCAGACAGCTTTTTGAAAACATAGTTGCAAAAGAAGAAATTGCTCAAAAACGAGCAATTTCTCCTTTTGCAACAATGTTTTCCATTTTTCGTCATAGGTTATCCATTTAATTATAGAGATTTTCTATGTTTTGACAAAATATGTTCAAAGTCGTCTGCTGCAGAATTGTTGTATGAGGGAAAGGGTTAAATAATTATCTTGGTCAAAATAGGAAACAGCATTTGAGTAATAATGGGGATAAAGATAAAGAACACTTTCATTGAATTAAAAAGCAGAGATCTGGATAAAGGGAAATAAAAATGTTCATCTAGAATGCTTCCAAATAGTAACCCACGTTGTGGCTACTCAAAACTAATTGCTTCATCAAAAATATTATTCAGAGTTTCAACAATATACGGTTTCAAGTCAAATAAGGATCAAAGATTATGAAATATACACATATCTAGAACTCTGCAATAGCATGACTTAATTAGTAATCATTTTGTAATTAAAACACCTGTATTTTGTTGTTCTTTATTAAAGTAAAGACAATTAGAATAGTATATTATATATGGTCAGTGTTATTGGAGGCAATTTATTTCGCCAGGCATGTCAAGGGGCATATTGCAGAAGAAAAAAAGAAATATGTGTTTTTTTGTACTTTATTAGTTATTGCAGATCTATGCGTTGAAATATGTCCGAATGTGGTAAAAGGTTAACCTCTAAATTTATGTTGCTTCTTTTTTCAAAATGTAGCTATTATGCCAACAAGGACTTGAAAGCAAACAAAAAAAGTTCCATCTGTGTAGATGGCCATAGTTTTAGTGGTCAGAGGTACCTTGACCATTGTCTGTTCATCCTTCCCTCTTACTCTCATACCATTCCAGTTTACATTGACCTTCACAACTCTTTATTAACCAGCTTTACAGCAAGGTTGAAACCTGGTTATTAGATTGGTGATGTTGTAACAGTTGTTGTTGTGTGGGTAGGCTTGCAAGTGTCAAAGTTTATATTCCGCTCAACAATTTTCTTTAGATTTGATAGATTCTAACCAAATTTCATAAGAAGAAATATTTGAATTACATTTCTAGCCATTAGAGTTAAGGTCACTATTGCAGAAATAGATTGTCAGTGTTATGGTAACTGTTGCAAAACCTGGTTTTCTGGCTACCTTCAATGATCTGATTCAATATTTATTTGCTGATTGTAAGTACAATCCAGATCACCTATGTCACTCCTGATGTAATCTATGGTTCCTAATTAAGCAACTTTACCAATGCTTATCCGATCTTCCATCATCTAGATGCTTTGTCCATAAATGAAACCTAATTGCTTTTTATGGGACCAATTGTGAATGTGATGGAAATGTCTCGGGCATTTCATATTGTATTTGTGTTAATGGTGTTATATTGTATCATCACATGGCACAATCAACAATTCAGTAAGTGAGTGGTGCTCTTACAAAACCAACCTATGGGCATTTGTGACCAGTGTAGGTCCAGCTCACCCTGTATATCTGCGCAGCCTGATCTGGATCAACACCATCTGCTAATAAGTTAAGCAAGCGTTGAAGAAGCCTTTGACATTTAGATCATAATTATAGTATTATGTGCAATTTGATTGTTTTCAACATGTGTCAAAATTTAGGTTGGTTTGTGTATAGCACAGCTCAAATAAACATGAGGAAATAGGTTTTCTTCTTAGAATCACATTCATCCAATTACATAACCTAGTACCTGTTACCATATTGTATTATATGTTAACCCTCTCCCACATACAACAAATCTGCAGCAGACGACTTTAAAAAAATAGTGACAAAAACCTGAAAAATCTCCATAAAAGAGCTTAATTGTTTAATAATGTTGAAAACATTGTGGTCAAAGGAAAAAATGCTCATCATGAGCAATTTCACTTTTGGCCACAATGTTTTAAAAAGTTGTCTGGTACTTATGCGTCAAAATGCATCTGCAGATGGGAAAGGGTTAAAAGGAGTATAGTTAATTGAACATCGTCTATATCAAAGAAATGGTTAAGACAAAATTTACTGTTGTACAATGTGACTGAAGTAATGTCAATACATATTGTATACAAATTATTCATGCACCCCTTCAAAGAAGAGGGGGGTATATTGCTTTGCACATGTCAGTACATTCGTCAGTATTGACTTTAAGGTCATTCATTCGAAGGTCAAGGTCATAATAACCTTGAACACAAAAGCCTTGTCTGATTGATTACTGCAGAATGCTTGGGCCTGATATCCTCAAATTCGGCAAGGAAGTTGGGCATTACCAGAAGCTGACCCATTTCATTTAGACATCATCAATTCAAAGGTCGAGGTCAAATTGACCTTGAACATGATCCAGACAATGTTATGCTCGGGGTGGCATATTATTTGACAAACATCTTTTTATTTTGTAAAGCAACATTGCCAGCTTTTACAAAATCTGAGATTGTTCAAGGCAATGAAACCATCTGAGCTAAAGGATAAAACACTCTGACAGTTATAAGAAGAATTTGGTATGGGTTTAAATCATTTTCGGAATAGGAGAGAACTCTCCATAAATTTTTACTCTATCATAAAATTCCTATATTATCTTGATAGAACCAAACTTTGTTTGTAGACATCACTTTTTTAGTACCAAACCCTGTTTTAAAACATCTATATTTTATAATGATTGTACAAAGTATGTTTATATATTTCAGGTGTGACTTTTGAACATGTAATAACTCATAAACTTCATGTTATATTTCTTTTTCATTTTATATGTTTTACCTCTTTTACATGATTTCATATATATATACACATGTATTCACTGTTAAATCATCTATACATTTCAGTTTGGCAGGTAAGATTGTGGCCACCTATAGGTTATGTTCAGAACAGCTGTCATCACAACATCACTACGATTACGGTATGAGAGCCGTGAAGTCTGTACTAACTGCAGCAGGAAATCTCAAACTCAAGTTCCCGGAACAAGATGAGGCTGTGTTGCTCCTTAAAGCTATCATGGATGTCAATCTGCCCAAATTCTTGGCACAGGTACGATGAAAGTTTTTATGTTTTCCTCTGCATGTAGTTAAATCCTTTGACGCACCTGCAGCAGACAACTTTTTGAAACTTCAAGGCAATTTTATGAATAATTGCTCTTTATGAACATTCTTTTCCTACAATGTTTTTAAAACCTGTCTGCTCCAGATGCACGTTTAGGAGTGTGTCTGCAAGTTTAAAAGAGATAAGATCAGCCCACCCATTATTTCAGTCTGGTCTTTGTTGGCACTTTATAACAGAAGATTTTGTCACAGTGCATAAACTTGACAACGAGCATTGCAGAATTTATCATACCCTGTCTGGATCTGTTGCAAATTATTTTTCTTGCTCCAAGATTCTTGAACTATTTATTTCAGGGTCTTTTATATACATCCATTATTTAAAAAAAAAATCATTTGGGTTTTGTTAACCCTTTCCCATATATATAGAAGCTTTCTGATGCCTTTGCAGCAGATAACCTTTAAAAACATTGTGGCAAAAGGTGAAATTAGTGATTATGATCAATTTCTCCATTTGCCGCAATGTTTTCAACCTTTTCAATAAGTAAACTTTTCATTATAAAGATTTTCCTGCAGAGGTTTTTAAAGACATCTGCTTCAGATTTTTTGTATGTCGGAAAAGGTTAAATCTAAAAGCAAAACCTTATTATAACAACATTTATATTTTCTCTCTCAGAAATGCTTTTTATGTAAATTAACCTCTATAAAGCAACACCTCTATAGAATTATTTCTAAATGGAAAATTTCTATAACTGCAGATATAATAACTGAAAAAAGTTGAAAACATTGTGGCAAATGGAGAAATTGCTTGTTTTATGGGTGGGGACTAGTGCTATGGATTGATTTTTAGATCTTCAACACTAGCGTCTATCCTTTCGTGGCAGTTCTTTGTCTACAATTGGCATATTTGTTAGTTTTCCTGGAGCATTGCTAAAATTATGCTTTCCTTTGTCGAAGTTTTACCCATTGTGTCTTATATTCCAGGATGTTCCGCTGTTTGAGGGTATCATCTCTGACTTGTTCCCCGGAGTCGTGTGTCCCAAACCAGACTATGGTGTGTTTATGGAGGCTCTCAAAGAGAATATTGCTAAGCGCAATCTTCAGGCCGTACCCTGGTTTTTGGAAAAAATTATTCAGGTAAAAAGTTTTTCTTGCATAATAAGAAAAGGTGATCATAAAATTATGTAACAAGATACTGTTTAGCTTTACTTATGTATTCTTCATTTTTCTCATAACTGTCTAACTTCTCATGTAGATTTGAGCTTTATTCTTGTCTAATCTCTTCTTCAACCATGTTACCAATTTAGAAGGATGTAACCCTTTTACATGATTCAGTCAAAACATTCAATGCCTAGTGCAGCAAATTACTTTTCAGAACTAAGTGGGAAAAGGAGAAATTTCTACCATTAACTAATGCTACAGCTTTCTGAAAGCAATCAAGGCATAGATAACAATTTTGTATGTCAATGAAGTAAAATGAATTTTAACAATAGTGTATTGTGTATTGTTTATAATTTGTATTACTTTTTTGACATCGAAATTGTTAAATGTTATTCATTATACTTTTACAGGTCTATGAGATGATCTTGGTGCGACATGGTTTAATGATTGTCGGTGAACCTCTGGGAGGTAAAACTATGGCCTGGCAGGTACTGGCTGATGGTCTGACTGATCTCAACATAGCTGGACTCTACCCCGAGTTCAAGACCATTCACAGAATCATCAACCCAAAGTCCATCACCATGGGACAGCTGTATGGATGTTTTGACCCAGTCTCACATGAATGGACAGATGGTAAGAATTATTTCAATTAACCCTTTCCAACATACAGCAAATCTGTAGCCCACGACTTTGAAATCATTGTGACAAAAACTAGATTAAATCTCTATAAATGAAGATATAGATACTGAAAATAATTGAAAACATTGTGACAAAAGGAGAAAATGCTCAATTTCTCCTTTTGTCGTATTGTTTTCAAAAGTCGTCTGTGGCAGAGGCTCCAGAAATGTCTATATGTGGGAAAGGGTTAAGTTTTGTGTAATTTCTTTTCAACACTATCCAAAAGATACTTCCAATTTACAACTTTTTTTTTTTATCCAAATTCTTTTCTCTCTCAAACACTTTCAAGCAGAGGTCACAGAACGTGTTAATTCAGATAAACAATTCAATATCACTTGTTAAAAATGTTAACCCTTTCCCACATGTAGATGCATTGTAACTTTCTTTCAGTTGACAACTTTTAAAAACGTTATAGCAAAAGGAGAAATTCATGAAAAATACTATTTATCTCCTTTTGCCGCAATTTTTCTAAACTTGATTCAATAATTATACATTTATCATTTAGAGATTTTCATTTTTTTGGTGTAGATATTTTTAAAGTGACCTGCTGCAGATCGATTGTATTAGGGAAAGTGTTAATGCAGTTATGAAAGAAAAGCTGATAGAGATAAAGCAGAGATTTTGTTTGACAGAATAGAAAACATCATTGAAAGAGTTGTCTGCTGGCTACTAATTTTGCTATGATTATATTTTAGGTGTATTGGCCAACACTTTCAGAGAGTATGCCAGTAATCCTAATGAAGACAGGAAGTGGATTTTATTTGATGGTCCAGTAGATGCTGTCTGGATTGAAAACATGAACACTGTACTGGACGATAACAAAAAGGTAGGAGATTTAGTTCATTGAGGATAAACCGGACATGTTCATTTTATCCTTTCCTTGATACAGATGGCATTTGATTTATCTACAGAAGACAACTTTATATTGACACAATTCATTTAGACTAGTGCCATTTGTCCTCCATTAATTGGCAAACAGTCTATGCAGGAAGGTAGCCAATTGCCTGAAAATGATACTGTGTGGAGTATTGGAGATCGGTATTAACCCTTTCCCTCATACGACAATTCTGCAGCAGACGACTTTGAACGTATTTTGTCAAAACATAGAAAATCTCCATAATTGAATGGATAACCTATGAAAAAAAGTGGAAAACATTGTGGCAAAAGGAGAAATTGCATGTTTTGAGCAATTTCTTCTTTTGTCACTATGTTTTCAAAAAGCGGTCTGCTGCAGAGGCGTTAGAAAGCGTCTATATGAGGGAAAGGGTTGAACTTGAATCGGTCATCATATAGTTTTAGTAATAAGAAAGATCTTGGTGGAAAAATACGAGTTTATCTAGTTGTCTAGAATCCATTGTATCCCCTTTCCCACATACAAATAAATTTTGATGCACCAGACGTCGCAGAGCATCTGTATGTGGAAAAAGGGTTAAGAGATTTTCCATTTTTTTACCTAATTTGTTTCAATGTTCTCTGCTGCATGGAATATGGAAAATCTCCATAAATGATGGTTTAATTACTAAATTGAGTTGAAACATTGTGACAAACGGAGAAATTGGTCATAATGAGCAATATATCCCTTTGACACCTATTTTTTCAAACATCGTCTGCTGCAGTGGTGTCAGAAAGTGTCTGTATGCGGTTAAAAGGGTTAACCCTTTCCCTCATACGACAAATCCACAGCAGATGACTTTGAACATATTTTGTCAACAAATAGAAAATCTCTATAATTGAATGGATAACCTATGACTAAAAGTGGATCATATTGTGGCAAAAGGAGAAATTGCTCGTTTTGAGCAATTTTTTCTTTTGTCACTATGTTTTCAAAAAACTTTCTGCTGCAGAGGCATCAAAAAGTGTCTAAATGAGGGAAAGGGTTAATAGATGATATTTCCCTCCATTATTTTAGTTGTGTCTCATGAGTGGAGAGATTATCCAAATGACCAATCAGATGAATTTGATCTTCGAGCCGGCTGACCTGGAGCAGGCATCCCCGGCCACCGTGAGTCGCTGCGGTATGATCTACCTGGAGCCCCACCAGATGGGCTGGAAGCCACTGAAGGACTCCTATATGCAACATACTCTGCCAAAGGTAAAGGGCTAGGATACTTTTTAACAGATTTATATTGCCTTTAACCTTAAGCACTTCATTAAAATTAAACTTCTGAATTTTAAAGATGTAACATTTTCATATTCTTTTTACGTAGATATAATGTCAGGTAAACCATTACAGTTTTGAATGTCTCTGCAGATGAAAATATTGTAAGAAGGTGTTATTGATTATGATTATAAACACATCATCAAAATTAGATTTTCAAATTTTGAAGTTGAAACATTTTTATGGGCTGATGTTAATGACATCACCAGCGTGAAATAACGTCATTCTATATTTTTCGGTATATAACTAGTGTTATAGCAATGCTACGTAACGTCATAATGAAAAGCATTGAAAATGACCGCGCTACATAGCGACATTATATATATTTTGCACTAATAATCGCCAAGGCTCGTTTTTATCAATTTTAGAAAACTCGTTTAATAAAATTTCGTATTGAATGACCACTCATGTAATATCCTCTATGTAATAAATTACAATATTTGATGTATCAGAAAATGAAATCATTGTGGGAAGATGCCAGTGATTATGATCAGGTTGCATCCTTGAGGAGTGACTCAGTTTAACCCACCTTTCCCTCATACTGACGCTTCTGCAGCAGTCAATTTTTTAAAAAATTATGACGAAAGGAGAAATTGCTCATCATGAGTTATCAACATTTGCCACAATATTTTCAACTCTATTCGACAATCGTACTTTCATTTATGGAAATTTTTTAATATTTTCGCCAAGATGTTTTCAATGTTATCTGCTGCAGATTTGTTGTATGTGGGAAAGGGTTTACTCAAGTTATTGTTTTTATCCCATTGCAGGGTCTAACTGATGAACAAAGAGGATTAGTCAATGATCTGTTTGATTGGCTGGTTGATCCTTGTCTATACTTTATCCGCAAGAACTGTAAGACATTCATACAGACCTCAGATATGCACCTGGTGCAGTCCTTGATGAGACTGTACAGTTGTTTAATGGATGAGATCATCTCCACACTGGATTACAAACCTACGGAAGGAGAAGATCCACCGCAAGGTCATTTGAGCGCCCAACAGGTAAAACAGGCCGGATGGATAGTAACACTTTCCTTCATTCTTATTTTTAACCTTTTTAGCTCGCCTATTCGAAGAAATAGGGGAGCTTATGTTATCACCCCGGCGTTGGCGTCCGCGTTGCCAGCTTGGTCAAACCTTTGCGTGCAAGGCCTTTTCTCAGACACTGTGTATGCTGTTGCTTTGAAACTTCACACACTTATTCAGGATCATTAGGGGACCTTGTATGTCAAGTCCCATAACTCTGGAATGGATTTTGACTGAATTGTGCCCCTTTTTGGACTTAGAAAAAAGTTGAAAAACATTGTGGCAAAAGGTGCTCATTTTGAGCAATTTCTTCTTTTGTCAAATTGTTTTCAAAAAGCTGTCTGCTGCAGAGGCATCAAAAAGTTTGTATATATAGTAACACTTTCCTTCATTCTTATTTTTAACCTTTTTAGCTCGCCTATTCGAAGAAATAGGGGAGCTTATGTTATCACCCCGGCGTTGGCGTCCGCGTTGCCAGCTTGGTCAAACCTTTGCGTGCAAGGCCTTTTCTCAGACACTGTGTATGCTGTTGCTTTGAAACTTCACACACTTATTCAGGATCATTAGGGGACCTTGTATGTCAAGTCCCATAACTCTGGAATGGATTTTGACTGAATTGTGCCCCTTTTTGGACTTAGAAATTTGGTCAAACCTTTGCGTGCAAGGCCTTTTCTCAGACACTGTGTATGCTGTTGCTTTCAAACTTCACACACTTATTCAGGATCATTAGGGGACCTTGTATGTCAAGTCCCATAACTCTGGAATGGATTTTGACTGAATTGTGCCCCTTTTTGGACTTAGAAGTTTGGTCAAACCTTTGCGTGCAAGGCCTTTTATCAGACACTGTGTATGCTGTTGCTTTCAAACTTCACACACTTATTCAGGGTCATTAGGGGACCTTGTATGTCAAGTCCCATAACTCTGGAATGGATTTTGACTGAATTGTGCCCCTTTTTTGACTTAGAATTTTGGTCAAACCTTTGCGTGCAAGGCCTTTTCTCAGACACTGTGTATGCTGTTGCTTTGAAACTTCACACACTTATTCAGGATCATTAGTGGACCTTGTATGTCAAGTCCCATAACTCTGGAATGGATTTTGACTGAATTGTGCCCCTTTTTGGACTTAGAAATTGGGTCAAACCTTTGCGTGCAAGGCCTTTTCTCAGACACTGTGTATGCTGTTGCTTTCAAACTTCACACACTTATTCAGGGTCATTAGGGGACCTTGTATGTCAAGTCCCATAACTCTGGAATGGATTTTGACTGAATTGTGCCCCTTTTTCGACTTAGAATTTTGGTCAAACCTTTGCGTGCAAGGCCTTTTCTCAGACACTGTGTACGCTGTTGCTTTCAAACTTCACACACTTATTCAGGGTCATTAGGGGACCTTGTATGTCAAGTCCCATAACTCTGGAATGGATTTTGACTGAATTGTGCCCCTTTTTGGACTTAGAATTTTGGTCAAACCTTTGCATGCAAGGCCTTTTCTCAGACACTGTGTATGCTGTTGCTTTGAAACTTCACACACTTATTCAGGATCATTAGGGGACCTTGTATGTCAAGTCCCATAACTCTGGAATGGATTTTGACTGAATTGTGCCCCTTTTTGGACTTAGAAATTGGGTCAAACCTTTGCGTGCAAGGCCTTTTCTCAGACACTGTGTATGCTGTTGCTTTCAAACTTCACACACTTATTCAAGGTCATTAGGGGACCTTGTATGTCAAGTCCCATAACTCTGGAATGGATTTTGACTGAATTGTGCCCCTTTTTGGACTTAGAAATTGGGTCAAACCTTTGCGTGCAAGGCCTTTTCTCAGACACTGTGTATGCTGTTGCTTTGAAACTTCACACACTTATTCAGGATCATTAGGGGACCTTGTATGTCAAGTCCCATAACTCTGGAATGGATTTTGACTGAATTGTGCCCCTTTTTGGACTTAGAAATTGGGTCAAACCTTTGCGTGCAAGGCCTTTTCTCAGACACTGTGTATGCTGTTGCTTTCAAACTTCACACACTTATTCAGGGTCATTAGGGGACCTTGTATGTCAAGTCCCATAACTCTGGAATGGATTTTGACTGAATTGTGCCCCTTTTTGGACTTAGAAATTGGGTCAAACCTTTGCGTGCAAGGCCTTTTCTCAGACACTGTGTATGCTGTTGCTTTGAAACTTCACACACTTATTCAGGATCATTAGGGGACCTTGTATGGCGTTGGTATCAGCGTTGCCAGGTTAAGATTTGCATGCAAGTATTGAAAATTTGTGATATCTTGCAATAAATAATAGTGTGTGGTTTTATCTGATACTGATACTGTAAGTCTTCGGTATTATGTTCACTATTGGCATACATCGTATATAAACCAATTTACAGATTTAAAAGGCCAATATGGACTTGGTTAACATTTGCATGGAAGTATTGAAAAGGTGTATTATCTTGCAATAGGTGATACTGTGTGACTTTACCTAATGCTATAACTGTTCTGAAGTAGGCCCTGATAGACGATGGCCCTGATAGGCGAGCTATATTGTCCTCCGACAACTCTTGTTATCACATGTAGACCCATCTGATGCAGATGACCATAAAAATCATTGTGCCGAAAGGAGAAATTGCTAATGATTTCAACTTTATGCACTTATTATTAGGTCAAATAATAATTGTTAATTGTATATCTAAATATTATATATAACATATAGGCAAAGTTACCTGAATTTTCTAAAGTGATTTGTATTATATTGTATTGTACTATATTTTCAGGTTACACTATACCTGCAAGGTCTGTTCCTGTTTTCTTTGATCTGGTCTGTTGGTGCCACTCTTGCTGGGGACGGTAGGAAAAAGTTTGATGTTTTCTTCAGAAACATTATCAACGGTACTAACGATGAACACCCTAAACCCAAGAGCATCAAAATTACAAAGGTAGGAGAATGTTTGTTGGTCAATGTGAGAGCAGGTGTTTCATAACTGTTGATTGTATGGTAGCGATGTATGTACACAAGCAAACAGAACAATTACAATACATTGGTTTGTTTAACTTTAACCCTGTGAAATGTATGCTTTATTTGGAGTCAACTTCATTCAACAACGAAGTTTCAATGTCTTGAAGTGGAGATGATGGTATTCGCAGTGTAGTGGTTATTGGGACTTTAAAAATGGTAGTAATGGCCGCCCTTCTTTGTGTTCAGGGTTGTTGGGATAGTATTACATCATATGCATCGTGTCAGGATAAATAATACCGGTAGTACTGGTAATTTACTTAGGAAATGCCATGATATAATTTAAATACTGTTGAAATCGCTGAAACCTCATTTGAGCAAACAAACAAAATAGTTGAAAATATATTTTAAGACAAAGAAAGCTATTACGTTCTTTGATCACATAATTTAAAAACATGTTGGTTTTGTTTGTTGACAAGTTCTTTGATTTTAGGGTGTGTTTTAGTGAGTGAATGTTTGAATGAAAATGAGCCCAACATACATGTATGAGAGAGAGAGATTTATCTACCTTTTCCCACATATAATAAATTAGCATCAGATAACTTTGACACTATCTTGGCAAAAACTATTGAATAGGGTTGAAAATAATGTGAAAATGTTTTCAAATGGAGTTGTATGCTGCAGATGCGTCCAAATGCATCTGTAAGTGAGAAAAGGTTCCTGCTGTGGGATCCAAAACTTTTACTTTTTTCTACAGTCCGACTCGAAATATGTAAGATAGATGTATGACTGACACATTATCATCAACAATTGTGTCACATTCACAAAAACTTTTATGTAATAATCAACAGATATTTTGTTTTCTTTTTTATTGCAGAACTTTAACTCTTTCCCACTAAATTTGGAAAATCTCTATAACTGAAAGTTTAATTATTCAATGGAGTTAAAAACATTGTGACAAATGAAGCAATTAAACATAATGAGCCATTTCTCATTTGCCACCTTAATTCAAAAGACGAAATGCAACTGAAAGTGGGGAAAGGGTTAAAGACTCTGTTTGCATCTGGGTGAAGATATCATTCTTTGCTATATTTTCTGCTTTGCTGGTTATCTTACAGCCTTGATGGTGGGAGGCTGTGGGTTCGAACCCCGGCCGAGTCATACCAATGACTTTGATAATGGTAGTAATGGGGTTAGGTTTACGATAGAGTGGCTGGTGTCAGGATAAATTGAACAGTAGTACTGGTACCCTACCCAAGAAACGCTGTGATATAACTGAAAAATTGTTGAAAACGTGGCCTTAAAAACCATACAATCAATCAATCAATTGCTGGTTATCCAAGAAGACTGGATAAAATATTGGTTGATAAAAAATTCTACATTTATGAGAAAAACTGGATTCAATAAATCAAATCCAGTATTGAAATTATTCACATAACTGAAAAAAAATGCACATCATAAGCCACTTTCTCCATAGTCTGCAAAGTTTTGTTAAGTTCACTTTTACGGAGGTTTTCACTCACTCACACAGACACAAACACAAAATAATAAAACACATATTTTTTTCACCATCGGAAACTTGCATTTATTTTTAGTTTGTAAATTATGATGAATTTATCCAGAAAGTGCAAGTATTGTACAAGTTTTTACTGGATGTAGGTAGTTATGTGTGTTATGACTAGTTCTTTTAGATTATATTTTTAATGTTTTATACAAACTTTAAACTAATACTGTTGGACCACTGCATGGTTTTGAATCCATGGCTAGTTAAAAATTCTGCGAAAAAAAATATAGCATCTTCATATCTTCATGCAAAATGGGTGAAACTACATGATACATCTTGTAACAAAGTCATCAGAATTGTTGTATGTGGATAAAACATTTAACATTCACAAAGTGATCCGTCCTGCGAGAAAACAAACTTTAACACCTCTGCGTAATGTATTATCCCAGATCAGCCTGCGCAGTCCACACAGGCTAATCTGGACCGACACATTCCATCTCAGGGGGATAGATGTATAGAGTAATGATTCCTGAAACAGAAAATCTACAAGAGGCAAAATGTGTCTATCCGGATAAGCCTGCGTGGCATGCTTAGGTTGATCCGGGTCGATACTTTACGCAGAGACCACAATGTTGGTTTTCTCGCGGGTGGCTCATATGGTGAATGTATCACTTCATATTTCAGAGTAACACTATCCCCGATAGAAACACCATTTATGACTTTGCCTTTGAAAAGAAGGCTAGCGGTCAGTGGATAGATTGGATGGAGACAATTGACAAGTCACTGAACAATATAGCTACAGACGCCAAGGTAACTATGATTATTAATAATGAACTCTCATAAATTAAAACTAACCCAATGTTATTTTAACCATTTCCCTCATATAGACGCTGATTGGTCATCTGGATAATCTCTCCACTCATGAGACACAACTAAAATAATGGAGGGAAGTATCATCTATTAACCCTTTCCCTCATTTAGACACTTTTTGATGCCTCTGCAGCAGAATTCTTTTTGAAAACATAGTGACAAAAGAAGAAATTGCACAAAACATGCAATTTCTCCTTTTGCCACAATGTTTTCCACTTTTTGTCATAGGTTATCCATTCAATTATGGCGATTTTCTATGTTTTGACAAAATATGTTCAAAGTCGTCTGCTGCAGAATTGTCGTATGAGGGAAAGGCTTAAACAACTGTTCCATTTAACAAAGCTTGACATTTCTCATATTTTATAGACTCAAGTTTTCAACAGGGGTCAAACCTAGTTATTAGATTGGCGATGTTGTTATTCAAACAAGGTTGGGCATAGAGTTGTCAAATGTACAAGGACGATCATGATCAGACTGTGTGAAGTCACATGCTGATCTAGATCATTGTGATTGCAAAGTTATCAAAATTGGGATTTTTGTGTGATTCTGGTCAGATTAACCCTTTCCCCACAAACAAAAAATCTGCAGCAAATGGCTTTAAAAACATTTAGACAAAAACATGAAAAAATGCCATAAATGAAGGTATAATTACTGAAAAAAGTTGAAAAACATTGTGGCAAAAGGTGCTCATTTTGAGCAATTTCTTCTTTTGTCAAATTGTTTTCAAAAAGCTGTCTGCTGCAGAGGCATCAAAAAGTTTGTATATATATGAGGGAAAGGCTTAACTGCTGAAAAAAGTCAAGGTCAATGGTTGTCCATTTAGTGGTTGAATTGAGCTTTATCATTGTGTGTTATATTCATTATAACTTAACCCTTTCCTTGATATGTACATGTATACTATTTTATATTCCTAAAAAATGCTGAACACAAGCAATTCCTTTTTCATAATGTTTCTAAATGTTATCTACTGCAAAGGCATCAACACTGTCTATATAAAGGGAAGAATTAATTAAAGTTTATAATCTTTGAGGTTTTATTTATTTTTATAAACATACCATTGAGTTTCAAAACTTTTATTTCATTTATTATATTAAGAATGAATATCTTTAAAGCGCTGATTAGTAAACATTGTCCTTTATCATATATTTTATCTACATGAGTTAAAATGCTTTGTTTAATGTTTTGTTTGAGATTTTTTTGTTTGAAAAGATATCGAGGGCTTGGCGTGAAACGGTTGTAACTAAAATTGGTATTTTTTTACCAAGGTTAATCACCTCGCCATAACATCTTTATAAGCGTTAAATATTTTTCTTGGTAAACAATGGAAATTTAGGTGCCATTGCTCGTTCTGAGAAATGACACCTAAATTTGCATTGTTTACAAAGGGGTCAAAATTGCCCTTAAACCAGGGTTTTCAAAATAGGTTTTTAGTTAGAACCATTTCACACCAAGCCCTCGATATGTGTATTTATTGACCCCAATGTTTAATTTTGTGTGTACCTTCATATTCACTTTAGAATCCCAATGCACCATCGTTAAAGGTAAAAGACATCAGCAAGTGCTCCAATTCTTTCCTTGAAACCTCCAGAGCTACTTTCTTTAATCAGTACATTCTAGTGAGATGGCTGTCATGATATTATATGTCACAAGACATAGTGCCAAGTCAGAGTATAAAAAGATAAAAACTCTGTCTATTTAACCTTATCCCTTATGTGTAATCATGACAACATCTCTGGTTTACTCAGTAGATAATATGCTACATATATATAGCCTAATTTTGTGACAGAACATGGGGGCCAGTACAAATGGATTGGTTGTCTGTAATATCATAGAAAAATAAACATTAGCATGCCTTAATAGTCTTAACCAGGATCCCTCATATTCTTAAGATTCATTAATACATATGACAAGCGATGACAGTATGGAAACCAAATGTTAGGTAACTGTGCTTCGCTAACTTCTTTGGATGATTAACAATTTGGCATCCTTTAAAAAACCCATTGTCATTGTTCCTTATTAATGGACTTAAACCTTTTAGTATGAAGGCAGCCAGTTGCATTACTGATTACTGATTAGCAGTCAGAAAGCAGTCAGAAAACACATTGGTAGGTGAAATGACCAATAAGGATAATCACTGGAATACTTTTGAATGTTTTGAATCAAAATCAAGAATAAATGGTGTGAAGGTTTTGCTAATAAATTATTTGACTAATTGATGACATTTTAAATGTGTTGTGTAGTCTTATTGATATACAACATTTACAGACAACCATTCCTTCATTTTTTTGTTCTGACCCCCTTTGGTTGCTATTTGGACAGAGACATCATCATTCATTGTATGTAGGCACTATATTATTAGGGAAGCAAATTATGTTATCCGCTGTATTGTTTGGTACATCAGAATGAAGAGCATGATATAAATTAACCCTTCCTCACCTGCTGACGCATTTTGAAGCAATAGAAGCAGATGACTTTTGAAAACATTGTGGCCAACGGTGAAATTGCTCATAATGAGCAATTTCTTCTTTGGTCACAATGTTTTCAACTTTATTTAACAATTAAGCTATCTTTTATGGAGATTGTTCAGGTTTTCAAAGTCTTCTGCTGCAGATTTGTTGTATGTGGGAAAGGGTTAAAAAAGTAACTCTTCTAATTCATGAACAAAGAAATCCTGTATAGTTCAGTTTTGTAAAAAGCTAACAGCATACAGAGGTGTTACTATTTATAAGGAGCCACACAATAGGTGAATTGACCTTCAAGAATTCAAGACTAGGAACGACCCTGATCAGTCTGCACATCAACAGTCTGATAAGGGTCTTCGCTGTTTGCCATCATTAAACCCTTCCCCACATACTAAGAATCGGCAGCACACAATCAAGCAAAAAAAGGAAACCCTCTGAAAGAAGGTGTAAACTATGGGGATGACAGTGTAAATATTGAATACAGTTGAAAATGTTGTGACAAAATGAGAAATTGCTCATTTTGAGCAATTTCTTCTTTTGTCACAATGTTTTCAAAAAAATTGTTTGCTGCAGAGGCGTTTGTAAGCATCTGTATGAGGGGTAATAGGGGTTAATAATCTGTATGTCCGAGTTACCATTCAATACTGGGGATAAAGGGTTTGGGCCTCCCCTTTTGGTGCCTTTCCCCGTTTAGCGCTAGAGTTACTGAAGGAAACATGCATGATTTGTGCATAGACTTGTTAGAAATCCTTTCTTTCTTTCTATGTTCTGTACCTGTTGAGGACGTGGGTTGTGGTTTTTACTCTTTCCCACACATACAACACATTTGCAGCAGATGAATTTCAGGGGTGTAGCTCCCTTTAGGCACTGTAGGCACATGCCTACACATTTTTTCTCAAAATGCCCCCAAAATGCAGCTGCGGCGATGGACATCTGCGTAATGTATCGACAAGATCAGCCAGCGCTGTCCGCGCAGACTGATCCGGCCGACACATTCCGTCTTAGGGGGATAGATGTATAGAGTAGTTATTACTGAAACAGAAAATCCACAGGAGGCGAAAAGTGTCTATCCGGGTAGGTCTGATATACTTAGGCTGATCCGGGTCGATACTTTACGCAGAGTCCACAATGTTGATTTTCTCACGAGACAGTCTACACATTGATTATTGCAAAGCTACGTCCCTGAATTTGAAGGTGTCTGGGCAAAAAATATGAAGAATCGATCAATATGAAAGTTTATTTATTGAATAGAGTTGAAAACATTGTGCCAAAAGGAGAAATTGTTCATTTGAGCAACGATTCCTTTCCTTGTAATGTTTTAAGAAGCCATCTGCTACAACCATCTGTTCCAGAGAAAAATTGGACAAATTCTTCTCATATGAATCTTTTTCTCTATACTGACTACCTCTGTAGCAGCTGACGCAAATGTAAAAATTGCTCAAACGGAAAGTTATTCTCTGCTCACAATATTTTCTGTGTTATCTCATGTTTTATTTGACAATGATTTGCACTATTTACTCAAGATGCTTTCAATTTGGAAAAGTCCATTATAATGATATCCCATATTGGAATAAATCATTATTAAAAAGGAAGGGTGGGAACTGTGTGGAACTTGGCTGCCATATTTCTTTGAATTTGATGTCTTAACCCTTTCCAGTATTCAACAAATCTGCAGCAGACGACTTTGTAAAACATCTTAAATATCTATAAATGAAAGTTATTGATTCGAGTTGAAAACAGTGCAGCAAAAGGATATATTGCTCATGATGCAGATAAATTTGATGTTCAAAAGGCTTAACCCTTTCCCACATACAACAAATCTGCAGCAGACGACTTTGAAAACATTTTGACAAAAGCTTGACAAATCTCCATAAAAGATAGCTTAATTGTTAAATAAAGTTGAAAACATTGTGGCCAAAGGAGAAATTGTTCATGATGAGCAATTTCACCTTTGGCAGCAATGTTTTCAAAGTCGTCTGCTGCTCTCGCGTCAAAATACGTCTACAGGTAGGAAAGGGTCTGTTAAAGGTCATTTTTAAGGCGGAAGTATAGAACTGTAAACCTGACAATATGGCTACTAAATGCAGGAGGCTGCTTGATACAAGCAGGATCATCTCAACATTCTTCTTTGTGCTCCAAAATTTATTATCATTTTCATTCTTAAACTGAGAACTATCTAAGAAAATTAATTTTACTACATATGCTACTGTGGATAGCTTACACTCATATGATTCTCATGAATACCAAGACAGGTGAATTAGGCAATTACTCTATTAGCTAAAATGTTTTCATAACTTGTCTGCGGCACATGCGTCAAAATGCAAGAAAAAGCATTAGAAATCTTAACAAATGTGAGAATGATTTTAAGATAGAGTTGAAAATATTGTGGGAAATTGAGACTTAGCTCACTCTGAGTGATTCAGTAAGTAGGCATATTTTTGTTTAACTTCAACAACATATCAAATGACTGTTCTTATAGCCAACAGCAGTTCTGAATTTTAAAAAACTGATGATTATGACAAAGTCATTGTTCCAAGGTCATGATGGGCCTATGTATCCAGGGGAAGCCAATCATAACAAAATTGTGACTAATGGAGATTCAGATCAACCTGTTGACAAACAGTGCACATTTAAATCAGATAGCATGAACATTCCCAAGTATTTGTGTGCAATTGTCACAAATGTACAATGGTTGATTTTCCATGAATATGGCTTATATGCATATTTCTGTTCCAGTTTTATAGTTCAGAATTGTGCAAAAACCTTTTTTAAAGTAGCTTGTTTAGTTTGTGTGTGCATTTTTACCCTTTCCCACATACAACAAACAAACAGCAGATGACTTTTAAAACATCTAGGTAATTGGCTAGACTTAATAATTAGTGTTTTGGTGTGAAACTTCTTACATCTTTTCTTTTTGCATCTCCTGCTTTAGCAGGTACGACTTCTCCCTCATCTGTCTATACATTGAACTGTATTTTAATGACATATTGGCAGACATCACATAGGCTCATACAAACACTCTTGTTTTATAAAGACATAATATTATCCAGAAAACAAATACCTTTTTCTGTATAACACTTTATATGATTAAAACTCTTTAATAATTGAATTTTCGACCACTTGGTCTTTATCGAGATTAATCATTAATCATATAAAGTGTTTTACTGACTTTCTTCCCTTTGGAAGACATAATATACAAAAAAAATCTGTATATTTTGTGAGATTTCAAGAAATATCTGGGGTCATAGTATCATATGTACTTTGGTCATAATCATCCTCTAGTGGTTTTAGAGGATGCTTGAAGGAATGAATGTACGATCAGCCTGTGCATAGAGAACCCTGGTGGAATTTTTCCTCTGGTCAGGTATAGTAAAAAGAATGCAGTAGGTAACAACAAGGGCTATTGATTCAGGTGGCGAATCCTGACTTGACCATTCATTCTTTCTGTTGATTGGCAAAAGTCATTGCAACAAGCGTCATCCTTCTTCTACCAATGGGCTATATCTGAAATTACATTGAAAATCAATCAATCAATTAGTTTTCATAAGCTGTGGCCCAATTGTGCCCTGTCAATGCAGATATAAGATTCAGTAATTCCTTATGTTTATCAAATTTTATGCAAAGTAAATTAGCTTTTGCAAACTTTGTAATGTAAAATCTATCCTCATACAAATCTACCATTGGAAGTTTTTGAAATCAACCCTTTCCAACATACAACAAATCTGTAGCAGACGACTGTGAAAACATAGTGACAAAAACCTGAAAAATTTCCATAAAAGATAGTTTAATTGTTAAATAAAGTTGAAAACATTGTGACCAAAGGAGAAATTGCACATTATGAGCAATTAATGAGCATTTCACCTTTGGCCACAATATTTTCAAAAGTCGTCTGCTGCTTTTGCGTCAAAATGCGTCTGCAGATGGGAAAGGGTTAAACTACCCCGATACAGAACATTGACACCTCTTCCAAGAAGACTGTAAACAAGAATGCTACAGAGGCCTCAAATGTTGTCTGTATCAAGGAACTGGTTAAGTGTTCTCTAATCAAATACTGTTATTCATTTTATCATATTATCCTGTTTTCAGGTGAGCGATCTGATCATCCAGACGAATGAGACAGCACGCCAGACGTTCTTCCTGCACACTTTCATATCTCATGAGAAGTCCCTGATGTTTGTAGGTCCCACTGGTACAGGAAAGTCAGCTATTACACAGAACCATTTACTGGCTCTCCCTAAAGACATGTAAGTCTTTTATAGAATATTTCATTTTACACCAGGTCACACAAGCATTGATCCAGGTTAGCCTATGGCTTAGTGCAATTTGATGAGGATCTTCCCTGTTTCCCGTCTAGTCAAACATGCATCTGGAGACTACTTGAGCCTGTATGTGCAAAAAGGTACAAGTTGGCTTTTGTGAACAGTTTAACCCTTTCCCTCATATAGACGCTTTCTGACGCCTCTGCAGCAGACAGCTTTTTGAAAACATAGTGACAAAAGAAGAAATTGCTCAAAACAAGCAATTTCTCCTTTTGCCACAATGTTTTCCACTTTTAGTTATAGGTTGTCCATTCCATTATAGAGATTTTCTATTTTTTGACAAAATATGTTTAAAGTCGTCTGCTGCAGAATTCTTGTATGAGGGAAAGGGATAGATCAAGATCTACATTGTTCACGTGCGACTTACATAAGCTTGTAAGAAGCGTCTGGCAACTTTTGTAGATTCTGATAACATTAAGCAGGTGTAGAGACTGATTTGAACCTACAGTGATCTGAAATTTTATGCCAGCTTGTACTTTTTCCAGCTTTGAGATATCTGAGGAGGACATTGTAACAGCTGCAAACATGTAAGTTACAATGATACAAAGTTGAAAACATTGATGGTAAAGCAGAAATTGCTTATTTTGTACTTCTGGGTCAAGGATTGCGATTTTGCAATAACTTTTCAAGCAAGCTTCATGAAATTTGGCATCTGCAAACAGAACCTCGAGGCAAGTATCCAACCTGTTATACTGTTTTACTTTAAGGTATGTGCCAAACTCCATCAATTTCTCGGCAAGAACCTCAGCCAACCAGACACAAGACATTATCATGTCCAAACTCGACAGGAGAAGGAAAGGTGTGTTTGGACCACCAATGGGAAAGAAGTCGGTCGTGTTTGTTGACGATTTGAACATGCCAGCCAAGGAGAAGTATGGAGCCCAGCCTCCTATAGAGTTACTGAGACAGTGGCTGGATCACGGTCACTGGTATGATAGGAAAGACACATCCAAACTCTACCTGCAGGATGTGGTAAGGTTCAAATTATGTCCCTTCATTACAAATCAAGACTCGTCAAGCCATTTTGGAGTCTTGTTGCCTGTTCAAACAGTAAAAATTCAGATGAGCCTTTGCATTTGCACAGTGTTACCAGAGCTTTGACTGTCCATCTACAAGTAAAATAAACACTACTAAGACATTGTGAATACACTTGAGCCATTCCTCAAGAAAACTAACATTCTGGACTCTGCGTAAAGAATTGGACCGGATCAGCATAAGCATGCCGCACAGGCTAACCCGGACAGACAGTTTTCGCCTCCTGTGGATTTTCTGTTTCGGGAGTCATTACTCTATACATCTATCCCCCTGAGACGGAATGTGTCGGTCCGGATTAGTCTGCGCGGACAGGCATGCTGATCTGGTACAATACATTACGGAGAGGCCATAATGTTTTTTTTCCACAGGACGACTCACTTTATATTGGTGAGGCAAAAAGACCCAAAATTGATATCTGAACCTTGTACAAATCTTTAAATATTGTATCTTGCTAAAGCTCTAATTATAACTTCTTCCTTATCTCTTGCCCACATACAACAAATCTGCAGCAGCCATTTTTGAAAGCATCTAGGCAAAATTATTGATAATTTCTATGAAGAAATGTTTGATTGTTGAATAGATTTGAAAACATTGTGGCAAGAGGAGAACAATATTCGCTCATCATGAGCAATTTCTTCTGTTTACTCAATATTTTCAAAAGCCTTCTGCTGCAGATGCGCCAAAATTTGTCTAGAAGTGGGAAAGGGACAAACCTTATGTTGTGACTACTCATTGCAGTTGTCTTGGTAAAATGGTTCTCATGGATACTCATGCAATGGGGTTAGAAAGCGAAATTAGTGTGATTGTCTGGGGGAAATACATTTTAAGCGACCTTCTCAAGGCAACCTTAGTTAACCCTTTCCCTCATATAGACGCTTTCTGACACCTCTGGAGCAGACGACTTTTTGAAAACATAGTGACAAAAGAAGAAATTGCACAAAACGTGCAATTTCTCCTTTTGCCACAATGTTTTCCACTTCTAGTCATAGGATATCCATTCAATTATAGAGATTTTCTATGTTTTGACAAAATACGTTCAAAGTCGTCTGCTGCAGAATTGTCGTATGAGGGAAAGGATTAACAATTAATTTAATACAGGTCTAACCTACTTGTTTATCTCCATACATATAACTGTAATACTGTTGAAAACGAAATTTAACTTGAATCAATCAACACCTGCTTACAGGAAAGACTTACCCTTCTACATTCCTACAACTTGTTGGCTTCATAGAAAACTGTTAACCCTTTCCCACATACAGAAAATGTGCAGCAGACAACTTTAAAAACAGATGAAAAATAATGTGGAAATTCTCCCTAAATGAAGACATAACTATTGAATAAAGTTGAAAACATTGTGTCAAATGGAGAAATTGCTTGTTTTGAGCAATTTCTTTTTTTGCCATTAAATTATGTTCTTAATTTTAAGGAGTCTATGAAGTATAAGAAGCTTTTTATAATTCCGGCAAATAGTTTTTATCTGAATCTTCAAGTGTTAGGATGGATATCCTAGTAAGTTGACTCAAACATTTAATTGTGACATGGTTGTTTGATATTTTCAGTTATTCGTATGTGCTATGGGTCCACCAGGTGGGGGTAGAAATGACATCACAGGCCGATTTACGCGTCACATGAACATTGTATCCATCGACGAGTTTGATGACTCAACCATGACAAGGATTTTCACCACCATTACTGACTGGCATTTTAGCAAAGGATTTGATGCAGCTTTCATAAGGAATGGAAAGGTAAAGTTCTTTTTGGCTTTAAATATCTTCAAAGCAAAAAAGCAATTCAACCCTTTCCCACTAAAGTCTTACAGATGCATTTTGAAGCATCTCAGGCAGATGACTTTCGAAAACACTGTGGCAAAAGGAGAAATTGCTCATAATTGCTGTCATAATCATCTGCAGATTTGTGGTATGTGGGAAAGGGTTGAAATTTATGTCAGATGAAAAGGAATCTTGATGCATATCCCAACGGTGAAGACTCATACATCATTATGTAGAGTCTGGTACGTAGTCAGTGATATCCTCGAGCATGTAAAGTCCATTGATTTGGACAAAAACACTAGATGTGTAGCCTCAATTGGTTTTACTGCAATACCTTTTACCATTACTCACATAAAGACATATTTTGAAGCATCTACAGCAATTGGCTTTTTTAAACATTGTTGCCAAAGGATATGAACAATTTCTCTTTCTGCCAAAATGTTTACAACTGTATTTGATAATTAGTCCCCTACCGGCGTGCCGAAGGGGACTCTTAGGTTTGCACTCCGTCCGTCAGTCAGTCCGTCAGTCAGTCCGTCAGTCAGTCAGTCAGTCCGGCAAATCAGTTTTCCGCACTTTTTTTCTACATGCTTTGAGGTATTGAGCTGAAATTTTGTATATGCCTTTGTAATCATGTGTCACAGATCAAGTTCGCGTTTCCTGGGATTTCGTCAATTTTTTAATGAGTTATGCCCCTTTTTGGACTTAGAATATTCGTTTTCCGCACTTTTTTTCTACATGCTTTGAGGTATTGAGCTGAAATTTTGTATATGCCTTTGTAATCATGTGTCACAGATCAAGTTCACGTTTCCTGGGATTTCGTCAATATTTTAATGAGTTATGCCCCTTTTTGGACTTAGTGCAAACCGGTAGGGGACTATGGTATTGCTTGCAATCCAGTTACTTGTTATACTTTAATTTATAGAGATCTTCAATACTTTTGCCCATATGTTTTCAAATCATGTGCTGCAAATTTGTTATGTGGGAAAGGGGTTAATCAGTATTTGCTCATGCAGACTGTTTCAGAGGCATTTGCAGCAGATAACTAGTTATACATTCATCTATAGCAGTTTTTGTCTGGATGTTTTCAAAATTGTTTATTGCGGATTTATTTAACACTTTCCCTCATATAGACGCTTTCTGACGGCTTTTTGAAAACATAGTGACAAAAGAAGAATTTGCTCAAAACAAGCAATTTCTCCTTTTGCCACAATGTTTTCCACTTTTAGTCATAGGTTATCCATTCAATTATAGAGATTTTTTATTTTTTGACAAATTATGTTCAAAGTTGTCTGCTTCAGAATTTTTGTATGAGGTAAAGGGTTTATATGAAAAGGAGTAACCCTTTCAACCTTTTCCCACATAAAAACCCATTTTGATGCCTCTGCAGCAGACGACTTTTGAAATCATTGTGGCGGAAGGTTAAATTGCTCTTAATGAGCAATTTAACCTTTTGCCACAATAATTTTAACTGAATTCAAAAATAATATATTTACTTACACACTTAGGTTTTTCACACTTTTGTCCAGATGATTTCAAAGTCATCTGCTCCAGATTTGTTGCATGTGGTGAAGGGTTAAAGGATGAAATGATATTAAATTCTTACTTTATTCGTTTGTTTTGTAGTTACTCGTACAAGCCACCATGGGAGTTTATAAGGAAGCTGTTACGAACTTCCTTCCTACACCAACAAAGAGTCACTACGTGTTTAACTTGAGAGACTTTGCACGTGTTATCCGAGGAGTACTTTTAGTCCCGGCCACGGCCATGACGGAAACCGATAAACTGTTACGACTGTGGGTACATGAAGTGTACCGAGTGTTCTATGATCGTCTCACAGATCATGATGACAGGTGAGATTTCATGATTTAACCCTTTCCCTCATACGACAATTCTGCAGCAGATGACTTTGAACGTATTTTGTCAAAACATAGAAAATCTCCATAATTGAATGGATAACCTATGACTAAAAGTGGAAAACATTGTGGCAAAAGGAGAAATTGCACGTTTTGTGCAATTTCTTCTTTTGTCACTATGTTTTCAAAAAGCCGTCTGCTGCAGACATCGCATTGTAAAAATGTTCCGTCTGGATCATTTGAAATTTTTTTACTTTTGATACAGAGTTAGAAACATGGTTTGAATTGGAGAAATTGCTCTGTCTGAGTAATTATCCTTTTCCCACAATATTTTTCAAATCTATCTGCTGCAAAGGCATTCAATGTTATTTGAATCTGAGAAGGGATTAAATGAGAAATCTTTAACTCTTCCTCTACTATAGGCGGCTTTTTACCCATCTGTAGTGAACATCTTTTGAAAAAATATTGTGGAAAACCAATTCCAATTTCCCCAACAATGTTATTAAAATAGTGTTTTGTGAGAAAAGATTAATCTACTATAATTATACATTGATGTAAACAAGATTGTTGAAAAATAAAATGACAAAAACAAAACAAAACAAATTAACATGAAATGAAATTTAATTTCAGGGAGACATTTTTTGGCATTGTAAAGGAACAGTGCCAGGCTAACTTTAAAATTAACATAGACAAAGTGTTAGGTCATCTGTCTAGAAGTGGGACTGTCACTGATGAAAATGTCAGGAATCTCTTCTTTGGAGACTATATGACTCAAGACACTAAGGTCTACAATGAAGTCACAGAATTTAAAGAATTAACTACAGCGATGGAAAAGTAAGTGTAATTGATCTTCGTGCCCGGATAACCAACTTTCTCGTATTTTTGACGAGTGTACATATTAATCAGTTTAAACATCCATACTGTGTGATATAAAAGTACATTGTATGCCAGAGGCTTCTTTGACCCTTTCCCACATACAACAAATCTGCAGCAGACAACTTTGAAAACATATATCCAACATTTTTTGGAAACTCCCATTAAATGAAAGTGCATTAATAGAATAGAGTTGTAAACATGGTGACAAAAGGAGAAATTGCTCATTTTGAGCAATTTCTTCTTTTGTCTACATGTTTTCAAAAAGCTGTCTGCTGCTGAGGCCTCAGAAAGCGTATATATGAGGGAAAGGGTTAAAACTTATTAGCCAACAGTACAGATCAAGATCAGACGGTGCCCGAGTGCAAGGTGATCTGGGTAACACGAGTCAGAAATGCTAAACAGTTTGTATTTATGAACCACAGCTAAATAGAACTATGCAACATGAAAACAGACTGTCAGAGGTTTGAAAAGCGCTTGCAAATAACATAAGATTGCTTAATTTAACCTTTTAACTACCGGTAATATGATATCTTACCCTTATACAGACACTTAAGAACATCATTTTGATTACATTTTGGAATAACTTATGAGGTAATATTTTTTTCCCTGATTTTACCGTTTGCATCTAAATTCCAAAATTGATTTCTCTTATTTATATGAAATACCTAAAATGTTTTTATTTGTTTTTATTATTTCAGTTATTTGGAAGAGTATAATTTAATTAGTAAAGCGCCAATGCACCTGGTTATGTTCAAGTTTGCTATAGAGCATATTTCCCGAGTGAGTCGAGTGTTGCTGCAGGATAATGGCCACGCCTTATTAGTTGGTATGTATCAGTTTTTGTCAAAACAGAAAGAAATGTGATAAAAATTATTAACTAGAAGGACCCTTTATCCCTTTCCCGCTTGCAGACGCATTCCGACGCATTTGCAACAACTGACTTTTGAAAACATTATGATGAGCAATTTGCCTGTTTGCTACAATTTTTTCAACTCTATTTAATGATTATACTCTCATTTATGGAGATATTTCACATTTTTGCCAATATGTTTTATATGTTTTCAAAGTCGTCTGCTGCAGAAATGTTGTAAGTGCGAAAGGGTTATTGTAATTTATTGTACATTATTAACCCCTTTCCAACAAAAAAAAAAAGCATATTTATAAAATAGAGTTGAAAAACATTGTAGAAAAAGAAATTACTTATATGAGCAAATGATAAAGAACATTTTCTCATTTTGCCACCGGATGTTCAAATGTCAGCTGCTGCAGATGCGTCTGCATGCAGGAAAGGGTCAATTTCATATCCTGAACAAAGTGCAAGTATAATAGTATATAATGATAACAATGAAGTTAAGAATGGAGAAAAAGTTGACAATTAAAAAACTAAACATCACAACTTCGAGAACCAAAAATTAACCTTTGCCCTTTCAACAAATATGCATCATGGGTCTTTGAAAATATGTAGACAAAAATATAGAAACTCTGTATAGTTGAAAACATTGTGGCAAACAGAGAAATTGCTTATCATGAGTAATATCTTCTTTTGTAAGAATGTTTTTAAAATTCTTCTGCTGCAGATGTGTTGAAATGTTTCTTCATGTTGGAAAGACTTAACTCTTTCCCACATATAGACGCTTTCCGACGCCTCTGCAGCAGAGAACGTTTGAAATGATTGTGGAAAAAGGAGAAATTGCTCATGATGAGCAATTTCCCCTTTTGCCACAAATGTTTTTCAACTCTTTTTAATGATTAAATTTCTCATTTATGAAGATATCTCACATTTTTGCCAATATGTTTTCAAAGTCATCTGCCGCAGAATTGTATTATGTGGGAAATGTTTAAAAAGGGAGAAATGGCTTGTTTTGAATGAATTACTCGTTTTCACACAAAGTTTTCAGAGGTTGTCTACTAAAAAGGGTATAAAGTTCACATACCAGTGAAAAGGGCATTTCCTTTCCTATGTACTATGACTGAGCTGATACCAGTTTCCTATTTATTCACAGGTATTGGAGGCAGTGGAAGGCAGAGTGCTGCTAAATTGTCCACCTTTATGGCTGATTATGATCTCTTTCAAATAGAAATAACTAGAAACTATACACCTATAGAGTGGAGAGAAGACATTAAAAGGGTAAAGCTTATATGTTTACTTAATATCACATTTGTAGTGTTGTCCAGAGGTCTAGGTAAGAAGAGTAATTCATATCCCCAAATCCTTTTTTCCCCTCAAATCCAATATTGTTGGTACTCAAAAGAATTGTCACCCACCAATTTGTGAAGGCTGATCTGGGTCGATACATTACGCAGAGTCCATAATGTCTGTTTTCTCGTGGAACAGCTCAAATGTATTTCTTCCAAAATTATTGTTATCCACTGAGCTTCTAGGTAACAAAAATTATACCTATGCCAAAGAAATATTCTATTAAAAATATTGTCAATCATTGGGGCATTCTGGCCAACATAATGAAAGTTTGATTGCAAGAGTATATTAACTCCCAAACTCTTCCATTTTTCAACCAACAGGAACTTTGGTAACATTTAATTTTTAAGTGGCAATCAATGCAGATTCAGGTGAAACAGCTCGTTACAAGATGTCTCACCTGAATCTGCATTGTTTGCAAAAGCCTTTAATTGCCTTTGTCAGTGAAAGGGTTAAGATATTAACAGATGTTTTAAAAATTGCACAAAATTATTTGAGAATATTTTATTTCTATTTCTCAACAGCTGTTCCTGAAAACCGGCAGTGAAGGAAAACCAACAGTATTTTTGTTTGCTGATACCCAAATTAAAGATGAATCGTTTATGGAAGACATCAGTATGATACTTAACACTGGTGATGTACCAAACTTGTTCGCTCAGGATGAGAAAGCTGAATTAATTGAGAAAATGCAAACCGTTGCAAGACAAGAGGTAAGGCTATTTTAGTACAGTTGATGGGATTTTGTTTGAGAATACTTTGCAAGTGAACAGAATGATGGAATTAACCCTTTCCCTCATATAGACGCTTTCTGACGCCTCTGCAGCAGACAGCTTTTTGAAAACATAGTGACAAAAGAAGAAATTGCACAAAACGTGCAATTTCTCCTTTTGCCACAATGTTTTCCACTTTTTGTCATAGGTAATCCATTCAATTATAGAGATTTTCTATTTTTTGACAAGATACGTTCAAAGTCGTCTGCAGCAGAATTGCCATATGAGGGAAAGGGTTAAAGAAACTGTTTGTTTCACTATCTGATATATCATGTTCAATTCTATTTCTAAGCAGAAACTTTATAAGATACAATACTGATCATGAAACCTGTATGCCACCGAACATGTATATTGGTGTTCGGATGCATAGAAATAAATAACTCGCAGTCATGTGATTTTGGGGAATAGATTTCTAACGCATCTGAACATGATAAATTCCTTGGTAGATCACCCCAAGGTAAAATCTATATGGTGGTTAAATTATCTTATTATCAACACACATGATATTAAATAAACTACACTAGGAAATCAGGGTCTTGTCTGAATCCACACAAAAGGGAAATATCTGAAGGCCCATTTGACTGATTGAAGCTTGATTGAAGGAGATGCTCTACTTTTTACCTTGTTCACTCTATTTTTGAGAAAATGGCCAGAAAAGAAATTGAATCGAGCCAAATGATAGTTTTAATATATATATGACTGTATAGCCCTTTCCACAAAAAGAACATTTCTTCTTTTGCCACACGTTTTAACCCTTTCCCTCATCTAGATGTTTTCTGACGCCTCTGCAGCAGACGACTATTGAAAACATTATGACAAAAGAAGAAATTGGTCAAAACGATAAATTTCTCCTTTTGACACAATGTTTTCAACTCTATTCAATAAGTATGTCTTCATTTAGGAAGATTTTCCATATTATTGTTGAGATATTTTCAAAGTCGTCTGATGTAGATTTGTTGTATGTGGGGAAGGGTTAAAGAAAGTGATGTTCTCTATTTTTACTTGGATATTTTTCAAAGTCATCTGTTGCAGATTTGTTGTATTAGGGAAAGGGATAGCACTGAAAACGCTGTCTCTTATTTTTCTACAATGTTTAATAAAAAAGAAATTGACTGAATCGCGGTGAGGGTTAATTAATCAGTTGTATACCAGAAGAGGATGAACAGTTCAATATTTATCTGTACTTTTATTGACGCTAGACTGTAAGTATTAGTATTCCATGTTCTACCACATTTTAATTTAATTTAATTTGTTTGCATATCAAGATTTTACAGCTGTACATTTTATCAACATGCTTTTGTTCATAAACTTGTATTCACAGTTAATTGGAAAGCAATTTTTAAAAAAAAATACAACACCTGTCTTAACCTTGATCCTGCTGGAATTCATTATCAATGATATTTGGTTTAGCTTATTTGAAAAGCAATACATTTTAGAATCCTTAAATCAGAAGCAAACAATGACCAAGAATAGACTTTGCATATGTGCAGACTGATCTCTGTCAATATTGTTCACAAATGTTGTTTTGACCCTTTCCCACATACAGACTCTTTCTGATGTCTCTGCAGCAGACGACTTTTGAAAACATTGTGACAAAAGTAGAAATTGCCCAAAACAAGCAATTTCTAATTTTGCCACATTGTTTTCAATTCTTTTCAGTAATTATACTTATATTTATAGAACTTTTCTGTGTTTTTGAAGATGTTTTCAAAGTCTTCATCTGCAGATTTGTTGTATGTGGTAAAAGGTTAAGTTATATAGAGCAGGATGAGGGTTAACTCAAAGAAAATATCTCTGCCAAACATTGCAGACTTCAATCTCTTCTCTGCCTTCATGTAAAGCCAATATCATCGTGTTCTTCACTATTTGATACCAATGGTTTTAAACTATTTTTGTTATGTATTATGAATGGATTCTGACACAAGCTATTATTTCTACTATTTTATCTTAGAATTGCATGTATTGAATACAATGATTAATCCATTTTCTTACATACGTATTTCAACTGTTCTAATTTAATAACATATAGAAAGCATGAATGCTTGGACAAAGGAAATTATTATTGGAGGTATAATGGAAAATGTCGTAAGAAATATTGAAAAAGCTCACAATGAATTGTTTCTTCTATTCCCACAATATTTTCCACAGTAGTCAGATTTATGACTTCTAATTTTACTCTGTTAATCCTTCCCACATGCAGTCACATTTTGACGCATCTGCAGCAGATAACTTTTGAAAACATTGTTGCAAAATAAGAAATTGCTCATCATGAGCAAATTCCCACTTTGCCAGAGTGTTTTCAATTCAAATAAAAAAAAATATACATATATTTATGAAGAATTTCCTTAGCTTTGCATATATGTTTTCTGCTGTTGTATGTGGGAAAGGTTATAATCTAGTTACATGTAAGAAATTGGTTGAATGTAACATGACACTGTATGATATTTCAGGCATATTTGGCCAAAGTACAAAATGTAAGGAGTCACCCCAACATTTCATCCTTGCCTCCCATCGTAGCCCTGCAGTAGGAAACCAAAACATTCAACTATTCACCTCATTCCATTTTTAAACCTTACCCTCATACAGACGCTTTCTGATGCCTTTGTAGCAGACAACCTTTTGAAAACATTGTGCCAAAGGTGAAATTGCTCATGATGAGCAATTTCTCCTTTGGCCACAATGTTTTCAACTTTATTTAACAATTAAGCTATCTTTTATGGAATTTTTTCAGGTTTTTGTCACTATGTTTTCAAAGTTGTCTGCTACATAACTGCTGTATGTGAGAAAGGGTTAATTTGGTCTGTTTTAAAGATCTCATTGGAAAACATTAGAAAATCTCTAAAGAAGTGAAAGAAGCATTGTAGTGAAATGATTAATTGGTCATCATGATCATTTTTTCCTTTACCAGCAATGTTTATTAAAGATGCCTGCTGCAGATGTAATGCAATTGATTTGATTTAACATATATGATTGCAATGAAACATGGCACACGTTTAAATCATCACATGCAGGCATGTGTTTCAGTGCAGTTCATTACAGATGTGTGTCCTTAAACTTTGTTTGTCAACTGTAAATTGTTGTGGGGGTATGACAACATCCTTAGCGATAGTAACAACTTATTATTGTATCCTCAGGCCACTGTTGTATTGCATCTTAAAGGTACTAAAGGGAAAAACAATTACAAACATTAACCAATATTTTTTGTCCATATTCTAAAACAAATTTATTTCAATTTTTGTAATATTTTTCTTTAACATATTTTTTATACTAAATATTTTGAATTTAAACATAATTTTTATACTAAATATTTTGAATTTAAACATAATTTTTGAATGGTTCAGATTTAGTGTCTTTAACCCTCTCCCACATACAGACGCATTCTGTCGCCTTTCAGAGTTTGCAGCAGAGGACTTTTGAAAACATGATGAGCAATTTCCCCTTTTGCCAAAATGTTTTCAACTAAATTACAAAATCATCCTTTCAGTTTCAGAGATTTTTTCACATTTTTGCTTAGATGATTTCAGTCATCTGCTGCTGAATTGTTGTATGTGGGAAAGGGTAAATGACAGTATTAAAAAAAAGAAAAAATTACATATTTCCCATAAAAAGGTGCAGTTAAGGCATCTGCAGCATAATGAGCAATTTCACCATTAACCCTTTCCCACATACAACAATTCTGCAGTAGACGACTTTGAAAACATCTGGACAAAAATTAGAAAAAGCTTCATAGATGAGAGTTTAATCATCAAATAGAGTTGAAAATATTGTGGCAAAAGGAGAAATTGTTCGTTTTGAGCAATTTCTCCTTTTGTCACAGTGTTTTCAAAAGTCGTCTGTATGCGGGAAAGGGTTAATCGCCCAGTTTTCATCGCTATTCAATAGTCTTACTCTGCATTTTAAGATACTCCATGTGTTTGCGTAAATGTTTCCAAAGTTGTCTATGGCAGATTTGCTGTATCTTGTAAAAGGAAAGTCACCACAGATTGAGATGTGTCTTGGCTGGTATTAATGAAAATATATCTTTATAAGGGAAAGGGTTTATACTACATATTTTTGTCTAGTTTATCTTTTCAACTTCACACTTTTCACAATCAACTTTGGTAACGCTCTACAGTCGAACCTCGTTAAACCGGACGCCGTTAATCCGGAAAATTCGCGATCCGGACAAAAAATTCAGGGAACGGATTTTTTATGCTTAATTATTCTCCGTTAATACGGAAATTCGCGTTCCGGAACCGGACAAAAAAAATCGGGAACGGACTGACCATTTACACATATAATCCGTTTCGTTAGTCCGGAAGTCCAAACAGTAATGTACATGACTGTACAGCATACAGAAAACATAGACAGTATATATGTTTTTACTCAATTAGTCTGTGTCATTGTTTTCTGTAGTGTCCGTTTGTCCTAAAAGGTGTTAAAGCTGTATACAATGTAATAGCCTAAGGCTGTTCAATAATCTGCAAGGGTGTGTCATTGTTTACCTTGATTAGCAGCCATAAACTAGCAGCCAAATAAAACAGATCTAAACTGATTTTGAGACTAAAATTTCGATATTTTGACCCAGAGACAAGTGTAGATCTGACAAAAATAATAAGTTGTTCAATATTTTTATATTTTGACGTTCATTTTTTCAAAAACGTACATGTTAACGTACTGGTTATCTATGTGTTGTAAATATCATGATAAAGCTTTGCTTACGACAAACAGTATCTAGAGGCAAATGGTAAATACAATATCGCTGACAGTTTGCATAATTATTTTGAATGAATTTCCCTCAATTATAATCATGTATCCGCGCAATATCTGGGGAAATATTGGGTCCCATTCTTTGACTCCTATTGTAATTTGGCGTAGGCAAAATAAGAAATCGTTAATCCGGAGGATTCGCAATCCGGACTTTTTTCTCTGGGAACCAAAGTGTCCGGATTAACGAGGTTCGACTGTATATAGTTTTAGCTTATTACATTTTTTCAACATTGAAAGTAACAATTATGTCCCTTTCTGTCGTTCCCTTATGATCAACTATCAAACTCATACCTTATATGCTTTCAAAACATAATAAAACTACATCTGAAAATCTGGAGATATAGTTTTGTTACAGAGTTGGAAACATTGCGGGAAAAGACATCGCTCATTTCATGGGAAACATTGCGGGAAAAGACATTGCTCATTTCGTGCAATTTCTTCTTTTCCCAAAATGTTTTCAAAGATTGCCTGCTGCATAGGGCATCAGAAGTCCCCTGTTTCTTGTAGATGCATTTTGAAGCATCTGCAGCAGACGACTTTTGAAAACATTGTGGCAAAAGAGAAAATTGCTCAAAACAAGCAACCTTTCCTTTTGCCACAATCTTTATAACTCTAGTAAATGTCAATAAGTTATGAAAGTCGTCGGCTGCAGAAGTGTTGTAATAAGTGGGAAAGGAGTTTAACATCTTTACCTCATATGCCATACTGTTACTTCCTAATTTTGTGACAAAGTCAAAATATTGTGAGGGATGGAGAAATTTGAACGAATCACTTGTCTTTTATCTGATTGCTGGTATATAAAATGTGTTTATCCTTTCCTACATAATGATAAATCTGACATAGAAAACAACTAGACAAAAATATAAAAAAAATCTCTATAAATGAAAGTTTAATTATTCAATAGAGTTGGAAACATTTGAGTCAAAAGGAGAAATTGCTCATCCTGAGCAATTTCTCCTTTTGCCGAAATTGTTTTCAAGTCATCTACTTCAGAGGAGTCAGAAAGTGTCTGTATGTGGGAACGGGTTGATGGAAGTGTAAATTAATGTTGAAGCTATTCTCACCATAAACATTCTTTAACCCTTTCCCTCATACGACAATTCTGCAGCAGACGACTTTGAAGATATTTTGCCAAAAAATAGAAAATCTCTTTAATTGAATGGATAACCTATGACTAAAAGTGGAAAACATTGTGTCAAAAGGAGAAATTGCATGTTTTGTGCAATTTCTTCTTTTGTCACTATGTTTTCAAATAGCCGTCTGCTGCAGAGGCATCAGAAAGTGTCTATATGAGGGAAAGGGTTAAACTTTCACTGATTCACTAGATTGAGATTAGCCTACTTTGAAAACATCTAATAGCATGATTGATTGGTGTTTTTACACCACTTTCAACAATTTGTTCAGTTATTTCACAGAATAACGCTTTAACACTTACCCCCATATGACAGTTATGCAGCAGACAACTTTGAACATATTTTGTCAGAAGTAGAAAATCTCTTTAATTGAATGAATAACCTATAACTAAAAGTGGAAAACATTGTGTCAAAAGGAGAAATTGCTCGTTTTGAGCAATTTCTTCTTTTGTCACTATGTTTTCAAGAAGCCGTCTGCTGCAGAGGCATCATAAAGCGTCTATATGAGGGAAAGGGTTAAGAGAAGTGGTAGTATAAGTTGATAAGCTGAGAATTTGCTCAGCACAGACAATTTTCATCTGCTAAGCTTTCAACAATTACCTTAATTTGTTATAGATTTATCTATTTTTATCAAACATGTTGAATTTCTTGATAATATCATTGACAAAGTGTTTTTTTGTTATAAAGATAATGTTTTTGCTTAAATGTGTCAGTTGATTATATGTTAAATGAAAGTTTTATTGTTCAGATGTGCTGAACTATAACTATTTCAACATTTGGATTTGATATGGCCTCATCAAAGTTGAGCATATCTAATACTATTTTCCAATCTTGAGCGCCTGGTTTGTGTCAGTTTTGATTATGCCTGTTGAATTCAAAGTAGTAGTGTTTCATTTCAAAAAGAGAGGAAGAAACTAAACAGGAAGGAAAGAACCATCAAACATACATATACAATTCATAATCACATTTTATGCTGTTAAATTATATAGCAAGAAAAAAAGAAGGAGGATCCAGTCGAGGGGCGGAACTCATCGGAAATTGGACCGCGGACCCCCAGTCCGCATGTCAATAATGTATCACCAGTGTACGGGGGATATGACAATGAGATATATACTGCGGTGATTACTACTGATGTATCGTCAATTATTGTCAAACTGTTGTATTGCACATTAACCCAGTATCTGATATACTGCTTTTATAGTCTTCTAAGTTGAACATCTCTGAAGATATATTAGAGCATTGCTCAAGGAAGTCCAACCTGAGTGTAACTATTACACTTGTAAATGAATATCTGCCTGTGTAATCATGCTTTAACCCTTTCCCTCATACGACAATTCTGCAGCAGACGACTTTGAACGTATTTTGTCAAAACATAGAAAATCTCCATAATTGAATGGATAACCTATGACTAAAAGTGGAACATTGTGGCAAAAGGAGAAATTGCACGTTTTGTGCAATTTCTTCTTTTGTCACTATGTTTTCAAAACGCCGTCTGCTGCAGAGGCGTCAGAAAGCATCTATATGAGGAAAAGGGTTAAGATCCTGAAAGACACTGTTTTTCAAAAGTTTTTTAAAACCTTCCATGACTTATTGTTGCAAAAACCTTAAGGTTGGTTTTCGCAGAGCACTGCTCTGAAAAATGTGCATATGAATTTCAGACAGATTAGAAATATGAAAAAGTTCACAATTCGCAATGTTCTCAAAGTGTATCTGCTTCAGAGGCATCCGAAGTTGTTTGTATCAGGGAAACAGTTAAGCAAGAAATGAATTGGTATCACTTTATCTGTTTTTATTTGTTTGTTAAATATGCAGATTAAATTAAGTTATTGATTATGTAAACAATTGAAAAAGACGTGACATTTTATTTTTTTCAACGATTCACCCATTTTATAGATGAAATGGTTTGGGAAAAATATCTAATTATGCAACCTTTATTCTCATTACAAAACTGACAGAGAATGGGATAAATTAATGAAAGATGAGAAAGTTTTGTGCTCATTTAACTACTAGAATGCCACCAGACTTTCTTTTACTAAATGCAGCATTTCATAATTATAATTATGTCAACTCTTAAGTTATTATCCTCTGCAACTCTTTTTAAAAATTATAATTTTCTTCCAAATTGTTTCTGCAATAAAGTGCCAAACAGTTTGGGTCGCAGATCAGGCCCCACATTTTCTGGGACCTAATTAACTAACTAACTGTTTGCAAAGATCATCAACGGATGGCAAAATGGCCGCTTGTGTGCAAAGAGTTAAAATGTTGGAAACTCAGAAGTAAATATCTGTCATATTTCTAAATGGCGTATTTGCACAGTGTGAAATTATTGTATTATGGATTTTGTGATGTTTATTTTATTTCTTTGTATTTTGGCAAATGACAGTTTATCTTTTATTTTCATTTATGAATAACACAGTATTCTGAAAATGAGCCATGCATATTAACAGATCCACAAAAGTGTTCCCTTTCTTACTCTGGCAATCCTTTTCCAATATTCACCAACATTTGCAGGGTGACAGTATTGCAGCCTAGTTTGCTGAATGACCCTCTGTCTGCTCTTTAATTTAACCCTTTCCCACCTGCAGATAACTTTTTAAAACATTGTGTTCAAAGGTTAAATTGCTAATGATGAGCAATTTCTCCTTTGGCCGAAAAGTTTTCAACTTTATTTAACAATTAAGCTTTCTTGAATGGAGATTGCTCAGGTTTTTTGTCACTACGTTTTCAAAGTTGTCTGCTGCAGATTTGTTGTATGTGGAAAAGGGTTTGTTTTCAAAGCCCTCTTCTGCAGATTTGTTGTATGTGGGAAAGGGTTTGTTTTCAAAGCCCTCTTCTGCAGATTTGTTGTATGTGGGAAAGCATCATTATGCAATCTTCACCAACCTAGGTTACAATCTTTATGGACATGATATATATTGCCATTTACCTGTCATTGTGATATTGTAAGTGTTGTATGAAATGGTAAATAAGAAATATAAAATTAACCCTTTCCCTCATATAGACGCTTTCTCACGCCTCTGCAGCAGACAGCTTTTTGAAAACATAGTGACAAAAGAAGAAATTGCTGCAGAATTGTCGTATGAGGGAAAGGGTTAAGACATGAAAACATTGAAATTACTCGTTTTCGGTATCTTCTTCTTTTTCGCATAATGTTTTTACAAGGTCTGCTGGAGAGCATGACTCATTTGCATCAAGTTCACCCTTTACCACAGACAAAAAAACGACTTTGAAAACATCTAGGAAAAAACATATGAACAATTCCAATAATTTGAAGTATGATTATTGAATAGAGTTAAAAACACTGTTGCGAAAAGAAAACATGCTCTTTATGAGCAATTTGTCCTTTTGCCACAATGTTTTCAATAGTTATCTGGAAGTAGGAACAGTTTAGGAGTTACTTTTTAAAAAAAAATACAGTATGTAAATTTAGGTAAAACAAAATACATGTAGTTTTACTTTGAAAGTTTTCACTACGAAAAGAAAACAGTTGATCACAGCAACCTGATTTGTTATTGTTCATTGTTGTACAAGTATGTAAAATGCAAGATTGTATGAATTGGTTGCTTTGTGAAGACACTCTGTGCTTTCTGTTTGTAATAGCTCCATCACATGTTCATGATATAGGAGATTTGTAGAGTCTGAAAAGTGAAGCATTAATTTTATTGAAAAATTATTGTTAACCCTTTCCTTCATACGACAATTCTGCAGCAGACGACTTTGAATGTATTTTGTCTAAACATAGAAAATCTCCATAATTGAATGGATAACCTATGACAAAAAGTGGAAAACATTGTGGCAAAAGGAGAAATTGCACGTTTTGTGCAATTTCTTCTTTTGTCACTATGTTTTCATAAAGCTGTCTGCTGCAGAGGCGTCAGAAAGTGTCTATATGAGGGAAAGGGTTAAATCAGGCTAATCTCTATGCTTTATGTAATTATATTCAGGATTGTTGGCTCAAATATGTATATGAATGGTGCTCTGCGAAAACCAAGTGCAAGGCATTTGTGATCAGTGTAGATCCAGATCACCCATTACATTTGAGCATTCTGATCTGACTCTGCACTGTTTGCCATTTAGTCAAAGAAGGTTTCAAGAAACTTCTGTAAAGCAGTATCCATTTGGCTCTTTAACCCTTTCCCTCATATAGACGCTTTCTGAGGCCTCTGCAGCAGACGACTTTTTGAAAACATAGATTTCCTAATTTTTGACAAAATATGTTCAAAGTCGTCTGCTGCAGAATTGTCGTATGAGGGAAAGGGTTAACAGTGCTGCATTGCTGCACAGGAAAGTCTTCTTCCTAAAGTGCAGTAAATACATTAAGATTTGTTTTTACAGAGAACCGGTCATCAATTTTTATTGTAAGAACATGGATGTTGAATAATGGATGAAACAATACTCTGTAGAAAAGTACCTGGTCTACCCGTGTTGTATTTTTACAGTTCAGTACGCTGTGTACATAATTATTTTTAAATTCTCGTACAGTATTTTGAGAGTCATCTCATGTGAAAAAATTGGAAGAAAAATTTACAACATCCGAAGGCGAATTTAAATACATAGATGAATATTTTGTGGGAAATTTAAAAATTAATTCTTTTTTTAACTGTTGTCAAAAATTGCATCTACTTTAGATTGTTTCTAAAACACATGGGATACAGATATGAATAAAGTTTGCATTTTAATCATTACCTCTATCATTGAATGAATTGTTTTTCCTCTCATGATGGTTATTTGTTATCATTACAGGGCAAGAAGATGGAAGCAACACCATTAGCGATGTATAACTACTTTATCGACCGTGTCAGACAGAACCTCCATGTGGTGTTAGCGATGAGCCCTATTGGAGACGCGTTCAGAAACAGGCTCAGAATGTTCCCTTCACTTATCAACTGCTGTACTATTGATTGGTTCCAGGTTGGTATATATAGCATTATGGAAAAATTGAGAAAAATGATGTTACCTGTTTCTTTGACTAAAATAGTAAAATGTAGTAGATTTGAAAGTATGGTTTTGGGATAGAGATGAAAATACGTTTGGATAAGGAGAAATTACTCATCACAACACATTTCTCTTTTCTCCACATGGATATAGTAAATTTGTTGATCCAAACTCAATCTTTGGAAAGTTCATTTTACTAAGTATAAGGTTTTGCTAAGCCAACACCTGTCATATTTGACTTGTGCTTTGTGGAAATGCTAAATACCTTCATCATTGTGTCTGTAAGTCTGAGGAGTATGCTGCGTGTAGTACTGGTACAAGAAATCAAGGAAACATGTGTTTAGTTAAACTGGCGGTAAATAATGTAAAAAAAGGTGTTAACCCTTACAACAACATACAACAGCTCTGCAGCAGATGACTTTAAAAACACCTGATCAATAATGAGGAAACTTATTGAATGAAGTTTAAGCAAAAGGAGAAATTGCTCATGATGAGCAATTAATCATGAACAGTTTGTTCTTTTGCCACAAAGTTTTCAAATTTTGTCTGCAGCAGATGCTTAAGGCATTTCGTCAGAAGATGGGAAAGAGTTAACTCATATCAATCAAACACTGTTTAGTCTATATTTTCTGGGGGATATTTTCCTAAAGAAATAAAGAGACAAAATTAATGTCTCAGCACTTTATCATTTCCCTTCAAAGTTTTCTTCTCAGACACAAAAGGATATATTTCTTCAGCATTTTACTTACACTGTATTTTACAGTTTAACCAGATTATAATCAGACACATCAGAAAGTGTCTGTATATATGGGAAAAGGGTTAAATATTAATATAGAATTTAGACCAAGTCTACGGTTCTCATAAAGAAGCAAGTATTTTCATAATGCTCTGATTGTTTTCCTCTCCATAGATCTGGCCATCTGATGCTCTTGAAATGGTGGCCAATAAATTCCTTCAGGAAGTGGAGTTGGAGGATGACATAAGAATTGCTGTGGTCGGCATGTGTAAAATGTTCCATGAGAGTGTGTTCATTCTCTCCGACAGGTATGTTTGTTGTATTCAATCTTAAACCCTTTCCCACTTACAACAAATCTGCAGCATATGTATTTGAAAACATCTGTACAAAAATTTGAAAAACAACAGTTACTGTATGTGAAGTATAATTATTGAATAAAATTGGAAACATTCAGACAAAAGGAGATATTGCTCATCATGAGCAATTTCTCCTTTTGTCATTTCAAAAGTCGTCTGACGTTCAACTCCTGTATAGAGTCCAGTTTTGGTGTCGCTTCCCTTGGCAGGGTGACACATTTGGATTACTTCTCCATTGTCTGTCTGTGTGTCTTTTTGTATTTCCTCCACACTTCCACTCACTGACTTTATGGCAGATAACGCATGAGATCCTTTGACCTCACAAGAAGATATCTTGGACAATGTGAATATAAGTTATCACCCAGGAGGAAAAAAATAGGAAAGATTGCTAGATTTATATTTAAAGATGTTTTAACTTGCTTTTGATAATTTTTTGCACTTAAAAAGGAAAGTTAGTATTGATCTACGCATTCATCTTTCACCAGGTTCTTTGAGATGTTGAGACGTCACAATTACGTGACCCCCACTTCTTATCTGGAGTTGATCCTGACCTTCAAGAAACTTCTGGGAATCAAACAAGACGCCATTACCTTGCTGAGAAACAGGTATATCACAGGTTTAGAGAAACTTGAGTTTGCTGCTTCCCAAGTATCTGTGATGCAGATAGAGTTACGGGGCTTGCAGCCTGAGCTTATTAAAACCTCAGCCGAGACGGAAAAACTTATGATAAAAATAGAGCAGGATACAGTGGAAGTAGAGGCAAAGAAAGAGGTATGATATTCATTTACACCATACTTTACCATATATACATGTATAACTCATTTAACCCTTTCTCACAGGCAGACACATCGAAACACATCTGCATCTGATAACTTGTAAACACTATGGCAAAAGAAGATAGGGTTCATAAATAGTAATTTTCCTTTAAAGCTTTTTCTCACCCTCTATTCCATAGTGATTCTATTAATGAAAAGACATGTACCACATATTTGTTGTATGTTGGAAAGGGTAAGAAAGATTAGGGAAAATCTGGCTAGACAAATGGAAATAAGTTTGATCTGGTAAAAATGGTGTCTTGTTGCATCCACAAATGGCACCATAGATGGGAGTACAGGAATAACAAACTTTTGAGCTATCAATAGTTCTTTGTCATCATATGTATATTGTTCATCCAAGTGTTGGCTTACAGTTTATACTCTTGTGAGACTGTGCATATGGACAGACTCAACTGAATCTTTGCTGTTGGCAGATGTATCAAAAAAAGTATATTGATTTATTTTATACCAACTAATTTTCCTCATTCCAGGTGGTAGCTGCTGATGAAGCCATTGCTAATGAGGCAGCCGCTGCTGCACAAGCCATTAAAGATGAATGTGAAGGTGATCTAGCTGAAGCTATACCAGCTCTAGAGGCTGCCATTCATGCCTTGAATACATTGAAACCACAAGATATTACACTGGTCAAATCAATGAAGGTATGGGGATAATATGTTATGTGATGATCTTATGCGTATGTAATGCAAAGGTATAGGCAAGAATATGATTATATGACATTTTTCAAGAAAAATAGAAAGTACACTGTTTATTTAAATGTCGCTTATACCAATTTATGTAGGTTAATTATAGCTTGTACACCTTATTGTTTTGAACAGTCATATTGCAACAATAGCAGTATGCATCATTTTCAAAGTTCTTCCTTGAGTTTGGCTGGACATTCAATTAGCAAACTTCACATATCTTTGGATTGTATTTGGGGACAATCAGGTCACTGTAATAAAAAGAACAGAAATAACTTGAGTTCATTCAGAGATTGATAGATTATATGGCATGGGATTTTACATTTAGTCACAGTTTGCACTTTCTTGTTTTACAATGAGTTCTGTTGTTGTTTTTTAGCTTGTCAGTTTTTCAAAGAAAGTAAGTCTAGCATTGTGATACCCTTGGCGTCTTCATCGTCACAAAACTTTAACCTTACCTCAAAACTCAGTGTTACATATTCAAATGAAACTTATTACACATGTTCCTAGAAACAATATGCATATCTATACCAAGTCACATAACTCTGGCTTTAATAGGTATTTAGTTATGCCCCGTTTTGGACTTAGAAATTCATGAAAAAACAGACTGACGTTCGCTCCGTGGCTCATTTTTATTTATCTGCTGCAGAGATATTAGAAGTGGTAAGTATTTGGGAAAGGGTCAACAACCATTTTATTGTGTCTTTACAGAATCCCCCAGCAGCTGTCAAACTTGTGATGGAGTCAATTTGTGTGATGTTGAGTCAGAAAGCAGAAAGGAAACCTGATCCCTCCGGTGGTGGAAAGATGGTTGAAGAATATTGGGGACCCTCCCTCAAATTGCTCAATGACTTCAAATTCCTGGACAGACTGAAGAGTTATGATAAAGATAACATTCCTCCAGCCATCATTAAGAAGATTAGAGATAAGTAAGTGATAGTTGACTTAACACTTTCCTATTGTGGCAAAAGGAGAAATTGCTCAATATGATTTCAAAAGTTGTCTGCTGCATTGCCTTCAGAGAGCCTCTGTATATGGGTAAAGGGTTTACCTGTTCCCACATGTAGACATATAGTGACACATCTGCATCAGACAACTTTTGAACTCTTTTTACAAAGAAATTTGGTTTAAATTTCCAAAGGTAAGTTTTCTTGTGATTTCTCCAAGATATTACAGTTCATGTATAATTTTTTTAATCCTTTTCCACATACAACAAATCTGCAGCAGACGACTATGAAAATGTCTAATCAAAAATATGGAAAATCTCTATACTTATAGGCATTTTATACTGAAAAAAGTTGAAAACATTGTGGCAAAAGGAGAAATTGCTCGTTTTGAGCAATTTCTTCTTTTGTTAAAACTTTTCGAAAGTCGTCTGTGGCAGAGGCTTCAGAAAGCGTCTACTAGTGGGAAAGGGTTAATTTAACAAAGGATTTCTCCGGTGTGTTACAGTTCATGTATAATTCTATTTCTATACCACAGATACATCTCAAATCCTGAGTTTGACCCCACTTTGATCAAGAACGCCTCAACGGCTTGTGAAGGTCTGTGTAGATGGGTCAGAGCTATGGACATTTATGACAAAGTAGCTAAAGTGGTTGCACCGAAGAAGATCAAACTAGCAGGAGCAGAAGGGGAGCTCAGTGTTCAGATGGACAAACTGAATGAAAAGAGATCTCAACTGAAAGAGGTATATTTATTTCCATTTACTTTCTTACCCATACAATAAAATCCATTTAGTTGGAATGTGCATTTGTTCTTCTACCTTTTAAAGTTGAACTTTTCCGGGTTGGATATGGCGGACTGCTTTTTAAACATTGTGGGGGAAAAGGAGAAAGTTATCTGTATATATTTTAAAAAAGACAACATGATTGTGTTGTTAGACATGACAATTCAGCATAAAATTTCGTCATTTTGTTTTCAATATTTGTTTTCATAATGAGCAATTTCTCCTTTTGCCACAATGTTTTCAACTCCATCCAATAAATATACATAATTGTTGAAGATGTTCTTTGTTTTTGTTAAGACGCTCTCAAAGTCATCTTATAGAGTATTCATGCATTTGGAAAAGGGTTAATACCTGTGTCTCAGTCATTCCTGCTGCAAAATGTGCAATTTCTCCTTTTGCCTTAATGTTTTGTTTCTAGATAATTAATATATTTGTGCTTAGATGTTTACAAAGTTGTCTGCTGCAGATTTATTGTATGTGGGGAAAGGGTACTAATCAATGTTTTACTACACCAGGTGACAGACAAGTTACAAGCACTGAATGATGAGTTTGAAGCCATGACCAAAAAGAAGAAAGAGTTAGAGGACAACATTGACCTCTGTTCTAAGAAGTTAGACAGAGCAGAGAAGCTGATTGGTGGACTTGGTGGTGAGAAGGACAGATGGACCTTTGAAGCAACCAGACTTGGTGAACAGTTTGTGAACATAACTGGAGATGTGTTACTCTCAGCTGGTGTCATAGCTTATCTCGGAGCATTTACAGTTGACTTTAGAAATGTAAGGGGTGGATCGACTTTTTTTTTCGCATACATGTTGATACACATTTTGATTGATAATATTGGAGACCATTTCCTTATATTATTTTTAGACTTGGAAAATAACTGAAGAAATTAAGAGAATAAATTAATATAAAAATGAATAATTTTGGGGACTAAACACAGTAAAACGTTTACATTTATAACTAATCACATACATGAGCAATTTCTGTTTTTGAAAACTTTCTTGGAAGAGTCAAATGTGTGTTTCAATTATCCCATTCCTATTACATAGATAAGGAGAACAAGGATATTTTCAGAGATGTCTGCTTTGAAGATGAATTTGGTGCATACAGTAAATTATATACATAATTCTGATACAGAGTGGAAAACTTTGTGTGAAAAAGGTGAAATTGAGCATATTTTCCTTTTTCCCTGTTTTCCACAATGTTTTTGTCAATTGTTTGTTGTAGAGTCATCCAAATGTTGCCTATCCACAATAGGGTTAACCCTTTCCCTCATATGACAATTCTGCAGCAGACGACTTTGAACATATTTTGTCAAAAAATAGAAAATCTCTATAATTGAATGGATAATCTATGACTAAAAGTGTAAAACATTGTGGCAAAAGGAGAAATTGCTCGTTTCGAGCTATTTCTTCTTTTGTCACTGGTTTCAAAAATTCGTCTGCTGCAGAGGCGTCAGAAAGCGTCTATATGAGGGAAAGGGTTAAAGAGATGAATTGTGAAATAGTAAACCGACTGGATGATTTTCCATCTATAAGGATCTTTTCCATGTGAATTGTGATGCATATGCAAAAACCTTGTGGCAAATTGAGAAATTTCCCTTCATGAACAAAATCTCCATTTGCCACAATTTTTTCATCTATTCAATAATTAAATTTTCATTCAGAGATTTTCAATAAGTTTGCCTAGATGCTTTCAAAGTTTAAATTCTCTACCTTAGCTTGGTTAAACATAATCAACCTAAATTTCAGGATGTGACATCGCAGTGGCTTATAGATTGCCAGAAGAAGGAGATTCCATGTTCCAAGACCTTCTCCCTCAATGTAACCCTCGGTGACCCCGTCAAGATTCGCGCCTGGAACATCGCTGGGTTACCTGTGGACAACTTCAGTATTGACAATGGTATCATTGTGTACAACTCACGTCGATGGCCCCTCCTCATCGATCCCCAGGGTCAGGCCAATAAGTGGATCAAGAATCTCGAGAGAAACAATAAACTGGGCATTCTAAAGCTTTCAGATGCTAATTACCTTCGATCTCTAGAAAACGCCATCCAGTTTGGTTATCCCATTCTAATTGAAAATGTCGGAGAGGAACTGGATCCTGTGCTGGAGCCCGTCTTGCAGAAACTGACATTCAGACAACAAGGTGTGGACTACATCAAGCTGGGAGACAACGTGGTTGAGTACTCACCAGACTTTAAACTGTACATTACCACCTCTTTGAGAAACCCTCACTACCTGCCTGAAATTGCTGTCAAGGTAAATAAACAGGGTTTAATATTTTTCCCACATACAGACGCTTTGTGACGTCTCCTCAGCAGACAACTTTTGAAAACATTTTGCCACATTGTTTTCTTTCTTATTCAATAATTGTTCTTCTATTCAAAGTGAGTTTCCATATTTTTGACTTAATGTTTTCAAAGTCAGCTGCTGCAAATTTGTTGTATGTAGGAAAGTTTAAACCAAGTCACTTTAATGGTATTTTTCAGACGCTTCCTAACTTAAAATATATGTGATGCAAATTTAAGAAATGCTGGGTAAACATAAAATCAAAATTAAAAACATTTGAGCTAAAAATGGTTCTCAATAACAGGAAAAATGTTAATAAGCCAATAATGTTATTCGCAGGTATGTCTTGTGAACTTTATGATCACCCCACAAGGTTTAGAGGACCAACTGTTGGGTATTGTAGCAGCCAAAGAGAAGCCCGAGTTAGAGGAGAAGAAGAACGAGTTGATTCTAGAAAGTGCTGCTAATCAGAAACAACTGAAGGAAATTGAAGATAAAATCCTCGAGGTGTTGTCTTCATCACAGGTAAGGATTTCACAGTTGGCTAAGCGTTACTTTACTTTATTTTTACTTTATTCCTCAAAAGGCTTTAACCCTTGTCCCCCTGAAGACGCAATTTAATGCTATTGAAAACGTTTTGACAATAGAAGAAATTGCTCAAAACAAGGAATTTCTCCTTCTGTCAGAATGTTTTCAACCCTTTTCAATGGTTATACATGTACCTTCCTTTATAGAGGGTTTCTACATTTTTGCCTAGATGTTTTTAAAGTTGTCTTCTGCAGTTTTTAGCTCTACTGGCCAAAGGCCAGAAGGGCTTATGTCGTGGCGATTTGTCCGTCCGTCCGTAAACAATTTCTTGTTAACACGATACAGTCTTCACTTTTGATTGTATCTCAACCAAACTTATACAGTAGTTAGATATCCATGAGAGCTCAGTTCCTTTCGAAAACCAGCCAGATCCGCCCATGCATGGCTGGATTATGGCCCTTGAAATTGTCAAAATTGCTATACTATACAGCTTGTGAACACAATAGAGCTTCCATTTACTATCTGATCTTCACCAAACTTAGATGGTATTTGAATATTGATGACATATGGGTTCCTTTCGAAATAAGCCAGATCAATGCCAGTAGAGCATAGGCCCTCATGGGCCTCCTGTGTTATATTTGGGAAAGAGTTAAACACTTGATGTATTTCTGACCAAAAAATATGAACAGACATACATGTACAGTTTTCAATAAAGACCAATTAGGAAAATTGTGAATATAATAAAATAAATAGATAAATTAGAATTTAACGACACTTACATGTTAAATACAAATATAATCAATGAACAATGAGCAGTTTTCATTTAGTTTGCAAAATATGCATATTTAGACGACTGAATAACAGTACGTGTAGTTTTTTTTGTTCTGCAGCAGATGACTCTGAAAACATCTAGGTAAGAGGAAGGAAAATCTATATATATGAAAGTAATATTACCCCTAAGAGTTGAGCAAAAGAAGAAATAATTCTTTTTGATCAATTACTCTATTTGCCATAATGTTTTCAAAATTTGTCTGCCAAGATGTGTCTGCAAGTGGGAAAGGGCTTACCAGCCATAAATAAATAAAAATTATACAATATTTTGTGTTGGGTATTATAGCATTGTTCAAACACCATACAAACAAAGAAACCAATGAGTATACAACTGACTATTTTCAGGGTAATATTCTAGAAGATGAAACGGCCATCAAGGTGCTTTCCTCTTCAAAAGCCTTGTCACAGGAGATTGCCGCCAAACAGGAAATAGCTGAAACCACAGAGAAGATGATTGACGAGACAAGAAACGGTTACAAACCCGTCGCTGTACACTCGTCCATTCTATTCTTCTGTATATCGGACTTGGCCAGCATTGAACCTATGTACCAGTACTCTCTCACTTGGTTTATCAACTTGTACCTTCAGGTGTGTATCGTTAATGGTTTATCCCTTTACCCTTTCCAACATATAGACACTTTCTGACACCTCTGCAGCAGACACTGTTTGAAAACATTGTGGCAAAAGAAGTAATTGCTCATATTAGCAATTTCTCCTTTTGCCACAATATTTTCAGCTCTGTTTGATAGTTATACTCATTCATATATAGTGATTTTCCATATATTTTTGCCTAGATGTTTCAAAGTTGTCTTCTGCAGATTTGTTGTATGTGGGAAAGGGTTACATTCATACCGACACATTTGGATGCCTTTACAATATATTCCATTTGAAAATGTTATGGGAAAAGAGAAACTGCTTAATATGAGCAATTTCTTTAATTCCTACTATGTTTTCAACTCTATGAAATAGACAAAATAAATGTGAGAAAAATGAAAATAACGTTACTGAATAGAGTTGAAACATGTGATAGAAGGAGAAATAGATCATTATGAGCAATTTCTCCTTCTCTCCTGATGTTTTCCAAAGAAGTCTGCTACATATGCGTCAAAATACACCTTCAAGTGGGACAAAGAATACCTTTGACACCTATGCAAAAGAAAACATTGAAAGAAATGGGAGTAAATGCTCAAAACAAGCAATTCTTCCATTTTCAAAAACCAATTATCTGTAAGAAAAAATCTGACATTGTCAATGCAGTGGACACATAATATCTCATAACTGGTAAACAGAGATAAAGATGTCAACATTTTTGATATGTATCATTTTTAAGTTAATAATTCTCATTCAGTCACATCTCCAATAATGCATAGCTCTTTACATGCCTTTTCATTTTGCAGTTGTCTGATTTGAATACATCGGATACAAGTTATGTTACATTCAGAAAAAAGAAATCATACTTTTGGTACCCGAATTTAAAACATTGCAGGAAAAAGAGAAATTATTCAATTTCAGTAATTTCTCCTATTCCCATAATGTTTTCAAAAGTCATCTGCTGCATAGACATCAAATGTTAACCATCTGTAATGTTAAAAATGTGTTGATTTCAGTCAATCCTGAACAGTACACCTTCTGGCGAGTTGGAGGAAAGAATTTTCAACTTGAATGACCATTTCACTAACAGCATCTACAAGAATGTGTGCAGATCCTTGTTTGAGAAGGACAAACTTCTTTTCTCCTTCGTTCTCTGCGTTAACATTCTGAAAGGACAGTAAGTATTCATTTCATACATAATTCTTCAGTTGGTGTCATCTTTTATATCACATACTTTTTCTAGATTTCTGAATTTAGAAGATTTGAAAAAAAAGAACGATGTCTTTTCTGCATGATAGCCTTCTTATTAATTACAAATTTGTCAATCCAAGTCCAGCTTAGTCACTCATTCTTCCTTTTCATAGACAAAAGTCATTTAACCAAAGGCATATGTCATTCATTTATGTCCTGTAAAATATGTCGGATATTGTATACAGTTTAACCCTTTCCCTCATGCGGCAATTCTGAAGCAGACGACTTAGGACGTATTTTGTCAAAAAATAGAAAATCTCCATAATTGAATGGATAACCTATGACAAAAAGTGGAAAACATTGTGGCAAAAGGAGAAATTGCACGTTTTGTGCAATTTCTTCTTTTGTCACTATGTTTTCAAAAAGCCGTCTGCTGCAGAGGCGTCAGAAAGCGTCTATATGAGGGAAAGGGTTAAAGGTGGAAGAAAATAAAATGTAGTATTGGAACAGAAATCCAGGGAACATTTAGAGAATTAAATGGCCAATTTGATGGGACGTGTTGGAAAAGGCAATATCCCTTTCCCTCAAACAACAAATCTGCAGTCTATGATTTTGAAATTGATGTTTTTAGAAGTTGTCTGATACATGTGGTCAAAATGTATCTGCAAGTGCAAAAAGGTTAAAGGCCCCCCCCCCCCCCCCCCCCCCCCCCCCCCCCCCCCCCCAATTGACCAATCAAAATCAACCTGTACTACCTACCTGTACTAATTAATAACAAATTAGATATCTATTCTTTTTTTTAGCTTTTTCTTTCAAAATAATGTCCATGCAAGGTTCATCTTAGTAAGACCAGATTTTATAAACTCATTATGAACAATTTCTTCTTTTGCCACATTGTTTTCAAAAGTCATCTACTGCAGATGCATTAAAATGTGCCTGCATAGACAAAGGATAGAAAACAACCAAGAAGTGTAACCCATTACACGCCAATAAACTTATAGTTGAAACAGAACTGCTTCCAGACCTAGTTTTGTGATGTGTTGACTTGTTTACATTTTGTGATGCCAGCTAACCACTAACTTATCACTATTCATAACTCTGCTTTAATGTCTGCTTAGAATATCAGTGAAAGTGTATGTCTTTACAACACATGCATTGGTAAAAGTAATGTTTAGAAGGACTCATGCTACAATTAGCTTTATCCCTTCCCAACATACAGCAAACCTGCAGCAGATGACTTTGAATGCATGTTGGCAAAACCCCAGAAAATCCCTATAAATGAAGGTATAATTAATGCAAAAAGTTGAAAACATTGTGGCAAATGGAGAAATTGCTTGTTTTGAGCAATTTCACCTTTTGCCACAATGTTTTCAAAAGTCGTCAGCTGCAGATGCTTCGGAAAGCGTCTGTATGTGAGAAAGTGTTAAATAACATTTATTCGTAATTCTATCACATTTCAAGGCAGAAGAATTTTAAATAGGTTTAGATACTGACAAGTTTAACCCTTTCCCTCATACGGCAATTCTGCAGCAGACGACTTTGAACATATTTTGTCAAAAAATAGAAAATCTCCATAATTGAATGGCTAACCGATGACAAAAAGTGGAAAACATTGTGGCAAAAGGAGAAATTGTACATTTTGTGCAATTTCTTCTTTTGTCACTATGTTTTCAAAAAGACGTCTGCTGCAGAGGCGTCAGAAAGCGTCTATATGAGGGAAAGGGTTAACATAAAACACATTGCCTCATGTTGATCAAAACACAATTCTTTCTTTTTATTGTCGGCTGATTTTTAAAAGTCTGACGAAATGAATTTGTCATCAAGAATATTGAAAGTAAAGATTTATTATAACAGATTTGAAAATTAATAGGAAGAGGGAAATAGCTGAGAAATTAATTCTTTTTGCAAGAGAATCAAATGTTTTCTAAATTACTGAAAGGATTCATTTTTTCAAGGAATGTTTTTTTTAACTTTCACACAGTATTGGCTGATGGAAAAATAACTTTAATTTGCAAATTCTCATTTTTTTTTACTTCTGCTTTTAATTCGATTCTCTTGGGAAAATCTTTAACTTTTTAGCTCACATGAGCACAAAGTGCTCAATGTTAGCTTTTCTGATCACTCACTGCCCGTCTTCCGTCCATCGTTGATAAAAAATGCTACAAATATCTCCTGCGTTAATTTCATTTGAACTCTGCATAAATTATGCTGAACATGGTCCTCTGCCAAAATAGCTTAGATAAATTTGATCCATGCATAACTCTTGTTGCCATGGCAAAACAGAGGAAAATCTTTAAAAAAAATATGTTTTGAAACTGGTGGGAGGAATTCAAAATACATGTAATTTGGGACAATTGATCATCTGGTGTCAATCTATCAAAATAGCTAGAAGAAGACTATCCTTCAAAAAATGAGGCCCCCAGGATACAGCTTCATAGGAACTTTAAACATCTACTCCTCTTAAATCAACTGTCAGAAGTCAAAGTTAATTGGTACAAAAAAATGAGGTCCCAGGGGGGCGGGGTAATTTTACCTTCTATAGTCTTTATAGAAACTTCAAAAAGCTTCTCCTTTGAGACTGTTTGTCAAAATTTGAAATCATTTGGTAAAAATGGTCATCTGGTGACCCTCCATCAAAATAGCTAAAATGAGGGGGTGGGGTAGCTTGTCCTTATATGCGCTTTATATAAATCTTTGAAAATCTTCTCCTCTTAAAGCAACTGTCAGAATTCAAAGTAAATTGGTACAAATGATCATCTGGTGAACCTCAAACCAGCTAAAATAAAGACGGTCCTTCAATAAATGTTACCATGATTAAATGTATTTAGGTTTACTCATGTGAACGTAATAAAGACATCAAGGCCCTCTTGTTTCAAAACACTACTGATACTAGTTTTTGCATACAAAATGTATAAGCTATCAGACTTCTTGCAGTCTAGTATTTCAGAGGTCCAGATAAGTGGGAGTATACAGCTCTTTTCCCAACAGCATCTCTCTTATCATCCAAAACCCTATGATGTTGGTACTCAAAAGAATTGTCTTGTTGAGACAATTCTTTTGAGCACCCACAACATAGGGTTACAGGGTCAAATATTTTTTTTAGAAAATGCAAAACGCCTCTTAACTGGAGGTCTGGTAATTTGTCTTTCTTGTTCTGCACTGATGAAGGAACCAGTCTCATGGTTCGCTGGGAATTAACACCAACTAAATCACTAATATTAACATTATGTTTGTATCAGAAATAACCCAGCTGCGTAAGTTCTAGCTTCTTTCATGACATTTAACCTTATCATAGTGTATGATGAGTGGCTGTTTTCAATAGGTAGTGGTGCTTACAGGTCAGTTTTTACCTAACTATTTCAGTCCGTTATTTTAACACATTACAATTTTCTCTATCTCTTGAAAGTCTTTTTTTTATTTTTGGATTGAGAATTTAAGAGAAAAAATGTAGTTTGTGAAAAAAAGATAGACCATATTAAAAGGTAAAAAAGAAGTTATTCAATATACTATGTAGTATGTACATGAATACTATTTTCTTTTTCTTTTTGTTTCAAAAGAATTCTGCTGCAGAAGTATCAAAAGCATTTTCTTATATATTTGAAAAGGGATCATGCCTGCTTTGTATGACAGGGTATGTTTTGAACACAAAATATGACCCAAAATAGATCTTGATAATATATAAAGACATGTGAATATAAATATCTTTGATGTTTGATCTTATTTTGGAACAAAGTTGTATATTTTATTGATCCTATGCAAGAGGCACCAATATCTATTGAATAGTCAAGTCATTAACAATTTCAGCTTCTTTGTAACCTAAAACCTTGTACTTGGATCATCATTACTTCTGTATAAATCTATCTTCATCTTGAAATTGGTATTTACAGCTATACAAATGAAAGGAAAATTTTAAAACCGGAGAAAACATTTCTTAAGAAAAGAAGTTTTTTTTCATTCGGAGCAATTTCGTCTTTTCCCAGAATGTTTTCAAAAGGTTGTCATTTACTGAGCTTTTATACTGTTTCAAAAAGATAGACAGAATCAGTATTAGTCTGGTGTATATTAGATAATCTCCTACACACAAACATTTGCTTTATCTTTAGAGGATTACTGTCCTATTTAGTCTGCATATTGAATAAACCCATTTCCACATACAGCAAACTAGCAGCAGACGACCACCTTGAAAACATATAAACAGCAAAAATGGAAAATCGCTGTAAATAAAAGTTTACTCATTAAAAAGAGTTTGAAAATATTGTAACAAAAGAAAAAATTGTTTGTCATTAGCAATTTCTCCTTTTGTCTGAATGTTTTCAAATGGTGTAGCATATTCCTTTACCCTTTCCCTCATATGACAATTCTGCAGCAGACGACTTTGAAAGTATTTTGTCAAAACATAGAAAATCTCCATAATTGAATGGATAACCTATGACAAAAAGTGGAAAACATTGTGGCAAAAGGAGAAATTGCACGTTTTGTGCAATTTCTTCTTTTGTCACTATGTTTTCAAAAAGCTGTCTGCTGCAGAGGCGGCAGAAAGCGTCTATATGAGGGAAACGGTTAAGTGGGAAAGGGTTAAAGGTACTGTCTCACAATTTAAAGTCAGAAAACCAAATATGCGAATACATGTAGTATTATAGTAAGATAGTTGTTAAAAGTGATTGTATTTGTAAACCATGATAGTTCAAAGTTAAAATATCCCATATACAACAAATCAGCAGCAGACCACTATTGAATACAGTTTAAATCATTGTGGCAAAAGGTGAAATTGCTCATTATGAACAATTTCTCCTTTTTGCTTGAATGGTTTAAATATAACGTCTGCTGCAGAAATGTGTCTGTATGTGGGAAAGGGTTAAGCATAGCTTAACAAATTGCCAGTCATACAAATACTACTATAGTAGAAACAAATGGTTTAATTTTTACTTAGTTTGGACTAATTAATTGAATCAATTTTTTTGTTGAGAATTGTGACCCCAATTGTGGGACAGTCTCTTTTATAAGTACTTTCCATAGACATTCAACGGTTCAACCTATTACATTATCTCATGGTATGATAAGTGTGAACCATTCCAGATTGAAAGCAGGGAGTATGAGGGCAAACATAAATATATCAATTACCTGACATATAACCAAGTAGACATGTCATATTTATGTTACACACCGACAGACTTTGTGAAACAAAATGTCAAGTGTTACATATGACCACATTACAGTGTCCACTGTTGACTTGTCAAATTAATCATGTTGTAATACAAGGGGGAAATATTGACGACCTTGAGAACCTCTAGGTAAAAATGTGAAAAATCTCCATTATTAGATTAGATAGAGTTGAAAACATTCGCTGCAGAAGAAGCAATTTCTCCTTTTGCTACAATGTTTTAAAAACTCGTCTGCTGTAGAGGCGTCAGAAAGTGTCTGTATGTGGGATATGGTTATACATGTACTAGACCTGATACAGAGCCTTAGATCATAACAGCTCTATTTTATCTTTCTATAATCCTTATTTGACATCCAAACCCTATGTTGTGGGTATTCAAAAGATTTGTATTTGGGTATCCAAAACAAATGATTTGATGGAGTAATCAGAGAGATATTGTTGAGCAAATGCCTGCTTACATCTTTCATTCAAATTTAAAAATCTTTTGTTGATATTCTTGTTTTTTTTCAGTAGGTACTGATTTTAGAACGATATTGAATGTTTGAAATACATATATGTGTAGTTAGAATGGGATCTTTTGACTGTACCTACCCACCACGATATACAAAGCGTAGTCTGCTTTCAAAATGTTGGAGGAAAAACTTTTAACATCTAGAAATTGTAGTGGAATTCTGATATGGAGTGTAAAACATTTTAAAATAATTAGCATTTTTTTTACTTTTCGTTTAATGTTTCAAAAGTTGTCTGCTGTAAACGTGTCAAAAGTTGTCTGTATCAGGGAAAGGTTTAAACCAGCATACCCATTGGCTTCAATAGATGATGATAATAAGACATGTTTGCACGAAAAACAACCTTTAGAGACTGTGAAACTAAACGCAATTTCCCTCTGTATGCATATTTGTATAGATGATTTTTGGTAATGAGAATGCTTGTATAACTAGAAGGCATACACAGAAGATCCTGATCAGACTGGTGGTTCACACTGATCTGAATCTTTGTTCTGTCAAAACCAAACTAATCAGTTTTCATGTAACATGCCACATATAATATTATGTAAGTTTGTGTGTGGGGCAAATAGAGCTAGAGTTATCTAACCTTTTTTCCACCTATTGACCAACTGTTTCCACATATGAGCCTGTCCATGCAAAATGTACAAGTTAGCTCTTTCAAATTTTTTAGATCAAGACTAGGATCAGCCAATCCAATTTGAGTTCACTCATGATATTTGAATTGAAAACATTGGTTTTGAGTTGTAAATGAGACAGAGGCAGAAATGAATCGGTGACTATAATATGGTCTGAATTACCTTGATAGCAATTACATATTACCCAGATATCAATTACCTAGATGCCAATTATATGTACCTAGATATTATTTACCTAAAGCTTGCCTTATATATCTTATTGTATCTTTAGAACAATAATGTAAGTTGTTTGTTAGGCTAACATTTAGATGATTAGACATTGATTAACCTATTACATGTACATCATTAGAATGATTTTGTGTGTTGAGTGTTTGTAGTAGGCTGCTTTTAGTAGATAGTAGCTGTCTCTAGACCATTTTTAATAGATTATGTAAAGGTGTCTCTTTCACATATAAAGTATTCAAAATTTGAAAAGAATTGGTCAAAAAAATATAATAAATTGTCAAAACAGAAATAATGTTTTCTTACAATTTTATTCTCTGCTATTGAATTTGAAATGATTTAATGTTTTCAATTTATTTATCTTATGACATATTGCTGATGTTGAGAGAAAATGCATATTTTCTTAGATTCTTCATAATGGAAAAGATCTTCATTTAAATGAAGTATGGACCAAAACTAAATTACTTTATTCTTAAAAAAAAAATACATCATTGTGAAATCAGTACTTATAATGAGCTCATTGCTGTCACCCTTTCCCACATACAACAAATCTACATGCAGCTGACAACTTCGATAACATCTAAGCAAAAGTGTTGGAAATCTCTGTAAAGAAAGTATAATTTTTGAAAAGATGTGAAAACATTGTAGCAAAAAGGAGAAATTGCTTTGTTTTCCTTTTACCACAATATTTTCAATAGTTGTCATCTGCAGATTTGTCAATATATGCAGAAAAGGGTTAAGGTATCGAACATTGATTCTGTCAAATCAATCTTCAAACCATATTTACAAAGTATACTAACATGAACATATATGTAAGAAGATATTGAAGCAATAATAATCTAATAATTACACTAATATGCTTCAGTAACAATTTGATTGTTTTCATAATATGAAATGTTCTGCTTCAAAAACATCTCGGGCTAGTTCCTGCATATGGAGAAAAAAAAAATAAAGTAGGGAAAAGGAGAACTGGCTCGATTTAACTCTTTCCCTCATATAGACGCTTTCTGAGGCCTCTGCAGCAGACAGCTTTTTGAAAACATAGTGACAAAAGAAGAGATTGCTCAAAACGAGCAATTTCTCCTTTGGCCACAATGTTTTCCACTTTTAATCATACGTTATCCATTTAATTATAGAGATTTTCCATTTTTTGACAAAATATGTTCAAAGTCGTCTGCTGCAGAATTGTCGTATGAGGGAAAGGGTTAAACCATTTCTCAATTTACAAAGATATTTTCAAAACTTGTGTTCTGCAGGTTGGTGGAATTGGACCCTGACCATACTATATCATTATTAACAACCTGCACCCTCTCAATATTATCTAACACTTGTCTAATGTAGTGGTTGATTATTTCAGGGAGATGGTTAATCCCAATTATTTCTGTTCATTTGAGTCATTAAACTCTGATTATAATCCTTCTCTTTACACTTTTCTAGGGGCCGAGTGGATGAGGATGTCTGGAGATTCCTTCTGACAGGAGGTGTGGCTTTGGAAAATCCCTACCCTAACCCCGCCCCTAACTGGTTAAGTGAGAAGTCATGGGGAGAAATCGTCAGGGCTTCAAAATTGTCTTGCTTGAAAGGATTCCATGCAAGTAAGAACAAGCATTATTATAATCTGTTTCTTTTTGCGCAGTAACTTATCCCATGAAATGCCATAATATAACTTAAAAATGATTTAAAGTGGCGTAAAACAACAACACGTTCTAACAAACAAATTAACCATGTATAAATAATATAATGTTTCCTGTTTCAGATGTGTCTTCAAACATTGCAAAATGGAAGAAACTTTACGACTCGCCAACTCCTCAAAGTGAGAAATATCCCTCTCCATTTGACGTCCTCCAGGGCATGGACAAAATGATTGTGCTAAGATGTTTCAGGCCAGACAAAATGGTCCCAGCTGTTCAGGAATTCATCATTGACAATCTTGGACAATCCTACATTGAACCTCCAACATTTGACCTGGCTGGTTCGTTCGCTGACTCCAACTCCTGTGCCCCATTGATCTTTGTGCTGTCTCCAGGAGCTGATCCAATGGCCGCACTTTTGAAGTTTGGCGAAGATCGTGGTTTGACACAAGCATCTGGGCAAGTCCAGACCATATCACTCGGACAAGGCCAGGTATGAATAGCTGTAACCGTGAAACCCATTTCTCAATGTTATACCTTTTCATTACTAATGGGTTTTCTTTCTACCTTATCCTTTTACCACATAAAAATATTTTCTGGCATCTCTGTGGCAGATGACTTTTGATAACATTGCTTTCAACTCAATAATTAAGCTTTCATTTATAAAGATTTTCCTCAATTTTAGCTCATCTGTTTTTCGCAGAAAAAAAGTCAGGTAATTTTGATACCCTTGGAGTCGTCTGTGTCATCAGAACACTTTTACCTTACCTCATTACTCAAAAAACATTTAATATTTTCAAATGAAACTTAGTACACATGTTCCTAGTAACAATACACATGTCTATACCATGTTACATAACTTAGACTTAAAAAAAAAAAACAGACAAGCGTTGGCGTTGCCTTGATATTCTCAAATTCGTCTGATGCAGATTTTTTGTAAGTGGGAAAGGGTTAAATAGACTTTACATACAAAAACATACATCCTGGATGCATCTGGAAAATGGCTATGACTAAATGCAGATTAAAAAATAAACAAGATCATGTATGCAATTTGATTGCAATTGCTTCGAATTTCAATACCCAATTGTCACAATTTGACACTTGAAGTAATCAGAGGATGATATTGAGCATTATAGGCAATTAGTATCTTCTATCATCTCCATCAGATCCCAGTGAGATTCGAAATTTGGTCATGTGGGGTAAAAAATGAGGTCACATGGTAAAATTTAACCTTGTGAACTGGTATACCAAGGTGGTCCAAGAATTCTTTTACAATTTTAATTTTTGGCGGGGACTCAACTCAACAAATTAACTTGTTTTGATATGCTTTCTTGTGATGATGGCATTATAAAACTGCTCTCAACAAATTTAACATTTGGCAATGGCTGACATTCTCTCCACAGCTGTATTGGTAAACGTGTCTGTCTTATGTTTCCTCATGTGAGCAATATAGGGCCATCATGGCCCTCTAGTTCTAAAGTTGTCTTTTGCAGACACATTATATAAAATAATCTTTATTGTGTATAAAACAGCAGATGTACCAGCTTATGCTTGTATTTCTGATCTATAGGGTCCGATTGCAGCCAAGATGATCGATAAAGCCATTAAAGACGGAACATGGGTGGTACTACAAAACTGTCACTTGGCAACTAGTTGGATGCCAAAGCTTGAGAAAATCTGTGAGGAGGTCATTCGTCCTGAGGAAACAAAAGATAGTTTCCGACTATGGCTGACAAGTTATCCCTCTGACAAATTCCCAGTGTCCATTTTACAAAACGGTGAGTTCTTCTGATATAGGTTTTGCAAAAGTAAAATGACGGCTTCACGCAATATTATTGTAACCATCTGTTGTAACAAGACCTAGTTACAACCTCTTGTATTGAAGCCTACACTATGTTTTATGTGAAAAAGAGCATAGGTTTTGTTTATTTGCTTGATTATGCAATCAACAAATGAAAAAGAAAAGGTAAATAATTCCTATATATGTACCATAGAATTTGTTTTGGAATGTCTTTGTTACCTTTATGATTATACTCTTTTTATATCTCAGTTTTCATCCTAATTAGATAGTTGTTATAAAATTAACTCATAAAGTTAAATGCCATTCTTCCAATTTAAAAACAGTTGAAGAAAATAGAATTGAAAATTCCTTGATAAATGAATGCTGTATTTTGAGATTAAGAAAAAAACGTAGCAGGAAAAGGAGAAATTGCTTAGTATGACATTGCTATTAATTTTATTTAATTGCATACTTGTTGTTCTTCTTGCCTTAGCAGGGCAATACAAAGGAATAACTTAACTATCGCCTGTCTGTCCAGCTGTCCTTTTCATGACTTACTGGCAGGGGATGCATGAGTTTCTAAAAACACCTTTGTTATTGTGGGGGTCTTCTTTCTTTCAAATTCTGCATCTTGAAATGCTGTATGATTGATATATCTACTCAATCATTGATCTTCTTTCTTTTTTTCATTTCTATATTCATCCTTGGAATGCCTATACAGAACTTAGTATGTCTATATTGATCTATATATTGTGGATTCTGTATAGTTTTATATATATGATATATTTATAACCTTTCATAGTAAATGTGTTGATGAATCATGTTGGTCTGGGAATTTTATGAACATATTTCTGCAAGAATTTATGCCTCTTTCACATTTACAGAATTCCAATGAATTTAATTTTAAAAAGGATTCCTCAACAAAATTATTTTCATTCTTTAAGTCTTTGTGGATATAGGAGAAATTGATAAAGACCAGTCCTGTTATTAGCAAATTCTTTTCTTTTTGCCACAGGGTACTTATGCCTCTTCTAAAATTATACAAACAGTGAAATGTTTGTATCCACTGTTAACCCTTTCCCTCATATAGACGCTTTCTGACGCCTCTGCAGCAGACGGCTTTTTGAAAACATAGTGACAAAAGAAGAAATTGCACAAAACGTGCAATTTCTCCTTTTGCCACAATGTTTTCCACTTTTTGTCATAGGTTATCCATTCAATTATGGAGATTTTCTATTTTTTGACAAAATACGTTCAAAGTCGTCTGCTGCAGAATTGTTGTATGAGGGAAAGGGTTAACATGATATATATGCTGAGGGAATAAGACCCCAAATCGCCTGTTGCAGCTCGTTAACCCTTACCCACATACAACAAATCTGCAGCAGACTACTTTGAAAATGTCTAGGCAAAAGCACAGAAAATCTCAGTATTTGAAAGAAAAATAAATGAAAAGATGTGAAAACACGGTGACAAAAGTAGAAATTGCTTGTTTTGAGCAATTTCTTCTTTATCACCATGTTTCAAAAAGTGTCTATATGAGGGAAAGTGTTAAATTAATCAGACCAACATGTTAGCCCTATATAACCTTGTGTATTTTGTGTTACATGTCATGTGAAAACAGTGCATGAAACCCTTTCCTCCCCTTTAAAGACAGAGATTAGCCCTTACCCTCGTACAGACATCTGCAGCAGACATTTTTTTAAGACATAACAGAGAAATTGCTCATGATGAGCAAGTCATGGGCGTTTGCTCCGGTTGTGACAATGATATTCTATAACCATTCTTTCATTTATAGAAAATTTACATATTTTTGTCTTGTTGCTGCATACATGTTGTATGTAGGATGGGGGTTAAACTGTTCTTGTCTATCCTCAGTTCTTGTAACCATCTGCACTTATATCTACAGAAGTTGTTATTTTAAATATGTACTATATTTTACATGGTTTACTTGTACCTTAGTTAGGTCACTGTGACCTTGACCTTTGACATCACATTCCCTGTATGGTCACTGAATTATCTACAATTGTTTTTTCTTAAAATGATTTTTGTAGAAAAACGTGAACAATTTGTCCTTTTTCAAAATTGTTATAAATGCTACTTAATTGGCATCAGACATCAGTTTTTTCCGGGAAGATTTTAACAGGATAAAGAAGTTTTTTCAGTAGGTATATACCGCTGCCTTAGATGTTAGTAGCTTGATATGAATCTGTTAGCGGCTAGCTTACTTGATTGTCTGAATTACAATGGTTTACTCCACTTAAAATGACAACTATAAACCAAATATAGATCTATACTGTTTTACATGAAAGCTGCCAACCAGGTATAGATCTATTCTACTTTACGGTATAACTACCAACCAAGTATAGATCTATTCTACTTTACAGTATAACTACCAACCAAGTATAGATCTATTCTATTTTACGGTATAACTACCAACCAAGTATAGATCTATTCTACTTTACAGTATAACTACCAACCAAGTATAGATCTATTCTACTTTACGGTATAACTACCAACCAAGTATGGATCTATTCTACTTTACGGTATAACTACCAGCCAAGTATAGATCTATTCTACTTTACGGTATAACTACCAACCAAGTATAGATCTATTCTACTTTACGGTATAACTACCAACCAAGTATAGATCTATTCTACTTTACGGTGTAACTACCAACCAAGTATAGATCTATTCTACTTTACGGTGTAACTACCAACCAAGTATAGATCTATTCTATTTTACATGACAACTACCAACCAAGTATAGATCTATTCTATTTTACATAACAACTACCAACCAAGTATAGATCTATTCTATTTTTACATGACAACTACCAACCAAGTATAGATCTATTCTATTTTACATGACAAGTACCTACCAAGTATAGATATATTTCCATAACTTTGCCTATAAATTTATATTCCAAGTAGTCTGTTGCAGAGATGTTGTATGTGGGAAAGGGGGTTATATGTCCTCTCTTACAGATGTTCACAAAGCAGTACAACTCTGAAATAATCATTTCAGATAAATGGTATGTTAGTTTTGCTAGTCAAATCACTGCACTTGATTAATTAACCCTTTCCCATATACAGCAAATCTGCAGCAGACAACTTTGAAAATACATTTACTCCAGATTTGGAAAATCTGTAGAAATGGAATGTTTACTTACTAAAGAAAAATTGAAAACATTTGTGACTAAAGGAGAAATTGCTTGTTTTGAGCAATTTCTCATTTTGTCACAATTTTTTCAAAAGTCGTCTGATGCAGATGCGTCAAATTGCGCCTATAGGTGGGAAAGGATTAAAAGCTCTTCCTTGTGCTCTCAACTTTCTTGTTCTTATTCTAAATGATGTTTTCTAATTTTCAGGTGTCAAAATGACCAACGAGCCACCTAAAGGGCTGAAGTCTAACTTATTACGATCATTCCTAAATGACCCAATCTCCGACCAGAACTTCTTTGGGGGATGTAATAAGGTAAGTGGTATGTCAACCCTTTCCCGCATACAACAAATTGGAAGTAGAGGATTTCGAAACCATCTGGGCAAAAATTTGTAAAGCCTCTTCAACCCTTTCCCTCATACGACAATTCTGCAGCAGACGACTTTGAACATATTTTGTCAAAAAGTAGAAAATCTCTATAATTGCATGGATAACCTATGATTAAAAGTGGAAAACATTATGGCAAAAGGAGCATCTATATGAGGGAAAGGGTTAAATGAAGTTGGAGTATGGTATAGAGTTGAAAACATCTGGGCAAAAGGAAAACTTGCTAATTTTGAGCATTCTCCTTTTTAGCTAGACTATTGGAGAATATGAGAGCTATTCTACTCACCCTAGCGTCCGTGTCACACCTTGGTTAAGGTTTTGCATGCAAGTACACCATAGCTCAGTTACTACTAGATGTATTGCATTAAAACTTTCTACAATGCTTCCCAATAATAATAATCAAGTTTGATAACTCGATCCTGCATTTTATGCAAGTTTTGCATGCAACGACATTAGAGTCCATATCTCAGTAACTATTAACCCTTTCCTTCATATAGATGCTTTCTGACGCCTCTGCAGCAGACGGCTATTTGAAAAGATAGTGACAAAAGAAGAAATTGCACAAAACGTATCCATAGGTTATCCATTCAATTATAGAGATTTTCTATGATTTGACAAAATATGTTCAAAGTCGTCTGCTGCAGAATTGTCGTATGAGGGAAAGTGTTAAACAGTGGAGTAATCTAGCACACTGTCCTCCAACAGCTCTTGTTTCACAATATTTTCAAGATATGCATGATGTAGATAGGTAAAAATGCATTTATTTTGGGGAAATCGTTAACTTTGTATTTATTTTTGTTCTCTTTCTCCATAACTGTACTCATTCCCGAATAGTTCGAATCATTTCTCTGATAAGAAATTTGTAGACTCATTTGATTTGAAAACATTTTTTTCTCAAAAGTCTGATCTCGAGAAAAGTGGAAATTTAAGTTTCAAACAGAGGTGAAATCTTTGTGAGAAAAGGAGAAATGTTTTGTGATTAACAATTTCTGGCTTTTGAAAAAGCTGTCTGCCGCAAAGGCATCTAATGTTTTCTGAGCAGTGAAAGCATTTAACCCTTTTCCCTCATATTAAAAGACGCTTTCTGACGCCTCTGCAGCAGGCAGCTTTTTGAAAACATGATGACAAAAGAAGAAAAACAAGCAATTTCTCCTTTTGTTGCCATGTTTTCAATTACTGTACTTTCATTTAAATTGAGTTTCCAAAAAAATTCAGGTGTGTTTTCAAAGTCGACTGCTGCAGAGTTGCTGTATGTTGGAGGGGGTTAACCCTTTCCCTCATATAAACGCTTTCGGACGCCTCTGCAGCAGACGGCTTTTTGAAAACATAGTGACAAAAGAAGAAATTGCACAGAACGTGCAATTTCTTCTTTTGCCACAATGTTTTCCACTTTTTGTCATAGGTTATCCATTCAATTATGGAGATTTTCTATGTTTTGACAAAAGATGTTCAAAGTCGTCTGCTGCAGAATTTTTGTATGAGGGAAAGGGTTAAGAAAGGTAAGGCCAAAAGGAGCAAATGTTCATTTGGTCCAATGTTTTGTCTGAATGTGGGAAAGGGTTTACTCCAATTATTGCATAGTTAATACCACTGTTAAAGGCCTTAACTATCCTTATTACAGCCTGACCGATTCCACAAGATGTTGATGGGGCTATGTTTCTTCCATGCAATGGTCCAGGAGAGACGTAAGTTCGGCCCTCTAGGCTGGAACATTCCATACGAGTTTAATGAGTCGGATCTGCGTATCAGTTTAAGGCAGATGTTGGTAAGTAGCTTTATCAGAGCCTCCTACAGGATAACCTACAGAAAAGTGATTGCAACCCTTGTAAATTTAGACCAGCATGTGTGCATTCATGCAGTCTGATCAGAATCTGCAATTCTGACACATTATTTCCCAAAATCTTATGAAATTTCAGATGATCGGTTGCTCTGTACATTTTTATCAGAAAGCAAAACTGTACATGGTGAACAATATCTATCTGAGTGGTGCTCAAGGAAAACCAACGTAATTATTACATGTGCCGAAAAATAATTGACTGCACATCGATATCCATGCTTAGGATCGAAACGCATACAGCTTTACAGACGTTGCTTGAAACCTATGACTAATAAGCACACATTGCAATCATGTCCTTGCTGATCTTGACCTTCACTGATTTAAACTCCAGAATTGTTAGTTTTAAATGCTATTTAAATGGCAAGTTTTCTAGTGAATGCCTTTTTCCATGATTTGCCGCACCATTTTCATCATATAAAGGGTTATCGGCAAAACAGTAGCTGGGCTACATTTCTATCCTTTTTGTTGGTTGACATAGAGATATAGCCGGACAGTGAAGTCTCTGGTGAGACTGTACACTGTTTACAAACCCAACCAGACCCCATTTCACTAGACAAACCTTCTTTTTTTTCCTTCACTGCCTCTGTGGTATAGTGGTGTAACGTCCCCCTTGAGTGCTAGAGGTCTTAGGCTCGTTCTCTGATCAAGTCATACCAAAGTCTGTAAAAATAGTAGTAATGGATGCCATTCTTGGTGCTCAGGGTTGCGTGGTTAAAACAGACTGGCTGGTGTGAGGATAAATAAACCAATAGTGCTGGTAACTTACTCAGGAAATGCCGTGATATAACTGAAAAATTGTTGAAAGCGGCGTTAAACACCAAACAATCAATAAATTATTTCCCTTTCAGATGTTCTTGAATGAATATGAAGAACTGCCACTCCAAGCCTTGACGTACTTGACCGGTGAGTGTAACTACGGTGGGCGTGTCACAGACGATAAAGACAGGCGACTTCTCGCCTCACTTCTTTCCATTTGCTTCAATTTACGCATTGTAAACGATGACACATACAGGTAGGAAGCTGTTTGAAGATTTTCATTGGGATTTTATTCATAATTAGCAATTTCTCCTTTTGATAAAATAATTTTACCTTCATTTAAAGAGAATTTCCATATTGTTACCTAGATGCTTACAGAGTCGTTTGCAGAAGATTTGCTGCATGTTGGAAATTTATCGTTTCCAACATGCAGACACATTTTCATGTATCCAAAATAGACGACTTTTGAAAACATATTGCATACGGAGAAATTGCTCATTATTTCTTTTTTTGGACAAAATATGTTCAAAGTCGTCTGCTGCAGAATTGTCGTATGAGGGAAACGGTTAAAGGTTGTAGCCTCCAGTTGATAGTAGGATGGGACATCTTATATGAATTATGAGTTTTACAGATCTAATCATTTTTAGATTTAACCCTTTCCCACATACAGCAAATCTGTACGACTTTGAAACCATCTATGCCAACACATGGAAAATCTCCATAAATGAAGGTACATGTATTATTATGTCAGAATGTGTTTGAAAGTTGTCAGCTGCAGAGGCGTCAGAAAGCATCTGTTTGTGGGAAAGGGTTAAACTATATTATATGATTTTTTGAGAGACCTATAACCCTTTCCCTCATACGACAATTCTGCAGCAGACGACTTTAAACGTATTTTGTCAAAACATAGAAAATCTCCATAATTGAATGGATAACCTATGACAAAAAGTGGAAAACATTGTGGCAAAAGGAGAAATTGCATGTTTTGTGCAATTTCTTCTTTTGTCACTATGTTTTCAAAAAGCCGTCTGCTGCAGAGGCATCAGAAAGCGTCTATATGAGGGAAAGGGTTACAGAATGTGTGCACCTCGGCTCCCATTGTTGACAGACAAACTAGTTTTCTTTGCTCAAGTTTGCCATGCTGCAGCCTCAGTCCAACACTGGATACTAAAGCCATTAATTATTTTACATTTGAATTATAAGTGTCCATTTCTAATTATTTTACGAAGAAAAGTTAAAATATCCAAAGTCTACAACTTTGCTAAATATTTTTAGTTATATGATTTTTAGATGTTTGATTTTATATCATAAATTCATATTTGATATGTCTCTTTTGTTTACAGATTCTCTGCAAGTGGTCTGTATTATGCCCCTCCAGAATTGCCACATCAGGGTTATATTGATTATATTCGAACTCTCCCACTTAACCCTAACCCAGAAGTATTCGGTCTTCATGAGAATGCCGATATCACCAAAGACAACCAGGAAACACAAATAGTATGTATGATTTGATAAGTCGCATCAATTGACCCACTTTAAACAATTTGAAAACATCCAGATACAAATATGGAAAAAAAACAGCTTTCAATGTCAGCATGTCACCTGAGCACATGAGTTATTGTGATCACCTTTTGGTCAGGGTGCACAACATCTTCTCTGTAACCAGTGGGTCAATTTGGATGAAACTTCACAGAAAGCATCCTCTCAATATCCTCACTGTAAATTCCTTCAAATTTTGTGGATTTATGCAGAACACTAATTTTGTAGAACATTTGGGCGACCCTCTATCAGATTCCTTCAAGCCATGTTAATTGGCGATAAACATGGCCCCCCAGGGGGTGGGGCTGTTTTGCCGTATATGGCTTAAGGGAAAACTTTAAAAATCTTCTCCTCCAAAAGTGTGTGGTCGATTTCCAAAAACATTTGTAGAAATATTCCTTGGGTGACCTTCTATCACATTCCTTCAAACCATGTTGATTGGTTAGGGGGCAGTGTTTTTTTGCATTAAATGGCTAAAGTGAAAACTTTATAACAATATTCTCCTCAAAAAGTATCTTGCCGATTTCCAAATTATTTTGTACAAATGTTTCTTGGGTGAGCCTCTATCAGATTCCTTCAAGCCATTTTGATTGGTCGAAAAACATTGCCCCTGAGGGGCGGGGCTGTTTTGCCTTATATGACTACAGTGAAAACTTAAAAGTTCTTCACTGAAATTATCTGGCCAATTTCCAAATAATTGTGTAGGAATGTTCCTTGGGTGACCTTTTTAAAAATTCCTTCAACCCATATTGCTTGGTCGAAAAACGTGGTTTTCAGGGTCATGGCTGTTTTGTCTTATATGGATATAGTGAAAATCTTCTTCTCCAAAAGAATAATGCTAATTTTGTAGAAATATTCCATCGGTGTCCATCTACTAGATACTTCAAGCCATGTTGATTAGTTAAAAAAAAAAATTCATTGTTGTTGGAATAACAAATCATATTGCATTACTGAAGTTGAGCAGTTTTCAAAGTCGTTTGCTACAGATACATATGTTGTATATCAGAAGAGAGTTATTTTGGTAAATTTAGATGATTTTTAAACATGACAACTCTTAACGCTTTCCCACAAAGGAAGATTTTGAAGCAGACAACACATGTTGTGATAATATGGGATATGTCTCTAAATAAAAGAAAAGTTTAAAGAAAAGAAGGAAAAAGAAAACATTGTGGCAAAGAAAGAAATTTCTCATCATGAGTAGTAACTCAATGCCACAATGTTTTCAAAAATTGTCTGTTGCAAATTCATCTGCATGTAGGAGTGTAAATTTCCTTCATGTAAATGGGTAAATCTTTTCGACTTTTGTTTGTTACAAGTTTAAGATATTCCGTCGTCTTTATGACAGGCTTTGTACTAAATTTTACGTTTATTTTCCAGTTATTCGAATGTATTCTATTGACCTTACCCAGACAGTCAGGAAAGGGAGGTAAATCTGCCGGTGATGTCATTCAGGAACTTTCTGCTGATATTCTGGAAAAACTTCCAGCTGACTTTGATTTAGAACATGTAAGATAGGTTTGATTTACTTTAAACCTTTCCCTCGTATAGACGCTTTCTGACGCCTCTGCAGCAGACGGCTTTTTGAAAACATAGTGGCAAAAGAAGAAATTGCTCCAAACGAGCAATTTCTGCTTTTGCCACAATATTTCCCACTTTTAGTCATAGGTTATCCATTCAATTATAAAGATTTTCTATTTTTTGAGAAAATATGTTGCTGCAGAATTGTCGTATGAGGGAAAGGGTTAACTCGGATTGACATACGATCATGCTTATCTGATAACTTTAACTAGTCTCATCCATTTTCCACATGCAGACACATTTTGGCGCATTAGCAGCAGATGACTTTTGAAAACATTGTTGCAAAAGGAGAAATTACTCGCGGTGATAATTAGAAATTTAACCTCTTGACACTATGTTTTCAATTCTAATTAATAATATTATACTTTCTTTTATAGAGATTTTCCATATTTTGACAAAGTTGTTTTGCTGCAGATTTGTTATAGACTTTTAAGGGTTAATTATGATTGCAAGTGTAAACTTGTGAACAGATAATGTAATAAAACCATTTTCTTCTGTAGGTTATGGAGAAATATCCAGTCATCTACCAGGAGTCTATGAACACTGTATTGAGACAAGAACTGATCCGATTCAACAGGCTCACTAAAGTGGTTCGATCCTCGCTACAGAATCTTAAAAAAGCTATTATAGGTCTTGTGGTGATGTCCTCGGAATTGGAGGAGGTCTTCACATCAATGATGATTGGCAAGGTGCCAGCAATGTGGGCATCAAAGTCCTACCCATCATTAAAACCACTGGGAAGTTATGTGACAGATTTAATACAAAGGTATTGTGTTTATTTTCTTTGATTTTTAGCTCGACTTTTGAAAAAAACGAGAGCTATTGTCATGACCCTGGCGTGGTCGTCCGCTTAAGGTTTTTTATTGAGCTCATTTTTTTTTTTTCCTCCCCATCAGTTGAGCGTCTGTGCCGTACGCGGTGCTCTTGTTAGCTTTGTGCCTATGGTGAGCTATTGTGATGGCCTGATGTCTGTCGTCAAATTTTTCTTTAACCCTTTCCCCCATACAACAATTCTGCAGCAGACATATTTTGTCAAAAAATGGAAAATCTCTTTAATTGAATGGATAACCTATGACTAAAAGTGGAAAACATTTTGTCAAAAGAAGAAATTGCTCGTTTTGAGCAATTTCTTCTTTTGTCACTATGTTTTCAAAAAGCCGTCTGCTGCAGAAGCGTCAGAAAGCATCTATATGAGGGAAAGGGTTAAGTGACATCACTGCTGTTTTAATTTTTTAATTAAACTTGGTATGAATGAGCCCTGGATGTCCTTTTTGAAAGTTGTTCAAACAGATACTGTCGTTTGCATAATATAGTCTGATCATGGCCACCAGGGGGCGGGACTTGTTTTCCTTTAATATTTTTACATGTATATAGTTAAACTTTAAAAAAATATTATTGAACAAAAGATGTTCTGATCTGTTAAAAAACATGGCCACCATGGGGAGGGGTTTTCATTTTCCATATATGTATAGAGTCAAAACTTTAAAAATCTTTTCAGGTACTGGCCTGAATATTAATTAATATGGCACAAATGTTACTTGGGTTTCCCTCTGTTCAAATTATTCTGATCCGTTTTTAAACATGGCCAACAGGGGTTAGATTCATATTCTATGTATGTATCTAGTAAAAAGCTTTAAAAAACGTTCTTATTTAAATCTTAATTTTACTTGTGTTTCAGATTGACTTTCTTCAGTGAATGGATACTGAAAGGAGCCCCAGATACGTTCTGGCTATCAGGATTTTATTTCACACAGTCCTTCCTCACAGGTACATTATTTAACCCTTTCTCTCATACAACAAATCTGCAGAAGAAAACTTTAAAATTGTGTGGGCAAACAAATGAAAAATCTCTATAAATGAACGGATATTTTGTTAATATGGTTGAAAACATTGTGGCTAAAGGAAAAATGGCTCTTTATGATCAATAGAAGTCTGCTGAAGAGGCATCAGAAAGCGTCTATATATGTGGGAAAGGGTTAAATTTTCCCATTAACAGATGCATTTAAAGTCTCTTGCAGCAAATAAGGTTGGAAAGATTTAAACAAATTAAAACTGGTCAAAAATGCCCTATGGGTGTTTTTCATGGAAGGCTGTACATGTATATAGTCTTATACTTTACGTGGCTTCACAGTACTTTAACTAATTACTTAAGAAAATTGAGATTCATTTCTAAGCTGCTGCCAAAGAAAAAGGAGCATATTTACTAAGCCAATGCCAAAAATTACATTTCTATCTAATTGAAGAAATTCTTTATGAGAATCTTCAGACTAAATTATAAGAAATAACACATACAATCTAGTGTAGTGTTTAAACAATGTATTTGAATAATGTATTTGAATACTGTATTTGAATACTGTATTTGAATAATGTTTTGCTTGCAAAGCAAACAAATTATCTGTGTGTGTTTCAACATTATGAGATGGCTTATGTTTGTATACTATAAAGTAAGTTATTACCATGTTATTGTACAATTGTAGGTGTTTCCCAGAATTATGCTAGAAAATACACCATTCCAATAGATACGATTGGTTTTGAGTTTGAAGTCCTGAAGATAGATAAAGATGACTTGGACAAACCAGAGGATGGGACCTATGTCTATGTAAGTTGATTGATTGGAGTTTAACATCGTTTTCAATATGTTTTGAGATATATTGCACTAGCCAGTTAGCCTGGCTTTCTAACACCAGAACTTGATACAACATTCATACCAGGAAATGGCTACCACCAAAAATATAGACTGTTTTTAGCCCAGTGTTGGCAGACACTTGAAGCTAGTCACAATAACTTGTAAAATCATTAGAAAAAAATCAGTGGCCAAGGTGGAGTTTGAACCCTTGACCCTGGATTGATAGCACTGGGCTTTAACGACTGAGCTCAATATCTATGTTACTGCTAGCTTCCAAAATTTTGAAAAAATATTTTTCTTATATAATATTTGTCGTCTGCTAAAAAACATACAAGGAAGAAACTGTAATGCATACAAACTTTAATTTTTTTGGTTTTTTTTTTTATCTCTCTTATCTGTGTCCCTTATACTGGTTATCGACTGGCAACACATGTTCCTTCAAATACTGTTGTAAATGAATAAAGATTTAAATTCAATATTTGGGGAGTCGCTAAAAATGAAAATAGTTCTTAAATATAGTTAGTTGAAAAATTGTGGATGTATGAGAAATTGCTCAAGATAAGCAATTTCTAATTTTTACTACAATTCTGTCAAACGTCAAAATATGTCTACATGCGATAAAGGGTTAAGACTTCTTCATCATTTCCTGACGTGATTTATATGAATGACTGCTGTACAGTGTACTTATTTTATTTTTTAGGGGCTGTTTTTGGAAGGTGCTAGATGGGACAAAGAAAAAATGGTGATTGGAGAGTCTCTCCCCAAAATTTTATTTGATCCAATGCCAGTGATGTGGTTCAGACCAAATGAGACATCCAAATTTGCTGATGTAAAGAGTTACAGATGTCCAGTCTACAAAACAACTGCCCGTCGTGGCTTATTGTCCACTACTGGACACTCTACTAATTTTGTCCTGTATATAGAACTTGCTTCCGATAAAGACCAAGAACACTGGATTAACCGTGGTGTTGCTGCTCTGTGTCAATTGGATGATTAAATTAAATGTTGCATGCATTTTGATGAACATGATCAAAGTTTGATTTTTTTTTTCCTTCAAAAGTCTTGTTTTAAAATGCAAACATTCCAGTTACAGATTGAGTTGTGATATTCTTGTTGAAAGTGTTATCAGTGTTATAAACATTTCTAATGTATTAAATATCATCAATTTAATTTTTTGTTTTGTTTGATATATATTTTCCAAGTTTGCTTTAAATTTAAGATTCATGTTTGACAATGTAAAATTATGATTTCAATTGTCCTTTTGCAGGTTTAATATTGTGATAACATAGTTCTTACCTAAGATTTCTCTTACATTTCATTAGTATGAACTATGTCTTAATAACCTATGACTGCACTCCTATTGTGATCTAAATGTGATATTTTTATAAAAAAATTTGTTTTGAAAACAAATTTGGAAAATTGTACAATTTTGACATTTTGAACCATTTACCTATTTTGTAACAATATTGTCAAAAGTTGTCGGCTTTAAAGATGTTAAGGTTCATAGAAGGGTTAACTCTTTCCCATATAAAATGAAAATCTAGAGGTTTAAAATTAACACAGAGTTGAAAACATTAATTGAAAAAGAAAACACTGCTACTTTTGAATAAGTTTTCCCTTTTCCACAAAGTTTTGAAAAGCTGTCTCTATCCAGTTTCTATTTATACAAATCGGCTACAACTACATCTTAAAACAAGATGTTGTTTAAACTGTTTTGCATACAACTCACACGATGTTGAAAGTATGTAACTCGTGACTTTTATTTTGAATATCTGTATCATTTGGATTTTTGTTTTCTATAGAAGGATCAATGCAGTTACTGTGATTATGTAAGTCTTTAAAATTAAAGAAAAGCACATGCACTATTTATTTTCAAGCACATAGTATTATTATGTCATATAATTATGAGTGCCAGTGTTTTGTTGATATAGAAAACGGTTTTCACTGTTTTAGATAGCTTTTTTGCAATAGAAACTATTTTCCTCTACAGTCAATCCCTTTCACTTTTGTATATAATTGTTACAAATCTTTAGGAGCATTATTTTATTTGCATACTTAATTTGACTTTGAAAAAGAGTCACGAATATCAAAGAAATGAAAAAGTGTTTGCTACAAGAAATATCTCTTATTCCTGCAATGCTTCCAAATTTTGCATGCACCAAATATCATTGTGTGTTGTGTGGTTTGAATAAAGAAAGTTTCAAAGAGTTGTCAGGTACAGTCACAATGATTTATAAATTGATCTGCTGCAGAGACTTGATGTATTTTCTACTGTAGAAAGTATGTCACAGAGGTTTCTTAATTGTTCTTAAAAGCATGTGGTAGGGATTTCTTAACTAATCAGCAGCAGAAAGTATGTGGCAGTGGTTTCTTAATAGTGCAGCAGTAGAAGATATACAGCAAATATTTCTGAAATGTTTTACTGCAGAAAGTGTGTGGCAAAGATTTCATAATTGTTTTGCTGCATCAAGTATGGGACTGTTCTGCTGTAGAAAGTGCCGTTAGGGTTCTGTTCTTGTTATGTACCAGCATCTTGATGTACTGTTTATAACATTTCCGTCCATACATGTGAAATGAATTATATTTTCGCATTACAATATGCCAAAGTTTGTGTTTATCAGCGTTTATTTACTCTTGTTAATTTATTTGTTTGTACTTCTTGTCTGTGATATGTTTACTAATGCCAATAAAGACTGTATCATCATTACAATGTTGACTCATTTTATTGGCCGGATTGCTCAAGCAATTCCGGTCTATAGATTGGCGATGTCCGTCTGTCCGTCTGTCTGTCTGTCTGTCCGTCAACATTTTGGTTAAAGTTTCAGGTTAGGCAAAATGGTTAAAGTTTCTGGTTAAGCAAAATCTCAGACATGGAAAGAGCTACAAACTTGAAAATTGGTCTGTGTGTAGCCACTAACATGTTCTTTTGACTTCCATGATAACTCTTCACCTTCACCTTGCTATTGCCCGTCTGTCTGTCTGTCTGTCCGTCAACATTTTGGTTAAAGTTTCTGGTTGAAGCAAAATCTCGGACATGGAAAGAGCTACAAACTTGAAAATTGGGCTGTGTGTAGCCACTAACATGTTCTTTTGATTTCCATGATAACTCTTCACCTTGCTATTGCCCGTCTGTCTGTCTGTCTGTCCGTCAACATTTTGGTTAAAGTTTTTGGTTGAAGCAAAATCTCGGACATGGAAAGAGTCTGTCTGTCTGTCTGTCTGTCTGTCTGTCTGTCTGTCCGTCAACATTTTGGTTAAAGTTACATCACAGCAACTTGCGTTTTAATTTGCTTTCTACAGTTTTATAGTTATATCACGGCAACTTGCGTTTTAATTTGCTTTCAACAGTTTTATAGTTATATCACGGCAACTCGCATTTTAATTGGCTTTCAACAGTTATATAGTTATATCACAGCAAATTGCATTTTACTCCCCTTTCAACAGTTTAACAGTTATATCACGGCAACTTGCGTTTTAATTTGCTTTCAACAGTTTTATAGTTATATCAACTTGTGTTTTAATTTACTTTCAAAAGTTTTAAAGTTTTATCATGGCAACTTGCGTTTTTATTTGCTTTCAAAAGTTTTATAGTTATATCATGGCAACTTTCGTTTTAATTTGATTTCAACAGTTTTATAGTTATATCACGACAACTTGCGTATTAATTTGCTTTCAACAGTTTTATAGTGATATCACTGCAAATTGCGTTTTAATTTGCTTTCAACAGTTATATAGTTATATCACAGCAAATTGCGTTTTACTCCGCTTTCAACAGTTTTATAGTTATATCACATCAACTTGCGTTTTAATTTGCTTTCAATATTTTAATAGTTATATCACAGCAAATTGTGTTTTAATTTGCTTTCAACAGTTTTTGGCTGGATTGGTCTAGCAATTACGGTCTATAGATTGGCGATGTCTGTCTGTCCGTCCGTCCGTCTGTCCGTCCGTCTGTCTGTCTGTCCGTCAACATTTTGGTTAAGTTTCAGGTTGAGGCAAAATCGGTTAAAGTTTCAGGTTGAGGCAATCTCAGCACTGGAAAGGGTTACAAACTTGAAACTTTGCCTGAAGGTAACCAGTAACAAGTTCTATTGATTTCTATGGTTACTTTGACCTTGACCTTGGTTTGTCGATTTTCAAGGTCAAATTGCCGACAATCCGGCCTTGCCGTCTTCAGCGGTTTCTTGTTTTGAATTATTTCTCCATTTTGTATCGAGATTAATAGTTTCCCAGATACTTGCCACTTTTGACAGCTCTACACTAGACATCTTTTAGGCATCATGAGCAATTTCTCCTTTTTCAACAATGTTTTATTCTTTGCTTCAGATTACATTTTTGTCTAGATTGTTTAACCCTTTATAGTGAGCCTGACGATAAGCATCATTTTGACAAACATAACTGTTCATCTTGATGAGACAGTGTTCCATGCAATATTCAATAAGCTAGTGCTGTGGTTCTTGTAAACTGCATTTTGAAAACATCATTGCCCTCTAGTGACATACCAAGTTTCAGTAGATTTCACTAAAGCATGCTCAACCTTTGAGTACATAATTCTCAATCAATTGTTATGTATGGAAAAGAAAATTTACTAAATTTCGATCATTTTTTTGCCCTTTTTAGATCACCTGAGCCGAAGGCTCAATGCGATCTATTCTGATCACTCTCTGTCTGTCGCATGGCGTTAACTTTTAGCTTTAAACATCATCTCCTCCTATACCACTGGAACAATTTCAACCAAACTTCACAGGAATGTTCCTTTGGTGGTCCCCTTTCGAAATTGTTCAAAGATTTTAATTCCATGGAGAACTTTGGTTGCTGCGGCATCAGAAAGGGAACAATATATCCAAACTTTAAAATTCTTCTCCTCTGAATCTGCCTGTCAGATTCCAATATAATTTGGTAGAAATGTTTCTTAGGTGACCCGGGCCTCTAAAGAATTGTTCAAGCCATATTTATTGGTTAAAAAACATGGCAACCAGGTCACATCAGATGAGGGGCAAAATTACAAAACTTTAATAATCCATCCGTATGAAAGTGCTTGTCCGATCTCAACTAATTTTGTAGAAATGTTCTTTCATTGGTTCTCTTCAAAGTTTGTCAAGCCATATTGATTAGTTGAAAGACATAGTAACCAAGGTGCATCAGAAAAGGGGTAAACTTAACTTTTTGCTTCAAATGACATGTCCTAATTCACTAGACAGATTTCATCAAAGTAACATGGGAGTCATCCTCAGTACCTAGGCTATTCATGAAATATATGATACCCTGGGCAAATTGGTTGTAAAAAACTCATGAATAATTAATGAGGTGAAATCCAGCCGCTTGATTGGTCACATGACACAAGCCTCATGCATTACGGAAATTTCGTTGGTCGGGAAGTGCGACGAATAGTCATGCTTTATGAAGATTCGCTAGGTAATTTGCCCAGGGTGTCATATAGTTAATGAATAGCCTTGGTACCAAGGATGTATAGGAGTGTTCCTTTGGTGGTCCTCTTTCAAAATTGTTCAAAGATTTAAATTCCATGGAAAACTTGGTTGCTGCGGCATCAGAAAGGGGGCAAAATGCCTTTATTCTCCTCCTCTGAATTTGCTCATCGTATTTCAAGATAATTAAGTAGCGAATGTTCCTTGGGTGACCATCTACAATAGAGTTCAAGCAATGAACATGGCAACTAGGTGGCATCACAAAAGGCGTAAAATGAAAGTTTTGCTTTAAATAATATTGCCTCCTAATTCACTGGATCAAATTCAACAAAACTTCACAGGAATGTTCATTTGGTGGTCCTCTATCAAATTTGTTGAAAGATTTAAATTCTTTGAAGAACTTTGGTTGCTGCAGCATCAAAAAGGGGGGATAGCCAAACTTTCAAATTCTCTACCTTTGAATCCCCTTGGCAGATTCGAAAATGATTTTTGCAACTCAAAAAGTGTTTTCCACTCCTTGCAGTTTCATTTGTACTCCTGATAAAAAAAAATAAAGATATTTGCTACCATACTATCACTCAGGTGAGCACTATGGTCATGGTGGAGTGCTCTTGGACAAGGCACATTTTCTAGCCTAGTACTGGTTTGTTTACCCAGGGATCATGAATAAGTGAACTGTCTCCGTGATATAACTGAAATAATGTTGAAAGCGGCGTAAAACCCCAAATAAATCACTCAGGTGATCGAATTAGGGCCAGATGGCACTCTTGTTTAAAAAAACCTGGTAAAAAGTCCAAAACAAAAAGTGAAAAATTTGAATGTGGTTCTGTAAGTTTCTACTCATTCATAAACTGAATTTGGACAAACAGCTTGAAGTCAAGCAAAGATTGTGAAAAAGCAGCAATTTCCGTGGACAGAAAGATTAACTATTATTGGTGTTGCAGCAAAAATGTAAACCTATTTCCCTCGTACAACAAATCTGCACTCAGCAGCAGCAGACAGACAATTTGAAAACATATTTACAAAATATTGAAAATTTATATAAATGATTGAGGTTTAATGCCGTTTTATACATTTTTTCTGTCAAATCACGTGGCCAATTACTCCACACAAAGGATTTATCAAGCAACTGGCTGCTTTTTCACACTGACTGTTAGCCCATTGGTGGAAGACGAATGAATGCGTTATCATTAAATCAAGTTGAAACCATAGTTGAAAATCAACATGTACATTTTAATTTTATGAAAACCGACAGCATGCTGCAAAACATTTTTGGTGCTTTTTTTAACAAATATCTTAAAACTTTTCAAAAGGAGTCCTGAATTGATGTGCCATATCAAGATTTGGGTGTTTTTATTAACCAAAAGTTGAAAAGATATGCAGCACTGAAAATAGTGTCATAATGATTGTAGCGCAAGCGAATTCTGTATTGTCTTTTATTCCTGCTGCAAAACATTATGGTATTTGCATAAGAAGCATTGTTGAACAAATTGGCAGCAAGAAAAAAAAAGGTTGTGGATTTTTTTTACTACCGGTATTTTTGGTGTTTTCATAGAGGAATGTTTTCTTCTGCAAAAGATACGCACAATACATGTGTTGGACAAAAAGTGAGGAAATGGTTTTACAAAAACAACCACAAGGGGGGATACACATCAGCTTTAAAGTTGATACATTGGAAATTATGTGAGAAAAAGAGAAAACAATAAAATTTGAAAAAGATAATTAAAAACAAAAGAGCCAGTATTGCTCCACTACCATTAGGCAAAAATTAAAACACAAATGCCATTATAAGGAATTAAAAGCCACACCATCTTGTGGCCATGATTTCAACCAATCAAAATAAGCTTGTAGGAATCTTGTAGAGGGTCACCAAAGGAACATTTCTACAAAAAATATTTGAAAATCGGCTGAATAGGTCACTCAAAAAATATTTCTACAAAATTATTTGAAAATCAGCCAGATACTTTCACAAAACAAGTTTTCACTATAGCCATATAACCCCTGCAAACATGCTTTTCAACCAATCAACATGGCTTGAAGGAATTTGATAAGAGGGTCATCCTTGGAACATTTCTACAACATTATCTGAGAATCAGTCACCAGTTTGGGAAGAGAAGATTTTTCATTGTTTTCTTTTGATTGCCATGGAAATAAGAATTGTGCATGGACCAACAAAAAATGAACGAAATTAGGAGGGGACATTGAGAGGATGCTACCTAAGAAGTTTTTATCCCAACTGGCCCAGTGATAAAAAGAAGTAATTTGAAGCCAAAAAACGCATGCCCAGACACACGAGATAATTCGCCATGACATAAGCTTCGCTGGCTTGCAGCCAATGAAACTAAATATTGAAGGAATTTAGGAGAGGACATCGATTGATTGATTGGGTTTTAACACGTTTTTCAAAAAAAAATCATTCACATCACAGCGGCCAGTTCACCTACTCATGTGTTTCCTAGCTTTCTCACACCAGTACTCCACATAATATACTTTCCAAGTAACTGGCTGCTTTTCCACATAGACTGTTAGCCCATTGGTGAAAGATGAACGACGCTTGTCAAACGTTGGAAAGAATTTTGGCCAAGCTGGGATTCGAACTCGCAACCCTTGGATTGTAAGCCCATGTCACTTCCGAGACATGCCTGAGTGGAGATTGAGAAGATGCTATCTATGAAGATCATCAAAATTGTCCGAGTGGCTACAGCTAGAGGAGAAGTTGTGTGGAGCTAAAAATGAAAAATGTTTTTTGTTAGAAGTATCCCGAAGTCCTTTATCACAGATCGGTTTAGAATAGATATAAAGAAACAAGTTTTGCTTAAGTTTTAATTCATAAAAATATACATTTCATGATGAGCAGTGATAAGTTCATTAAATTTCAATACAATTACTTTCTGAAATATAAAAGTTTTCAAAGTCAAAATATTAATTGTCCAGTCTTTTTTTAAATGACATAATTAAATTTGACACAATATTGAAAAACAATGACATCTGCAAACATTTTTCACATCAAGTAATGTCTCCTTTTCCAACAACAATGTGTCGGAATAAATTCACTTGTCTGTTGTGATTAATCTTTTCTTCTGTTGTTTTAACTGTAGATTTGATATTATTAGTTGTGAAAGGTGAACTTTCTTGTTTAAAACAATAATTCATATCATATAAACATTAAGTATGTGAGGTCTTATGGGCTAACTAACCCTTTCCCACCTGTAGACGCATTTCCAAAAAAATCAGACCAAATAATTCGCTGTGCGTATATTTGATCTGACTACCCCTCATATAGGGTTGTCTCGCATTGACCGTATACACTTAAAAACTCATGACCATGTGCTTTTTTTTCATGTCCAATTTAATCACACAATACAACAAACGCATGTGCTTGGTTTTCATGACCAATGTAATCACACAATACAACAAACGCATGTGCTTAGTTTTCATATCCAATGTAATCACACAATACAACAAACGCATGTGCTTGGTTTTCATGTCCAATGTAATCACACAATACAACAAACGCATGTGCTTGGTTTTCATGTCCAATGTAATCACACAATACAACAAACGCATGTGCTTGGTTTTCATGTCCAATGTAATCACACAATACAACAAACGCACGTGCTTGGTTTTCATGTCCAATGTAATCACACAATACAACAAACGCACGTGCTTGGTTTTCATGTCCAATGTAATCACACAATACAACAAACGCACGTGCTTGGTTTTCATGTCCAATGTAATCACACAATACAACAAACGCATGTGCTATACAATCGGAACACTCGACTTTCACTGCTTCTCTTTATTGTGTATTCATATGGATCATCTTAGCTTTGTTATACCAAAATATTTGGTAAGCTACAATTTGATAGAGAAGAACTGAATGTTGGTGCAGTCATCAGATCTACAACTTTTGAAAACAGTAAACTGCTGCAAAAACGACAAATTCAAATAGTGAGAATTTCTCCTTTTGACACAATGATATCAACTTTATTCAATAATACTCTTAAATTATTTATAGAGATTTTTAATAAAATTTGCTACATGTTTTCAAAGTCATCTGCTATATATTTTTTATAAATGGGAAAGGGGCAATGCAAAACAGTTGCAAGAAGGCTGGTCTATGTAAATATAACAGGGTGGAATGATTGTATGAGGATGGAATTGCTGTTTAGAATTAAAAATGTTATAAAAATACGATATATTTTACAAGGCTATGTACAGAGTATAAAAAAAGGGGATATCATTATTTACAAACATTGATATGTTTTTTGATAATTGGTGGATTTAACATGATAAAAATCAAATCCATCACATGTAAATATTTCATCATTCAAACAACCTTCTTTCAAAATCTCTTCATTCATCCTTTACCCATTAACCTGATATGATATTTTCAGACAGAGGGCTACTTTCAAAGCTTTTGAGGGAAAAGTATTACATATGGTAAACTGACAGATTAAGTCTTATTTTGGTACAGTTGCAAACATTTTGGGAAAAAGAGTGAGAAGAGATTGGTTATTTCAAGCAACTTCTATCTTTCCAAAATGTTTGGTAATTAGTCAGACGCAGACACATCAGAAGAGAAGCGGTCTGTATCAGACAAGGTTAAATATATCTCAGATCCGCTCTGCTATCACTTTCCCACATACAACAATTCTTCACCAGACAACTTTGAAGACATCTTAGCAAAAATATGGAAAATCTCTATAAAATTGTATAATGTTGAAAACATTTTGGCAAAAGGAAAGATTGCTAATGAGCAAATTAAAGTCCCTGCAACTTCTTAAAAATACTGTGAAAAAGGATTAGATTGCTTGAATTCTGCAATTACTAGCTTTTAACCACAATTTTTAAGACAGTATTACTCTCACTTTGAGATGTTACAATATGCTTTTGAAGCAAACGATACTGAAAATGGCATATCGGGGAACAGTATTATAAAATTTCCTTATCAAGTTTTCCACATACAGCATATCTGCAGGAGACAATTTCAAAAGTATCTAAGCAAAAATTTAGAAAATCTTTACAAATAAAAGTGTTATAATTCAAAAGGTGAAAAATTGTTGGAAAATGAAAAAGAAATCTATCACACTATGCATGTATTCAGCCATTCACACTTTCAAAGCTTTCCATAGAAAACAACTATCACAAGAACCTCTTGACCAAAATGCACAAGACTCCCAGTAATGACGCCATCAACACATTCACTCTTAAACTGGATGACCCGTTACAACCATCGGATTCACAGTAACAAGTGTTTTTAAATACGCCCACGTTGTCCCATGACCATCGACATCCCCAAGCAACACCTTGATCTGTTCTTGATGCACATCGTCGAGTTATCTTTATCCAGGATCCATCTAAACAATACAATGAAATATTAACAAAACTTGTTCATTTAACCCTTTCCCTCATACGACTATTCTGCAGCAGACGACTTTGAACGTATTTTGTCAAAACATAGAAAAACTCCATAATTGAATGGATAACCTATGACAAAAAGTAGAAAACATTGTGGCAAAAGGAGAAATTGCACGTTTTGTGCAATTTCTTCTTTTGTCACTATGTTTTCAAAAACTGCAGAGGCGTCAGAAAGCGTCTATATGAGGGAAAGGGTTTTAATGTGTTTTTTTAAAGTCAACTGCTTTAACCGTTCCAGCATGTAACAATTCCACAGCAGATGACAATGAGGGTCAATTACAGAAAATCTCTATAAATGGAATTGTGATTAATGATTAAGTTGAAAACATTGCGACGAAAATAGTAATTGCTCATAATGGGCATATTTTTTCTTTTGCCAATTATGTTCTTGAACATTTACTGCTGCAGATGTGTCAAAATGCAACAATGTGTGAGAAATGGTTAAACACATCTTGGGAAAACTAATGCATTATCTGGAAAGCACATTTAAAGATTTCATACCAGGTTGAAACCTTAACCCTTTCCCCCATACGACAATTCTGCAGCAGACGACTTTCAACATATTTTTGTCAAAACATAGAAAATCTCCATAATTAAATGGATAACCTATGACAAAAAGTGGAAAACATTGTGGCAAAAGGAGAAATTGCCTGTTTTGTGCAATTTCTTCTTTTGTCTCTATGTTTTCATAAAGCCGTCTGATGCAGAGGCGTCAGAAAGCGTCTATATGAGGGAAAGGGTTAAAGTAAAGAATTAATAAAGTTGTTGCTCATTTAGAGCCATTTTTCTTTTTCAAATGACAAAACGGGGATTTTAAAGTTTATATCTCTATTCAAAATAGTTGTTTCATTTTATTAACTTTACTTAGTCCCTAACGGGAGATTGTATCTTTTCTTTTTTAAATTTAGTAACCTTTAGTGTTTGAATAATTTGTGTCTTAAAAAAATGTTTTATGGGTATTGTTCTATGAATGTTGTATACTAAGGAGCTTTCCAACATTCAACAAATCTGCAGCAGAGGACTTTGAAAACATAAGGTCAAAATATAGTTAACTTTTTCTCCTTTTTTCACAATGTTTTCAAAGTCTGCTGTTGAGGCATCAGAAAAGCTTGAGAAAGCAACTATAAGTATGAACCCTTTCCCTCATACGACAATTCTGCAGACAATTCTGCAGCAGACGACTTTGATTTTTTTTGTCAAAACATAGAAAATCTCCATAATTGAATGGATAACCTATGACTAAAAGTGGAAAACATTGTGGCAAAAGCAGAAATTACAAGTTTTGTGCAATTTCTTCTTTTGTCGCTATGTTTTCAAAAAGCCGTCTGCTGCAGAGGCGTCAGAAAGCGTCTATATGAGGGAAAGGGTTAAAGGGCTCAATTGCCAAGGATAGCATTTTTCTATTATGTATTATCTTAACAGTTTACAAGTTATGTTTTCAGAGTCATCTGAAATAACATCATAACAATGAGAGACATATTTTAACATTTAGAAATTTGGAGCTAAATTTTTGATAGTTGAAAATCTTTTTCAACTATAGATTTTCAACTATTTCTTATAAGAACCTGCTGCTGAGATATCAAAAGTTATCCTGATCAGGTAAAGGTAGGATGTGAGAAAACTCAAAATTTAACCCTTTCCCACATACAACTGATTTGCAGCAGACGAGTTTGAAAACATTTACGCATTGATATGAAATAAAATCATGAAAGAAAGTTATATCACTGAATGGGGTTGAAAATGTTGTGGCAAAGAGAGAAATTGCTCATTATGTTTTCAAAAGTCGTCTGCTGCAACTGTGTCAGAATGCATATGTAAGTGGGAAAGGGTTAAAAACTTACAACCAGGGCTTTCCTGATATATTTTCACACAGAACTGTCCGGGGGTGTTGGCCTCGAAACTGTTACAATCCACCATAGCGTTGATGTCCGAGTCGAACGGAGTTTCTTGCGGACATAGATCCTGGTTCTCATTGCTGTCACACTGGTAACACTGAATCGCTTCACCTGAGATAGAAATATAAGAACTCTATGAACAAGAGTTTAATCCTTTTCCCACATAAAGACGCTTTCTGGCGCCTCTGCAGCAGACGACTTTTAAAAATATTGTGGCAAAAGATGAAATTACCTTTTGCCACAATATTTTCAACTTTATATGAAAATTATACTTTCTGTTATAGAGAATTTCAAAGTCATCTGCTGCAGATTATTTGTATGATTTCCGAAATCATAAGTTGACATCGTAAGCTCTCATTGGACAGAGTGAGTTCAAGAGAACTAAAGATGACATCAATCTTAACCTTTTGAAAACATCAACACCTGCAGATGCCTTAGATGCCATCATCTGTGTCAGGTTTAGATTTAACCCTTTCCCACTTGCAGACACATGTGTAGAAGACACATTTTGATAGGTATGTGGCAAAAGAAGAAAATTTATTTTTGCCAGAATGTTTGATCTTCAATAATTGTTCATTCATTTATAGTGTCCATATTTTGGGTTTATAAATTCGTCTGCTGCATATTTTCTTTAACCCTTTTCCTCAGATAGACGCTTTCTGACTCCTCTACAGCAGACAGCTTTTTGAAAACATAGTGACAAAAGTAGAAATTGCTCAAAACAAGCAATTTCTCCTTTTGCCACAATGTTTTCCACTTTTAGTCATAAGTTATCCATTCAATTATAGAGATTTTTTATTTTTTGACAAAATATGTTCAAAGTCGTCTGCTGCAGAATTGTTGTATGTGGGAAAGGGTTAAGTCGGAAAGGGTTGATCTGCATACATAGGTGGTTGTCTACATAGTTCTTAGAAAGTAGAGAGTACATTTGGTATTGCTGATCAGGTATTTCAAGATTGATTGACTGTTTAGGTTTGTTGTTTTAAGCCACTATCAACAATTGTTCAGTTATATCACACCGTTTCCTGTGTAAGTTACCAGTACTACTGATCCATTTATCCTGACACCAGTCAGCCAGTCATTTGTAATGCTAACCCCGCAAACCTGAGCACCAATGAGTCAGCCATGTCTACCATGTTTTTAAGTCTTTGGTATGACCTCTTTATAAAATTAATTTACGGTGTAACATGTTGCTTCTTGTAATGGTCAACTAAGTAACTACAGAATTGTTTTCATTATGAAACTGAAATGGGGAGAAATGACTAACATCACTGTTATGTCAGCCAGCTTATGTTATGACGGACTTAAAAACATGTTTGTTTGCTTTTTGACACAGAATGGTTTTAAATAAACATTGTTTCTTCAATAAGGAATTGCCAATAAATCATTTAAATAATTTGGTATCGCTGTTTGTCGATTTTAAATATATATATGAATGGCGGAAGTCAATAATTTCATGACAAACCGATGACAAAATACCAACACCTGAGCACAGGTATGATGTACACCTGTAATAGTTTATGACATTGATGGTTACGGCAATTTCTAATTCAATCCGTTTTACTTACATGAATTAAAATATAAAATCAACCCCAGTGAAAACACCAGGTATAATGTTTTTATCCGTCCCATAATGGAGGATGTCGTATTCACTCCATTTACCTCAGTGGCGCTGTTTACCTGTCCTAATTTGCATACGATTTCAATCATATATTGTCACGTGACAATTTGTCTTTTCCGGTGCGTGGTTATATATCTGTGACAGGTGCCCTTTCTAGTGATTCAAATGGGGCTACATAAGGGGACAGAAAGATAATTCTGAACGGCAGGTTAATTATAATACAACTAGTGAATGAATGTTTCCTTTACAAACTGGGTAACCATACGGGATGATGACCTCTTGTTTACATATATGGCGCGAATCAGGAATTAATGCGATCATAAAATATTTAAATAAGGATACGCAACTTTAATCATTTTCCACATACAGACTCATCTACACAGAGACATATAAACACAATTTATATGTCTCTGATCTACAAAAGACGACTTTTTAAAACATTGTTGCAAAAGGAGACAGTTCTCATATCGAACAATCAAGCGTTTTCAACATTTATTAATATTTTGAGAATGATTATGAGCCAAGACATTAATTCAAACATGTATATATCTACTTTGATTGTAAATGACATTAGCTAATCAGGGGCGTAACTCCCTTAAGCCATCTAAAAATGCCCCAAAATGCAGCTGCGGCGATACACATCTGCGTAATGTATCGACCAGATCGGCCTGCGCAGACTGATCCGGCCGACACATTCCGTCTAAGAGTGTGTAGATAGAGAAGTGATTCCTGAAACAGAAAATCCACAGGAAGCGAAAAGTGTATATCCGGGTACGCCTGTGTGGCATGCTTAGGGTCCACAGTGTTGATTTTCTCACGAGACGGTCTACACATTGATTATTGCCAAGCTACGCCCCTGCTAATACAACCAACGAAGGTCGTTGTTCGTGTGGCGTGGTTCACATTGGAGTGTATGTACATTACACACCTGACGTGCTTTTAACCCTTTCCCCCATACGTCAATTCTGCAGCAGACGACTTTGAACGTTTTTTGTTAAAACATAGAAAATCTCCATAACTGAATGGAAAACATTGTGGCAAAAGGAGAAATTGCACGTTTTGTGCAATTTCTTCTTTTGTCACTATGTTTTCAAAAAGCCGTCTGCTGTCAGAAAGGGTTAACACGTGTTTTACATGAACGTTAGACTTGAGTCAATTTTGCCGTCCTTGTCAACGTCCTGTTTTATTTTCCAATGTCAAATATTCTATACGTATATATATAATATGTAAACTATACATCTTGGAATACAATTGAAATTTCTAGTTTATTTTCTAGGTGTAATCTTACGTCAAATCTTTATCAACCAGTAAACGTGTAGTTAAAACTTTTCATTTCCTCATTAAAAGGACAATGTGGCAAAGGACATTCTAGTTAATCATAGAGAGAAGATGTATAAATGTCCTAACCCTTTCCCACACGCAGACGCATATAAACGCATGTCCAACGGACAATGTTTAGAGTCATTGTGACAAAAGGAGTTTTTCAACATTTACTTTCGTTTAAAGATTTTCCATAGTTTCCCTATCTTTTTATTATTATATACGACGTCTGCCACAAGAGGAAAAATATTAAAGTAGGTAAATGAACATTTGTTGCGATAAGAACGAAAGCAGCTCTCTTCTCTGAAACCGTACACTAAAGGATACTCAGAAAATAATAATAAAAAAAACACTGGAATGGAATTATTGTTCTTAACGAACCATTTTAGTCGCAGTGACGGACGTTAATTTCATGTGTTGTTGTTCTTGAGATATGGTTTTCGACGTCAACAGCGTCGGTTATAGTGGACTGTTGTCCTCTATTTGGGACATTTGACAGTAGCGGATATCATTTAGACAGGACATAGAAACAGTACATCCGCCAGTTTGGACACCTCTATATATGTGAAACATTTAAACAGTGTCTGATGCCCTCTATATGGGACATTTAAACAATCTGGAATGCCCTCTATATGTGGAACATTTAAACAGTGTCTGATGCCCTCTATATGGGACATTTAAACAGTGTCTGAGTGGTGCCCTCTATATGGGACATTTAAGCGGTGTCTGACGCCCTTTATATGCGACATTTGAGCAGTGCGTGATGCCCTCTATATGAAATATTTAAACAGTGTGTGATGCCCTTTAAAACCGAAATTGTGACCTCTGCGTAAAATATCGATCCAGTCCGCGCAGGCTAATCCGAGCAGACAATTTTCCCCTCCTGTTCCATGAATCATTACTCTATACATCTATCCCCCTGATACGGAAAGTGTCGGCCCGGATTTTCAAGCGCGGCATGCTAGAATAGCTGAGCCATTTAAACACAGCCCGATATCCTCCAGATGGAACATTTAAACAGTGACTGATGTCGTCTAGCTGAGACCGATGCTCTTTAGATGGGACTATTAAACAGTAAATGGTATCCTCTAGATGGGACATTTAAACAGGGTATAATGTCGTCTAGCTGAGACATTGAAACAGAAACCGATGAGTTCTAGATGGGACCATTATTTAAACAGTGAAAGGTATCTTCTAGGTGGGACATTTAAACAGGGTCTAATGTCGTCTAGCTGAGACATTGAAACAGAAACCGATGAGTTCTAGACGGGACCATTAAACAGTGAAAGGTATCTTCTAGATGGGACATTTAAACAGGGTCTAATGTCGTCTAGCTGAGACATTGAAAAATAAACCGATGAGTTCTAGATGGGACCATTAAACAGTGAAAGGTATCTTCTAGATGGGACATTTAAACAGGGTCTAATGTCGTCTAGCTGATACATTGAAACAGAAACCGATGAGTTCTAGATGGGACCATTAAACAGTGAAAGGTATCTTCTAGATGGGACATTTAAACAGGGTCTAATGTCGTCTAGCTGAGACATTGAAACAGAAACCGATGACCTCTAGATGGGACCATTAAACAGTGAAAGGTATCTTCTAGATGGGACATTTAAACAGGGTCTAATGTCGTCTAGCTGAGACATTGAAACAGAAACCGATTACCTCTAGATGGGACATTTAAACAGTGAAAGGTATCTTCTAGGTGGGACATTTAAACAGTGTCTGGTGTCGTTTAGCTTATACATTTAAACGTGGACCAATATCCTTCAGATTGGATGTTTAAACAGTGATTGGTGTCTGCTAGAGAGGACCATTAAGTGACTGATATTCTCTAGATGGGACATTTTAACATTGTCTGATATCCTCCAGATGGGATATATAAACAGTGATTGGTGTCCGCTAGATGGGACCATTAAGCAGTGACTGATGTCTTCGAGATTGGACATTTAAAATGTGACGGATATCCTCTAGACAGGACATATACACTGTGACCGATATCTTCCTGATTGGACATTTTAACTGTGACTCATATCGTCTAGATGGGATATTTAAACAAGGGAGAAAGTGTTGATCGGACAATTGAACATAGACCGATATCTTTTAGATGGGTTATTCAAACAGTGACTGATGTCTTCCGGTGACATATTTCTTCCGGATGCTCGATACGATAGCCTATGCGAATGTGCTGTCTGATCTGAATCAACATTGCTTGCAAACACCTTTCATTTGATTTTCACAGTGTGTCGCTCATGTGATATCTGCGACATTTGTAGCTGAAGACATCGTATGTATAATGGAAATGTACGACAAAACTGTATATTGAATTGCTTCAAGCAAGATTGCAGGACTGTTATTGTGTTGTTTGCATTGTTTCCCGGTAAACATACCTGAGGAAAAAAATGAAAAGTATTTAAGATATTTCTTCAATCAGTTGTTCTGATAGAAGATACCGAGAAATGCTATCTTCTCCCACTTGCAAGCGCATCTGCTGCAGACGACTTTTGAAAACATCTCTATCCGTAATAACATCTTCATTTATTGAGTTTCAACTTTTTGCCAAGATGATATCATTTCTGCCGCAAACTTGCTGTATGTTGGCAAGGTTTGGTTCAATTGCTGTCTGTCACAGAGTGAAGATTCGGCCTGATGATCGGTATTGTTCTTTTTTCGCTAATTAAAAGATTGGTGAAGAGACAATTTTAATTAAGTCCGAGTTTAAACCTTTCAAATCTGCAGACGCATTTTGACTTTTAAAGGCATTGTTGCAAAATGAGAAATTGCTCGTAATGAATTATCAGGAAAATCTACATTTAAACGTTAGAGAAGACTAGGTTTCGTACGCATTGTATGCTGTTTAAAGCGACTGTGACCTTAGAAACTGACCGTGGCATTTGACCAAGGTTACGAATAATAATATCCACAAACGAAACTGCAAAAGCGATATCTGTTCGCACATACAAATAGGTCTCTTAAACAAAAAGCATCCAGATTCCCTTAATACTAGACATATTTGTAAGAAGATTGAAGGAAATCCACGAACTAACAAAAATCCTAAAGCGATGACTGCGTTTTGTACAGATATATTAATTATCATTATTAAAGCCACTATGATCTTGGTCGGTGAAATGCTAATTAGTACAATCTCTTGCGACACTGACTGAATCCGTTTTAAACCTTTCTCACATACAACAAATCTGCAGCAGACGACTTTGAAAACATAGTGACAAAAAGCTGAAAAATCTCCATAAAAGATAGCTTAATTATTAAATAAAGTTGAAAATATTTTAGCGTAAAGAGAAATTGCTCATCATGAGCAATTTCACATTTGGCCACAATGTTTTCAAAAGTCGACTGCTGCTATTGCAGCAAAGTGCGTCTGCAGGTGGGAAAGGGTTAAGGAATTAAACCTACAAACATAAGTGTTAGAGCGATGACGTCGTTTTGTACAGGTATATCGTAGCCATTGTGACCTTCGCCTTTGAACATGAACTTGGCCAAGCTCTTTAATTGGTGAAAAAAAAACTAATAAACAATTCCGCAATTTGTGAAACTTGTCCAATCTCCGTGGCATAGAACCTTTGTATGAAATATGAATTTCATCCACAAATGGAAGTTCTAGAGCAAAAACGTAGTTTGTACGCCAATCAAGGACGGTCAATGGTTATAAGCCTTACATGTCCCCCTCGGGGTATTAATTGTCTCATGAAATTCTGCAGGATCCATCCGATTTTTAATCCCAAATTCAAAATTCTTACATTCTAGATGTATTTGCCGGTAGCAGGCGACGAGGTTTAGATTAGCCATTATCAAGGAAATGCACTTCAGGATTCATTTCAATGCACATTGTTAATATTCGGTAACCATTGAGATATTTAAAACTAAAAGTAAATGTCACACATAAACCAAACACAATTATGTCCAAGATACAAACTTTTATTAATGTAAGGTAATTTTCACTTTCGTATAAAAAATCTGGTTAAAAATCATTAAAATCAACTTAAAACATGTTATATACCAGTGTGCGTTTTCTCATGTTTCATACTAACTTGGTACTTTCAAAATTTGAATTCTTTGCCAATCTACAGAAAAGAGCATTGATTAGGACAGAGCTATCCAACTTCTCTTTTCATAATCAGTAAGAATTCAAAATATATATAACCTGATTTGAGTCTTATTGCATCTTCGTACAGTAAAGACATAGGCGAGCCTGTGCATACACACAGGGCCACAAAGTCTTCACTGTTTGCCCATATGGTATGCAGACCTAAATGCACATTCTGAAAAAACCCAGAAGTGTAGCTCCAGTAGTTGTGCACCTATGTTAATATTAAATGATGCCAGACCAGAGTGTCATTAAGAGCCCATATCACCAGGAAGGGCTCATATATTTAAGTCTTATCAGTTATCAGCTTGTATGCTCCCTTGATGCACTGTAGGGTTCGTGCAAAACAGATGCAACCTCGTTTTATTATAAAATTAAGTTAGAACTGTTTTGCATGAATCCACCAACATGACAAGTTATTTACAACATAACAATTTAACACCGACCTCCTGTATCTCGATTTCCTCTATTAACACAATACATCTTAGTGAGATTACTTTTAAAACTAGAGCTACACAATAAACTATATGACAAGTGTAAACACTAATATCTTACCACCACACATCAAGTACGTAGTAACCAAGATAGTTTAACTTTGTGCTCGGTGAGCTTAAAAAAGGCCAGACTTTAACCATTGAAATATATTAAGGACTCTCTCTTAGAAACTTGTTGAGTATGTGGCTTCCTGGTGAAGAACCAGCCACTTACAGCAACAGTGTGGGCTTCACATGAAATATTTTAACAAGATGTGGTTACACTTGTTTTTTTGTGAATTCATTGATATTTGGGAATATTAAATTCTTGATATACAATTATAAATATATTTCCTTGACAAAACGTAAATACATTATCAACTGCAATCACATTTTGCAACAATCTATCAAAAGAAATACTAGATCAAGCCTAGAGTGTAGAAGAAACGTTTATCATATAAAATACAGTGTGCTTGTACAATAAAACAAATATGCCAAGTATTTTACAACAATACATTGACCTTTACACAATCAGAGTTAACAAACCCACTCTGCACTTCTCACACTCACACTCTCTCTCGATGAAATCTCACAAAATGCTTAATTGTTACATCTTGTTGCTGAAATGTTTGGCGTTAAGCCATCAACATGTTAATTTTCTCATGCTTTGTTATAATAGAATAGATTTCAAGCAAGCCACGACACATTGAAGGGTATATTTCTAAACCGACATGGCTAAATCAATTTATAAAATAGTCATGACTAATTTTAAATGAGCATATGACATGTTATATTTCACCAACACAATAATAACACACTTGAGAATGACTCTGAATCATGAAATTATTTGAGTGTTTCTCAAACAGTATCTTGTTGAAAGTTTATTTCAAAGGTATTTTATATAAAACCTACTAAGTTAATGCAAACTGCAATCAAACACGAGTAAAAGAAATGCCAAGCAGAGCTTAAAGAAATGATTTAAAGCAAACTATTGCACTGTTAGAAGTGAAGCAAATTCTTATCTAAATTGTAAAACATATAAACACACACCTATGAAAACATCCTTAAAGGCATTGTCTTTGGAATTTTTACTGATAATACTTCACAAAGCATGGTAACTGGAGCACAGATGTTGGCAAGCATGACCATGATACAATGCTTTTCCTGATACAGACTACTACAGGCGCCTCTGCTGAAGAGATCTTTTAAAACATTGTTGGAAAAGAAGAAATTGCTGCTAAGACAAGCAATTTCACCTTTCCTGTCAATGTTTACCAAATTATAACTTCGATTTTTTAATATGTTTTAAGCTCTTATCCTATGATATTTTCAAAGCAGACAACTCTTAAAGCAGCCCACAAGCAAGATGTTTGCATTCTGTGTCAAATTCTCATATGGCAACACCTTCAACCAAGCCCTTTGTTTTTTTTCCAAGAAAATATTTTCCTGTCAGATCTGATGTGTATCAATAACAACATGATACACAATACATGTATAGCAATTTCATCCATACTCTTCTATATGTGCTTCTAGAAATCTCACTTACATACAAGTTTAAGTCTAAATAATTTGTAATGAAATGTCCCTGATTAAAAAATGTAGTAAAATTATGTATAAAAATCATAATTTACAAATTTAAATGATATAACAAGACTAATGGCTGGAATAAAAGAGTATTGAATTTATTCAAATTAGTAATTATCAAAATGAAGCTTTTTGAAATATGTTCACTTTCTTACAATGTTAGTGTTGACTTAAATATCTATTATGTAGAACATTATGAATCTTCTTTTCCAAGTTAAATGCAGAAAGGCATCCAACTATCAGATCTATCAAATTATCTTTACAATCAGATAATGAAACCATTCCAGACACATTTCTAATCCTAACCAATCAAAGGAAAAATTGACCTTTGACATACTAGGGTTAAATATTTATCTCTACAATGAAACATGTGAAACTAACAATAGAAGGTGTTTCTAACACTAACATGTGCCACTAGTTAATGACATGACCATCTTAAGGGAGCTGATGACGATGTTTATTCACTTTTATTTTAATGGTTTCAAAACCATGCTAGGGACAGTAATTGATGGCCTTACTATAGAGAGAGAGAAAGATATGTCTTGATATGGTAAAGATGACTGGCAATGTCAGAGGGTACAAAAGGAATGTAGATTATGTAACAAAACAGGTAATATGTGGAAAAACTATTGCATCAATATGTGAAGGTGATCAAACATTTAAACATGTACATGAAGCTGAACATTCAGAACAATCTCTTTTTTACCCATGGCATTGATGCAACACTTCCTGACTCAACAGAAATAAGTAAATCTCTCACAAAATTTATGTTGAGAGGACAAATTTTCAAAATACAGTGAAATAGGATTGTTTGTTTGAGTCTGTGCTAAGCCTATCACAACCTTTGCTCAACCAATGAGCTGATGAGCAAACAAAATTTGACAACACCTGTTTTCTACCATTTTCTTTCTTGGAACCTGAATGCACATTTTATTTCAATATAAATTCAAATAATGTTTTGTTTTTGTTCCCCTTTCCCAAAATCAATAATGACCTGAAAAGTTAAAAATTTACAAGTTTTTGAAGATTGATTTCAATCCAATAATGGTCACTAGTATGATTTTTTTTTTAATTTATTTGGTTTTTGAAACTGCAATATTTTATCTTAATGTGACCATGTTCTGAGATTAAACATTCTCCTATTGCATAGAATACAAATATTTATAGAATTGACTTAAAATCCTAATTTCTTCAAAATAAATGAGTTGGTGTTACAATTTTCTATAGAGTAAGCTAAGGGTAGTAAGTGCTGGTATAGCCATCATTATAGAAGGAATGTTGATGTTGGTGGCTCCGTTACATCCATCTTGGTTATCACAGTGACAGTAACGCATCTTAACCTTGAAGGTACCGGTCCTCTCCTTACACTGACGGCCCTCGTCATCACCCACCTCTCCACTAGGGGCACACTGACGGATGTATCTCACGTTCCACTCGTCATTGTAGTACACTGACAATATAAGAACAAAAATAATGATAATACATTTTTACCCCATACATTAACTCTGCAGCAGATAATTTCAAAAACATCTGGCAAAACTATGGAAAATCTCTATAAGTGAAAGTACAATATTTGACAAAAGTACAAAATATTGCAACAAAAGTTGTCTGCTGCAGATGCATTTTAAGGCATGTGTATCAACAGATCTTTTAAATGTCTACCTAAAAATGTTTTCGGAAATGGAATTTAAATGTCACATCTGAGAAGGGGTTTACAAATAATCTTTCTATTTTATATTTTTTAATTAACCTCAAATAGTCTTGAGGTTATACATTAGAGTAATTGTCACATGGCATATATGCAAACAAAATACCGCTGAAGACGACAAGGCCGGATTGTCGGCAATTTGACCTTGAAAATCAACAAACCAAGGTCAAGGTAACCATAGAAATCAATAGAACTTGTTACTGGTTACCTTCAGGCAAAGTATCAAGTTTGTAACCCTTTCCAGTCCTGAGATTTTGCCTTAACCTGAAACTTTAACCAAAATGTTGACAGACAGACAGACATCGCCAATCTATAGACCAGAATTGCTAGAGCAATCCGGCCAAAAATTATTTTCATAACACAGGTTTATAAGGAACACAGGTCTGCCAATATTTCAATAAGTAAAAGCTTGACAGACAGACAATGAGTCTCCCTGCCAAGAAATGCAACACAAAAGCTGATAAACCTACCCTCTTGTACAACTTTTCTGCACATTGTTACATTGGCCCCACATTTGTCCAAGCTGAATGTCCTGTTATCAAACCAATCACCACAGTCTTGTTGGAAGTAAGAGTTACAATTGTAACATCGAAGAGCATATGCTAAAATAAAAAAAGAACATTTAAATTCTGGACTGTTATAAGGCCACACAAAATTAACATATATATTGCTTTCATACTTTGAATAAAATACCAATAAAATAAAGTGATTTAATACAATCAAACAAATCTTTTAAACCCTAGTCTTGGCTTAAAAAAATATTCTTTTCACATGACAAATCTGAAGCAGATGACTTTGAAAACAACATAACAATTTAAAAAAATATCTACAAATGAATAGATTATACCCTTTCATTATACAGACATCATTGAATGTAACTGCAGTAGACATTTACGAAATATATGTTGTAAAAGGAGACATTACACATTCTACGCAATTTTACTTTTAACAAGAATTACGCGTAATTTACTAATTAAATGTCTCGCTGTCCCCTGCCTTGACTATCAATGCAAGTGTAAAAGACAAAAAGTAAAATAACAAAACTTTAACTTTCAGCTTAACACAATTGTTTTTAAAAACAAGAAATTAAAAAAAAAAAAGAAAGATTGAGCAAAACGCAAAAAAAAACCACAACCTGTTTGATATGTTGAAGTACGTTATTTATGAAATGTGTGTTCAAAATTTGAAATTAATCCACCAAAATATGAAGTAGCTATGTCCAATTCTCAAAATCCACCAAAAATTTAGTGTTTTACCCCCCAAAAAGGTCAGCAGCATCAGCGTACAATGTGCAGAAGGGTATTAGATGTTACTATATTCCAAATATAAAAGCCCTAGTACCAGTATTGAGAAAAATGATAAAAAAAAAAACTTTAAACGTTGAGCTAAACACAAAATTGAAAAATCCAAGAAATGAAAAAGAAAAAAATCCAAGAGTTTGACCCAAAAACCTGTTTAATATGTTGAAGTACTTTATTCATGAAATGTGTGTGCACAATTTGAAATCAATCTAACAAAAAATGAGGAAGTTATGACCAAATCTCAAAGTCAACCAAAAACCACCCAGATCATGTTTTTTACCCCAAAAATAAGGTCACACTTGGTATCTTTAGCATACAATGTGAAGAAGGGTATTAGATGTAACTATATTAGAACAAGAGTGCCAGTGCCGCCACAATATACGCCGCCACAAAATATAAAGATCAAGATTGGTCCTTTTAATTATTGCTTTTAACATGTATCACAAGACTACCATTGGAATCTCTTATCAAAATGGCCGAACCGAAAAATGGTAATTTCATGAAAAAATATCACAAAACTACCATTATGGTAAAACAATCATTTAATGGAAAAGAAACAGCAAACAAAGTATTGGATTGGATTGTTGGAGCTTAATGTCCCATTCAACAAATTATTTCAGTCAGGAAGAAAATAGGATACATATAAACAGAGATAGAACCCTATAGAGGCTTCCGATATGAAAGTAGGTCAAATGGCAGTGTCGATATGTATCCTTTTTTCCTTCTGAGCATAACTCTTGCAAAAATCACTCTACCGGATAATCCCTGCTTTATGCATTTCTACCTGTTTAGAAACTTGAGTTGCGTTCTCAAGTGAATATGCTATAGAGACCAAGTTTCGAAAGGCATAACTATTGCAAAAATCGCTGAACCGGAAAATCGCGGCTAGCACATCTACCCATTCAGGGGTTTTTTTCTGAAAAAGGGGAAGGGGCCTGGGGCCTTTGAGAAGGGGAAAATTTCGCGGCGTTTTAGAAAAAAGGGGAAAAATTGTAAACTAGTATAATGTGCATGTTTAACTTTTATCATTACAAGGCCATCTGTCTATTTTTCATGTTCTTGAACTCCTACACTAGATTGTCATAATCCAGTTCACTTAAACTAGACCACTGTCAAGGGTCGAAATTAGCAAGATTTTCTACTTGCATTTTTTCGCAAGTGCTATTTTTTGTTACTTGCTAAATGAGAAAACAACTTATTAGAACTTTAACTTTAAGCAACACAATGTGAACTACAATAGTGCAATACACTGTTATGGTCAATCATGAATGTAATGTAAACATGGTCCAAAACATGCTGTGAAAAGAAGCTGCTGAGACTGTCAGATATACAACATAGTCTAGAAACTGTGTTTCAATTTCTGGCTCTATATGGCAAAGTATGGGGTCTTTTCTGAATTAGTCAAGACAACATCCATGTTGTCACAGCAGTTTTTGGGTCATATTCTCTAGGGGCAACAACATCAGCAACTTTAATTCTCATGAAAATATCAAGTATTTCAGCACCAAGCCTACACCTCGAGTCAAATTGTATTCTGTTCATTGTGGAAAGATAAATGAGATTTAAGCTAATGTTACAAAAATTAAATATGAAGAAAAAAATAAAATAAAATAAAAAAATAAAAAAATTTTTTTTTTTTTTTTTTTTTTTCCTAGGGGAATTTATATTTTTAGGGGAAAAACTATGCTTATTTTCCGGGGGGAAGGGGCCGTTAAACGGCCCCTTTTATATAAGGAAAAAAAGCCCTGCCATTATAGTAATGACATTGACCAAGTTTTGAAAAGATTCAGTCAGAAACGTAGGAGGAGTTGCGTTCACAAGCCGCAATATCAATCAGCTACAGAGACTAAGTTACAAGGGACATAAATCTTGCAAAAATCAATGAACCGGAAAATCGCCGCTTCATGCACATCTACCCCATTATAGTTATGACATTGACCAAGTTTTGAAAAAATTCGTTCAGAAACATAGGAAGAGTTGCGTTCACAAGGCTGCAATATCAATCAGCTACAGAGACTAAGTTACAAGGGACATAAATCTTGCAAAAACCAATGAACCGGAAAATCGCCGCTTCCTGCACATCTACCCATTATAGTCATGACATTGACCAAGTTTTGAAAAGATTCGTTCAGAAACATAGGAGGAGTTGCGTTCACAATGCTGCAATATCAATCAGCTACAGAGACTAAGTTACAAGGGACATAAATCTTGCAAATATCAATGAACCGGAAAATCGCCGCTTCATGCACATCTACACATTATAGTTAAGACATTGACCGAGTTTTGAAAAGATACGGTCAGAAACGTAGGAGGAGTTGCGTTCACAAGAAATGGACGTACGGACAGACGACGCCAATATACCATTGCCTCCGGCGGCGTATAAAAATGAAAGCACTAGTACCAGTACTTATTCAGAAAAGTAAAAAAAAAAGTAACTTTAACGTTGAGCTAAACGCTAGTTGAGGCCGTCGCCAGAAAAGCAACACCTTGAGTCTCGCTCACGCAACTTTGTTGCAGCGAGACAAAAATTGTTATTTATGTTTTCAGAAATATTAAAAACCGATATCAGTAGCACCCTCCAAAAAAGTATAAAAACCAACAACCCAAAAATAAACTGATGTGGACAATTCAAATTTTAAGATTGAACAGTTGGCTCTCAACCCACATACGACAATTCTGCAGCTGACGGCTTTGAACATATTTTGTCAAAAAATAGAAAATCTCTAATTAAATGGATAACCTATGACTAAAAGTGGAAAACATTGTAGCAAAAGGAGAAATTGCTCGTTTTGAGCAATTATTTCTTCTGTCACTATGTTTTCAAAAAGCCGTCTGCTGCAGAGGCGTCAGAAAGCGTCTATATGAGGGAAAGGGTTAAGAAACATTCAAAATTGTTATCAGTAAAAAAGCAACCAGACAAAATTCTGAGGTAAAGGGTTATAAAAACAATGCACCAAGCCATTCACCAGGTTTATGGCACATTTAATTCATTCTTGCATGAGTTTCAGTTTCCTCATTTACAGAAGGTTTGTGACATGATCTTGACAGAATTAATTTATGGTTTGTCTACAGACCACCATTTGACAGGTAGTTGTCTAACATCACATTCAGCATTTGCCTATATTTTACCTGCAGGGCATTCAAATATGCCACATTCATAAAACAAAAGAGCAGCCAACCATGGCGAAGAACCCCCTCAGGGGGCTTTTAATGTCATATCAGCTTAAGTTGCAGAGTAGATAACAAAGGGTTATTTATCAAAGGGCTTTAAACCCCTAACCTAAATCCCTTGTGGGTTTATCTAATATTATATGACATTGAATATACCTGTGATCCATTACCTTCATATTATGCATAGAGTGATACCCTTACAAACAGTCAAATTGAAAAATACAGCAAAAAAACCAAAACGCAACTTTGCTGCTGGGTAATATATAGTATATATCTAAAGTTGTGTGAGCAGGCAAAGGGTAAACATGTCATGTTTCAAAGTCAAGAGGCTAACCAGTTATAGAGCACATGCTCATTAAGTTGTAAAATGCTTAATTTAGGAGGGACACTTTGTCACTGTATGGTCAAAGCATAATTTTTCCACTAGTGTGTGTGATTAAAACTTTACAATACCTATATATTTGAATGCTTAATTTAGGAGGGACACTTTGTCACTGTATGGTCAAAGCATAATTTTTCCACTAGTGTGTGTGATTAAAACTTTACAATACCTATATATTTGAATATTAATTTGTCATAGAATTATAATTCATAAAACTTAATGCTGTGAAAGGTTTACAAACAGAGTCAAGCCTTAACACAATACCAAACTACAAACAAGCAAGGGGTACTTTTCTTAACGAAGAAGTATAACAATTTAGACATCATTTTGCAAAATGTATGACCCTATAAATGCTATGTAGGTATTGATTTGAAAATTAAGAATGCAATTGGCACAATAAACATCCATTTAATTGCTTACTTAGCGGACAAACATATGAGCTCCTCCATGAGAAAACCAACATTATGGACACTGTGTTATGTATTGACCAAGATCAGTATGCACAGCTGCTAATCTAGGACGACACACTCCGCCTCAGGGAGATAGTGGTATAGAGTAATCATTCCTGAAACAGAATATCCACAAGAAGCGAAAAGTCTGTCCAGAAGGCTGATTCGGGTCAATACTTTACGCAGTCTACAATGTTGATTTTCTCGTGGGAGCGTCGGCTCATATGTGTGGTTCTATTTGGCCACAATGCGCCTTAAACAGAATTACGAATGATAGTTTTTCCAGGTAGAGCTAAGCGTGGTAAAGGGTAAATCGAAATTTATGCTTAAAATTAGACAAAACAATAACAGTGTTATACAGACAAATATAAATGTTTAATTAAATATGGAATTACTAAGCGATAGAGAGTTTCCATGTTGATAATATAAAGCGAATGTTGGTAAACAAGCGGTTCGAGTTTCGCCGTTCGTAGACTTGACGAAGCACACTGCTCCGTGCTAGCAAGCACGTTCAAGTTCAAATTTACTGGGCGCGAGCAAAGATAATAAAACACTTACTTGTGTCCAAAGCCAAAAAAATGGCAGCTACACAAACTAAAGATGCGATAATCCACTTCATCTTGCTTTTGACTTCAGTCGGGGAATATCAGTTCTGAACGGAAGGTCACTGCGGCAGGTAGAGGACAGTCAAGCTTAATGAGCGTGCGCACTAGTGTATTTCCTGTTCTGACGTCACGGAGGCACCGACAGGGGGAGGTATTATTTCGAAATAATGATTTCGCAAGCTACGAATTTCGAAATAATTATTCTCCGTGTAAAATGAACTGTCTGTCACGTGACCGACAGGTCAGTTAACCCTTTCCCTCATACGACAATTCTGCAGCAGACGACTTTGAACATATTTTGCCAAAAAATGGAAAATCTCTACAATTGAATGGATGACACTATGACAAAAAGTGGAAAACATTGTGGCAAAAGGAGAAATTGCGCGTTTTGTGCAATTTCTTCTTTTGTCACTATGTTTTCATAGGTTATGCATTCAATTAAAGAGATTTTCCATTTTTTGACAAAATATGTTCAGAAATCGTCTGCTGCATAATTGTCGTATGAGGGAAAGGGTTAAACAAATGTTAGATATCATACTTCTATAAATTTTAATTAGACTATGCTGAAGTACAGTGTGACCTGAACTTACACTGTTAAAGAACAGTCAGCGCAACCCAACATGTGGATCAAATCATACCCCGTTTGCTTACAATTGATTGGTGTTTCCACGCCGCGTTCAACAATTGTTCAGTTATATCACGGCGTTTTTCTGGGTAAGTCAGCAGTACTTCTGGTCCATTTATCCTGACACCAGTCAGTCAGTCCCCGCAACCCTGAACGCCGAGGATTGCATCATATACTATCATCTTTAAAGTATTTCGTATGACCCGGCTGGGTATCGAAGCCGCGACCTCCCGCACCTAAAGCGGACTCTCTACCACTACATCAATGTCAGAGGTGGTCCGGTTTGCTACAACATCAAGTGATTAAATCCCCCAGGCTGATAACTCTGGGACTCATACAGATGCATCCTAATCAAAGGTTGCATAACTGTAGGTTGACTGGTTGATTAGACTAGCACACTTACGAACGTAGAAAGAGATTTAAGATTTTGTCCTTTATGTATAAAAAATAATATTTATGTAGTCGAAGACGAGTTTCATTTCTTCTTAGAATGTAATGAAAATGCTTTGACAAACTTTCTTTAAACCTCACTGGTTAGATAATAGAACTCTTAACATGTTTTACATAATTATAAGTTTAACAGATGAAAAGAGTTTATTCAGTATTGCTCGATACTTATTTAATGCATTTGTAAGAAGAAAGGAAACTCTTGATTTATAATATTAGAAATTTTACAAGAATTACTTACCTTCGTAATTTGTATATATACACTGTAGATAAGTTAAATTTGTTATGTAAATATAATTGCATAATGCATTCAGTTAAATACGATACTGATATCTGTTTCAAACAATTCTTTTCTATATCAACCAAATATCTGTTATTATATTGAAATGTTTAAAAAACTATCTATAAATATATTTTCATTTACAACTTATTATGCTAAACTATAATTGTTTAATCATAAAAGCTTATAACAATGTATATGTTTATTTGAATACCACCAATATTTATTGTTTGCTTCACTCTATTTGATGTATTTACATGTTGTATTTTGGGCCGGAGGCCTTTATTACCAAATAAAATATGTCTATGTCTATGTATCCGATGTATAATGAGAGGACCGTGATGATACTACCGCCCTTTGCAGAATAATTTGTTCGAGTTTGGTAGCTGGTAATCCAAGGAACATTTATTAAGTTTTCACTACATATAAAGTAAAACTAGTGGTTGTCATGTTTTTCAATGGATCAGACTAATTTGAACAATTTTGAAATTTCTCACGTCTCTACAGCAGTCAACTTTTAAAAACAGTGTTGTATGTTGAAAAGAGTTTCTTATAATAAGAATAGATGACGTACTTATGAACAAGACTTAAACACACCCTACAAACAAACTAAACAAATACTTATTAAAACATTGTGTCAAAAGGAGAAATTGTTGTCATACGACATTTATGCAGCAGACGACTTTGAACATATTTAGTCATAAAATAGAAAATCTCTTTAATTGAATGGATAACCTATGACTAAAAGTGGAAAACATTGTTTTGAGCAATTTCTTCTTTTGTCTCTATGTTTTCAAAAAGTCGTCTGCTGCAGATGCGTCAGAAAGCGTATTAAGGGCAAGTGTCGTTTGGCTCATATGGAAAAACCAGCTTAATTCCATTTCAGATCATATTGATGGTCAACTGTATATTTGTGTTTATCAACCATGTACTATGCCTAAGTTTAATAGCATTTCTATTCCGTTCTCTATAACATAACTTTAGTTGTTTTATTAAAAAAAATGGATTGTGTAGATCGGAGTTTAAACCTCTGCCACATCGTACCAAGATGTTATGAATGCCAGTAAACGAAACAAAGTGTTTCTTTCATTTGGAACCATGGCTACCGATAGGTCACCATGAAGCGGAATTACCAAAATCCACAACTTAACCAATGCATTTAAGTCGATTGATTGTTTTGTGCTCTAGGCTGGTTTCAACCAAGTCGATTGATTGTTTTGTGCTCTAGGCTGGTTTCAACCAAATGAGGGCGTTTCCTGGGTAAGTTACAAGTACTTCTTGTCCAAGTATCCTGACACCAGCCAGTCTGTCGTAATGCTAATCCCGCAATCATAACTACCATTTTTAAAGTGCATTTGAGTAGAACGGACGTAAATAATAATATACGCTATTCATTCATACTGTAAATTGAACCAGAATCACCCAACAGAGAAGCCCACAAGAAAATTATTCTCAACACCACCGAAGGGGACATCATACGGATCATATATATTTACAATGGTTGCATGGTAGTTCCTAGAGATGAGCAAAATGCCGATTTGAGACTGAGAGAAGGCTGAACTATTCAACAAGAAGAAACATTAATGGTCAAAAATGAATGGCTTCTTGTGCTACGAACATATAATATAATATAAGCCCAGTTGATTTATATTCGGGGGCATAGTGTTTCCCCGATCTGTCTGTACAGGCATGCGTCTCTCTCGGGACACCAACATGTTTGATCGTGTGACCCTTCCTAGATACCGTCATTGCATACTGATCATATATATTTAAAATAGTTGTCGGAGAGATGATCATTTATAAGGCTGAATTGAGACTGAAGTAAAACTATTCACTTATACAGAAACATTGATCGACAACAATGGATTGCTACTTGCCCTATGAAGAATATTTATATGTGATTTAGATTTTGGGGCATAGTTTTCCCCGGTCTGTCTGTACAGGCATGTGTGTTTCTCTCGCGACATCAACATGTTTGATCGCGTGACCTTTCCTGGATACTGGCATTTCCGAAACGCAAACCAAATTGAGACAGACTCTTAAGAGAAGGGATCCAAGATTGACATTGATAACTTTCTCATGTAGATATAGAAACCGGATACGGTTATAAGCATTACTGTTTTTGTAGGACCTTCCGTTTAAGGGTTCGTTTTCCCTTATTGGAATAATGTGAGTAAGAATTCTCACATATTCAGTCTTTTTGGCACAAATCTTATCCCTCATGGTTTGTATCATCTTTAGAACTACAATTGCTTCGTAACACAAGCCTTTACACTAATTGGAGATACAATTCAATGGTTAGACTGTTTTATTTGTTGTCCTAATAAGTACTTAAGTAGGGGGGTATAACATTTAGCATGACATTTATTTGGAACGTGCTAAAGTGTATTTAGTCTGGATTCAAATGGATTAAGAGTGGGTGCTTCGACTATCTGTGATGGGAGATTATTCAATTTGTTTATAACTACTCTTACGTAATAGTTTGTTTGCTATTGGTTAGTATAATTTATATTTGTGCAACGTTAATCGTGTTTAGTAATTTCATTGAGTTCTACTATTTTTTTCTGGCTATGTCTTTCCTTTTAAATTGCCTAGGTTCTTGGTGCCTCTTTGTTGAACAATTTTGATTGATTTTGCATACGGGTTCCCATATTACTAACGCATATTCCAGGTGCGGCCCGTAGCTTACTATAGATTTTTAAAGTTGTAGGAACATGTCTTTGTTCATGAAGGAAAAGTTATTGACTAGTAGTCCTAGAATACAAGGTCTTCATGGTCTATATCTTGAATTGTGTGCAAGGTATTTTGAGAATCCTTCATTAAACAAGTTAATGTCGTATTGCAAGCAATACAAAAGTCTCCTACCGGACGAGGACAGCACAGTGTGTATTGTATGTGCATTTGTTGACAAAAACAGCAATTAAGGCGCTGCATACATTTTGGATACAGTCCTAGCAAACATTTCTCATTTCGACCTTTGACCTGTAAGTGTGACATGGACCTTCCAGTTACAGGCCTGTCTTATGTGCCCTCATCATGGTGAACATGTGCGCCCAGCAACTTGGGAATTTTGTGATGTATGGTTTCTCATCTCCAAGTGTGACCTTGACCTTTGAGGTACACAGGCCTGGGACTTGTGTGTCACATCATCATGGTGAACATGTGTGCCCAGTAACTTGGGAATCCTATGATGCATGGTTGAGATGCGGGCCGGACAAGGTACAGGCCTATGTCATGTGCGCGACACACCACCTTATGATGGAGAATATGTGTGCCTAGTAACTTGGGAAACCTATGATGCATGGTTGAGATGCGGGCCGGACAAGGTAGTTCTAATTTTGACCTCTAAGTGTGACCTTGGCATTTGAGGTACAGGCCTGGGTCTTGCGAGTGACACGCTGCTTCATCATAGTAAACGTTTGTGCCAAGTTTCATTGAAATCCTATGATGCATGGTTGAAATGTGGGCCAGACAAGGTAGTCCTATTAAACAGTACTCATTTTGATCTTTGACCTCTAAGTGTAAGCTTGACGTACAGGCCTGGGTCTTGTGCGCGACACGCCGCCTCATCATGGTGAAGTTTTTTTTTTCAAATACTGTGATGCATGGTTAAGATGCGGGCCGGACAAGGTTAGGTGGGACTGACAGACAGACTTGACCAAACCTATAGTCCCCAAACCGGTCTTTGACCGGTAGGGCACTAATAATCATTGAGAATATCTCACACAAGTACGCCACACACTATATTTGTGGTAACCTTCAAATACTGTCCGTTTTAGTTGTTATCTTTGCTTTTGATCTGTGGCGATGAGCTTCATGCCCAGAGATATATTTTATGATGTACACACTCCCTTATTTGCCTTTAATGCATTTAACTGGATACACTTTTAAAATCCTCATATAAATCGGCTCATGTAATAATTTTGACCGTGAAGCAAACAGAAATAGGTTCGATTCCCAGTTGCGACGGTCATGGTGGAGTACCCTTGGGCTGGACACATTCCCTAGTATAGTACTGGTTTGTTTACCAAGGGTTCATGAATAAGTGAACTGTCACCGTGATATAACTGAACTAATGTTGAAAAAGGCCTAAAACCCAATAAAACAAGACAAAATAAACAGAAATAAAACATAAATGATATGGAATGAAATGACCAAACAGACCAGTGTTTCAGGTTGAAGAAAAACGTTTATTCATAGATTTACAACAAAGTTTGTGTACATTCATCGAATGAAAGCATTTCAGCACTAAAGACGAGCTAGTGAATGAACATGTTACACTTACATCACACACCTTCTAATCAGGAACATGATGGTCTTAATCAACTGGAATCATGCAGAGCTCTAGATAAAAGGTGTGTTTCACTTTCTAAACTCCTTGAGAGACCTCAACAATCTATGGTGTGGGTACTCAAAATAATCGTCTCACAGAGCAAATTCTTTTAATTACACACTGCATAGGTTTTGAAAAGAAACAAGAGAGATGTTTTCGACCCCTTATCAAGTTCTCTGACACGGGCATGAAAGATTTAAGTCTGACAAAATGGATATGAGCTCTTGTATACATGCATAGGTGAACGTGAATCTGGTGGTTAGAAAGGTAAACAAGAGCCATCACTCACATGAGTAAACATAAATACATTTTATAATAGAATAATCATTTTCACCACAAAAGGATTTTTTTTAATTTATCTTCATATATGCTAATTTGATGAGGGTCACCCAATTATCAGCTGTACCAATTTACTTTAAATTCTGACACTTGCTTTAAGGGGGGATTTTTTTAAAGTTTCTATCTAAAAGCATAGAAGGAAAAAACACTCCACTCTCTGGGGGCCCTAATTTTGTAGAGAACAGTCTTCATTATAGCTATTTTTAAGGAGGATGAAAACATGATCAGTTGTACTAAATTTTAAGAATTCTGAGGTGATATTTTTTTAAAGATTTTCCCCACCGTTGCTATGGCAACCAGTTCTGAATGGACATTCAATTGAGCTATTTTAGCAGAGGATCATGTCAGGATAATTAATGCAAAGTTTAAATGTAATTGACCCTGTAAAGTAGGAGATATTGTATGACTAATTGTTGACAGACGATGGACGGACAGACAATGAGTTATCAGAAAAGCTCATACTGTGTGTGCACTACTTGCTAACTATGAGCTTAACATTTGATTTAAAACAAATGCATACACACAATGTCTAGTGTTATCAAATTTGTAAGTTTATTTGGTTTAACACGTTCACAAAATATAATTAGTGTTATCCATATTGTTAAGTCCAATTGATGGTGCTCATTGTCCTTGTTTCGGACACTCTCCGGAAACCAACATCACACTGAAAACTTCTCATTTAAAAAAATACTACAATAACAAACAAACAAACAAACAAACAACTCTCTCACAATTGTACTTTTCTTGCACTAACAATGATTTCTACATTGCGTTAACGGCGTACTTAAGTTTGCCTCCAATTTTATTTTTCTTTCACATATTGTGTACAAGGCAATGGACTACTTTGTTGGTATTTAATAGAGACTCAACAGTGTACACTGTTATCCTCTCTTAGCAGCAGTCTGACTGACTGACTGTAATGTATATACAAATGCTTAATCATTTATTTGATCCTTTCACATTTTGACCCATTTGCAGCAGGCAACTTTTAAAAACATTGTGGAAAAAGGAGAAACTACTCATTATGAGGAATGTCTTCTTGAGTCACAATGTTTCATAAAATCTTTCAATAAATATAATTTCATTTATAAAAGTTTTCCATATTCTTGCCTAGATGTTTTCAAAGTAGTCTGCTGAAAATGTGTTGTATGGGAGAAATGGTAAAACTAGAGGGCCAGGATGTCCCATGATCGCTCACTTGATTACATGATCTGTCATAGCCACTGGTGGACATGGATTTTTTTGTGAGGAAACAGTTGGATTAAGCTCTCAATTGAAGTTGTGTGTCTCTAACAAGCAATACAAGTAACTGTAACTAAACCCAAAGCATGAATGACTGGCGACAAAGATGTTATCCCTAAGTGTCACTTTGCCTTATAGAAAGGTGACACTTAAAGGCTTACAGGATTAAAAGAAGAACTTTTTTTTAACCCTTTCAGTGAAAATGGCCATAATGAGGTTATGGCAAACAATACAGATTCAATTGAATCAGCTCGTAATGAGCTGTCTCACCGGAAATATGCATTGTTTGCCTTTCAGTTTTTAAAATATTTATAACATGAAAAATGGAGTTGCCAAATTTTGAACATGGAATTATCTACTTATGGAAAGTCAGCTCTGAAAGAGATGACAATAAATGTAATGTAAATGAAAAGCTCAAATAAAATTCCATTTCATTTAAAAACAAAGTGCCATAAATCCCCTTACTGTTTTGTATTTTTAGACAGCAAAGGCTCAGATCAGCCTGTGAATACCAGCAGTCTGATAATAGCCTTCACATTAGGCATGAGCAATCAATTGCACAACTACTTTAAAAATTATAATGCAGCTCAGCTTCAATTCAAATGGCTTGAAAATACTAGTTTAGATTAATTAACAATGAACAAGAGTATTAAGATTACAAAATACTGTCGGAGGATTGGTCAATTTGTTTTTAATTTCACCAAATTGGCATGTGAATTAACATTCATTGCAACTTCGATGAATACTAAATATATTGATGTTTCTAACATAGTGGCAGATAGTGATTAAGAGACCATTACAGCCTAAAGCCTATTTGCCCCAGGTGTTCCCATAATAAATCCCACAAGTTGGGAGAAGAAATCAACAAGACACAAATATTTTCACATAAAAAGTCCAAATACTAGCAAAATATTCCATTGATGAATGAATGATACCTCGAAAATGGCACAGAGAAGAATGCATCCCCCTCAAGCACATAGAAGTCCATTGTTCCAAGCACATCTCTAACAAACAAATCAGCTGGAATCCATGGCTGACCTGAAAATATACATATTTAACAAATGTTATGGATTGTGTAATGTTTCCATGGAGAAGTTTTGAGAAGGAAATGTGACACATACCTGGTACTATTTTCTTCTCGAAAACATTTGTGTCACATGATGCAGCATGTTCCCTTTTCACTCCTTATTGGGCCTAAACAAAAACACACATCACACAATGTGTCTTTTCTCACACATCACAATGTGTCTTTTCTCACACTTGAAGACAGTTTTGCCAATACACACAACTTTTGAAAATTGTAAAAAGAAGAATTTGCTCAGTGAGCTTTATGAATAGCTCATTTTTCAATTAATCAAAATAATGCATTCAATTTTGCAGTAATAATACTGAGAGTCTTGGATGTTTTCACAGCAGACTGTAAACATTGTATATAATGTTAGTAGTTAATATTGAATATGGTCCACCAGATTTGTGGTTGGGCAATGGGCGAACAGCCCTGCACTTTAAAGTTATATTATTAAGGAAACAGCAAAAAATGATTTAAAAACATCTAATCTACCGTAGGTGTGATGGCACCATAGTGCAAAGATATGACAAAAATAGAATACAATTTTGAAATGAAACAATCTCCAAAGAATGTTTACTGGGGTTGTCAGCTTTGAAAACATCTTAGGAAAAATCTGAAAAATAGAGTCTACATCTATAGAGATACAGAGTTGAAAACAATGTAGAAAAAGAATAAATTACTAAAAATGAGCTATTTCTCCTTTTCTTTCATTATTTTCAAAAGTTGTGTGTTTCAAAAAGCATTAAATAATTTTGCTAAACATTTCAGAGATGTAGCAGGATTATTTTTTTATAGGTATTTCCCTGCAAATGAGAAGAATACTAAAGATAAAGATAGGTTGTCAGTGACGTGGTATCTCACTAACCTCATTGACGTTTCTCATCTCCATCTCTCTTGGCGTCAAAGATAAAAAGAGTACACCTATTCTGACATACTGTATATTTATCTTCTACTTTTCTCCTTAACAAAATCTTATAAATGTTTAAGTAAACAATTCACCCCTCCCAATATTGACTACTTTTGATGCCTCTGTAGTTGTCCATATTTAAAGACAAGAGGGCCATGATGGCCTTGGATCGCTCACCTGATTTTTTTTTCTTCACTTAAGCCATATAAGCCCCGCCCCCAGTTGGCCATTATTTTCTACCAATCAACATGGCTTGAAGGAATCTGATAGTGGGTCACTTCAGAAACATTTCTACAAAATGATTTGAAAATCTGCCTGACACTTTCTTAGGAGAAGATTTCTTAAGTTTTCACTATAGCCATATAAGGCATAATAGCCCGCCCCCTGGCGGCCATGTTTTTCGACCAATCAACATGGCTTGAAGGAATCTGATAGAGGGTCACTCAAGGAACATTTCTACAAAATTATTTGAAATTCTCCCAACCAGTTTGGGAGAAGAAGAATTTTAAAGTTTTTTGGTTTCCTTGCAATGGAAACCAGAATTCTGCATGGATCCTAAACATTTGAAGGAATTCTGGTGAGGTCATAGAGAGGATGCCGGACGAAAGGCAATCACAATAACTCACTTTGAGCACTTCGTGCTCAGGTGACGTAAAAAACAAATCAACCAAAACCTTTCTGGATAACATATTCAAGGTTTTCACTCAATTCATATCAATCAAAACAGCCCCAACCCATCCCCTAGTGGACATGTATTTAGACGAAGCAATACGACTTGAAGGAATCTGGTATATATTTTCTAATGAGATTATGTTTTATAGTTGGCACTGTAGCTATATAAGACAAAACAGCCTTGTTCTCTAATGGCCATGTTTTTTGACAAAGTAACATTCCTTAAATGAATCTCAAACATGACCATCCAAGGAACATTTTTACAAAGACGCACTATAGACAATGCACCATGAAAAAGGCACAACTGAATTTCAGCCAATGACGCTAAAATTGCTTGTGGTTAACAATTTATGATTTATTTTTCCCTATATAACATTTTTCGCAATGTTGCATTCTTTTCCCTAGATGATAATGATTTCTGTCTATTTGGTAACTTCTTGGTTATTACATGATTCCCCACTTAATAATCCTTTCCCTAACACAGTCAATATTTTAGGCCATTGCAGCAGACAACTTTTGAGAACAGTCGAAAAATAGAAATAGCTCCTAATTGACATTGACAATTTTGATGCATCTGCAGTAAATAGCTTGTGTATCACATTAAGATAAAAAGAAAAAGAAACAATTAAGAGTAATTTCAACTTTTTCTAAATTTAAAAAAAAGTTATCTGCTGTATATGCATCTGCAATGGGGGAAAGGATTAAAGGTAATTAACATCTTGTAAAACACTTTAACAAATATTTCATCAATGACATTTTACTTCAACAAAAAAACATATCAAAATATATATGTGTAAATACTTATAAAAAAAAATATATCTAATTATAGAAACATACCTTTCATGTCCGTAACAATAAAAGTAACAAGGCAATACAAGAAGTATATCTTAGGGCTAGATAGTTGAATGAAAGTGACAGATTACCTTAAGAAAGCTGCAACACCATAACAAATATCTTCTCTTTCAAAGGCTTATCACAGTATCAGAAATCCGTAACATAATGATAAAATTAACCCTTTCCCAACTGTGCAGATGCATTTGATGCATCTGTAGCAGACAGCCTTTGAAAATATAGAGGCAAAAGAAACAAAATTAAATAAAGATCAATTTTCCTTTTGTCTGGATGTTTTCTACTCTATTCAATAATTATACTTTTAAATACTGTCATTTTAAAAAAAACTTTTTCCCCTTGGATGTTTATAAAGTTGCCTTCTGCAGATTTGTGGTAAAAGGTTAAATCTATTCAAACAAAAACTCTTTCCCTAATACAGAAATTTAATGCTTTTACATTGGCCCTTTTTTAAAAATCTTGCAGAAAAATAAAAATAATTTCACCCCCCTCTATAAAGTTTTTAAATCTACATCAATGTCATACTTCCAACTTTCAAGATGCCATGACAATAGAAACACAGTGAATAAGATTCTGTACTTTATACAGTACATGGAGAGGTTGACTTTTTATAAACAAACTTGTAATATATCATTGACAGAATGGATTTGATATTTCACACACAAGTACATTTTGAGTGCCAATAGTCCAATCAAAACCTTAACCATTAACCTATTACAATAATGTTTTCAAGAAGTCGCTATGAAAACATATGAGAAAAAAATATAACATCTGGAAAATTAGAAGTAGAAGTTTATTAGATAATTAACAATAAGGTAAAAATGAGAAGATGTTTATTGAGCATTGACATTTTTGCTCAGATAGCACATGTAGATCTGTATCAGGGACAGAGTAAACTGTTACCTAAGGAACTGCCATTACAATGTTTTATGTTACCTCAAACACATCTGCCTAACAAATGTGATATCAGTGCCGGTAAGGAGGGGTGTGTCAAGACTGAAGATTGAGTTTAATCACCATACAATTTTTCTTTTACATACACTTTGAATAAATAGAATGCATAGAAATTGTTTTTTATTACACATTTTACAATAACAAAATTGATTACATGATTTTCAATGGGTTATTGAGAAATAACTGTGGAATATTTCCCGATACACTCACTGTAAATCTGTCTTTATTCAGTCTACATGCCATCAGAAAGTAAATTCATGGAATATACAGAACAATAATTGTTTGTTTAGAGGCAAGGTTGAGATATATTTCAATTCATGAACACCAAAATAGTATTCGGCTAATCAGGTAAATACATCTTGATCAAACATCGAAACAAATCATTATCATTTATATAATGGGAAGACAGAAAATGTTTTACAACTTATTAGTTAACCTTTTCCCACTTGCTGACATCTTTTGAACACATTGTGGCAAGAGGATAAATTGCTCAAAATGAGCAATATCTCATTTTTCAACAATGGTTTTAACTCATTATAATAACTAAACATGTACCTTCATTTCCAGATTTTTCCAAAAATGTGTTTCAAGTCGTCTGCAGCAGATTTGTTGCATGAGGGAAGGGGTTGTAGGTGATTCATACCTTTCTGTATATCATGTTATAATGTTTTTTTTTTTTATTGAAAACAACATTTTTAGTTTAAGAAATTATTATGAGGAAAATAATAAATTGCAACAGACATGTCAAAATGCTGAAATGTCAATAAATACAAAGTTTCTTCTCGCCTAACATGTAATTGATTCTCACCTGTGCATAGTCAGTTGCTTGTTGTACAGCAGCCATGCTTCCATATCTAGAGCTCCGAACTCAATGTTAATAGGGTTGTTTCTAACTTCACCATATCATACATTCATATAATAATACCTGACATTTACACAGCATCATGCCATATGACACATCTTGGTATCACATTGAAAGTAAAAATGAATACCTTTTATATCCCGATTTACTATATATATACCTTTCCTTACTTTGTTAATATACACCATGTCCAGATTTCTCCTTTCTTCCACAATTAACGGCATATTTATTCAAGTGAAATTTCTACACTCTCAGCCAAGGCTTAATGTTCAAAGTTGGAATACAAATGAATAAAAAATTTAAGAAATGATCATACACAAACAAAACTGTTACACTTCTTTATCATTGTATGAAGCTGTCACTGGGTAAATATTGGTCTGGCAACAAGTTTAACAAAAATTACTTTTAACCTCTTAAGTACTAACTTTTAAGCAACTACCACAATGCACCAGCTATCTTTTAATAACAATGTTGGAAAAGGAGGGATTGCTTACAGCAATGTTCCATATCCAATAATGTGATCTATTCTGGGACTTACTTATACAATACTTATTTTATTCCGACTTACTATTTTTATTTAGATGTTTTCAATTTGGAGAGTCCTACAGTGTCATGAGGTACAACATGACTGAGACAGTGTTCCTTCTTATGCATAGATACTTGCTTGATAAACTGAATGAAAAATTGCTTGATCTAAAATGGTTTAATTTACACTTTGTTTTTATATAAAAACCCTATGATATGAAAATAAATAGCCTAACATTGTTTAACTTTGCTAGAATCATGGGTTGCATTTCAAACTTTGTGAGCCCCCTTTCCCAGCATATAACACATCTGAAGCAGATGACTTTTGGAAAAATAATTGAGGCATAATATGGAAATCTCTATAACCCTTTCCCTCATACGGCAATTCTGCAGCAGACGACATTGAACATATTTTGTCAAAAAATAGAAAATCTCCATAATTGAACGGAAAACCTATGACAAAAAGTGGAAAACATTGTGGCAAAAGGAGAAAATTGCATGTTTTGTGCAATTTCTTCTTTTGTCACTATGTTTTCAAAAAGCTGTCTGCTTCAGAGGCGTCAGAAAGCGTCTATATGAGGGATAGGGATAATAGATAAAAGTTTAATTATAGAATTGAGTTTAAAACACACTGCAAAAGATAGAGTGTCTTCGAAAGTCATCCGCAGCAGATGCCTCAAAATGTGATAATGTGGGAAAGAATTATAATAAATTTATAAAAAATAACATGTGTCAGAAAAACATAAATACCCCTTAACAAGTGCTGTCATGAGTCTGCATATCTCACATTTCAATAAGAACTTTTTCAGTCAAATAAGAGGACCATGAATTTCCAAAGTCTTAAAAGATGTTACAATATTTATTTATTGGGTTTTTACGACGCTTTCAACATTATTTCAGTTATATTACGGCGACAGTTCACTTATTCATGATCCCTGGGTAAACAAACCAGTACTAGGCTAAAAAACATGCCTTGCTCAAGGGCACTCCACCATGACCGTAGTGCCGCGAAGAGATGTTACAAGAAAATGGAACCTTTAACCACAATTTTGCAAGATGAAAAAAGGGCTTAACGTTTATGACAAAGGATTCAAGATCACTGACAGGAGTAACTCTCACTGTGAGTCATACTATTCAACACTGTAGACCTGTTTCTTTCCACAGTTCAAACATGACAGGAATCCATTACTTCATAGTGACATTTTAAGTCATACAAAATATTTAAACCAAACAGGAAATCAGAAAGCAGACACCATGGTGGTAAGAGTAGATCTAAAATAGTGAGTTAAAAAGCATCATGACCTTAAGTTAAAAGCTACAAGTTAATCTTTGTTTTTTATTTATATCTGACAACAAATAATGATTTGAAGCTAGATGCACAGATATAACACCAAACATATTGTAGTGTCATGGTGATCATTCAGACTTTATATCATGGAAATTAATCAATCTGTAATGGATGTTATTATCAAACAAACCCTAGCAGGCAAGGGCAGGGCCTGACCTTGGTTAAACAAATCTTATGCCATCGTTTTCGCCTCTTTTTGGAAGTGTGAGCCAAATAATTTGCCATTGGAAGACAAATATTTTGCAAATTATTTCCTTTGTTTGCACCTTATCACCATTTCATAGCAGTGACTTAAAAAGGTGACGTGTGCAATTTTGTTGACAAATGATCCCATGAGATAAAAGATCAGCTGTATGAATAACTAACCCTTTCCTTATTTTTAATGACTCTGTCATTGACAACTTTTAACAAGAGTGCCAATATATCAGTGAATGAAAGTGTGACAAACTGACAGAGGAGAAATGATCCCCATTGTGTCTCCCTGCCAATGCATGCTACACAACAATACCTATGGAAGAAGACAAATTGCTTGCATTGTTTCTCTTCCTCAAAGATGTTTGTTTGAATTAGTTTTACACCACTTTCAACAGTATTTCAGTTATATCACATTGTTTCCCGGGGAAGTTACCAATTATGATGGGAAGTATATCCTGACATCAGCCCATCAGTCATATTGCTATGCCCCCTATCATGAGCTTCCCAATAAGAGAAGCAGCTACCACCATTTTAAAAAGTCTTTTATATGCCGTGACACAGGATTTAACTCCGGTCCCTAAAGAATGTACATGTACTTCATTTATTGAATTTCTGCCATCTTTTCTTCAGATAAATTGATTACTCTAAATAATTATTTTTATCACTGTGACCTTGACAAACTGCCCTCAACACTGAGAGGGGTCATGAATATGAAAAGTCCATGTCAAACCTATTTAAATTTATCAAATTTTTTGAAAAGGGAAATTTAGTTTAACTTTCAAGTTCAGTTTGATCTTTTTAAAATAAAAATTATGGTATTTACAGCTATGAAAGCTTGAAATACCTGTATGGTATATTTTCAACACATCAACAAAGCTCCTTATTCTTTGTTTTCCTCGAGGATCAATGCATTTCCTTTATCAGCGTCCCTCTTGTGTGCTTTGGTGAGCAGGACATGATCTGTTAAATGTCTTTCAAACTGTTAGAGCAATCATTTTCATTTAGAGTAAACATAACTCTTTACTACATTTAGGACATAACCTGCCTGGAAGTTCATTTTTGTTTACATATCATTAATAATTTTGAATACCTTCATCAAATTTAATGTATTGATTTTCCATTGCAATGCCATGACAAGAACATTCAAAAGTTAGGGATACTTTTGAATAGTAACGTTTCTCTCAAGACTTGATTTTATAAACACATACATAATCAGGTTGTAGGTGCACTGAGTATGAAATAAATATGAGCCGCTACTAGCTTTTAAGGTTATTATTAGTTTGGAATTGTTCAGTTACATTAGCTCATCTTCAACCAAATGTGATAAGACTATAATCAGTTCAAACTTTCCCCACATATGACAAATCTGCAGCAGCTTTGAAAGCATCTAGGCAGATGTTTGGAAAATCCCTAAAAGAATACATTTTAAATACAGTTGAAAACATTTCGGCTAAATAAGAAATTGTTCATCTTGAGCAATTTGTCAATTTGCCAAATTGTTTTTAAATGTCAGTCAGTGGGAAAGGGTTAAACAGCATTTGTTTGTTTTAAATTATTTGGTAAATTCCAAGCAGATTTTTGTCCGTGATTGCTAGAGTGAATTTTCTATAAAAACATGTATTTTGTATTCAATGTCTTCACTTACCTGGGATACCTGTAAGAAATCGGAGTAATATTAAAATAATATTCACTTACCTGTTCTAATCACTTAATTCACCTTCAGTTTGGTATTTCTCCGCTCTCCATTTGGTCATCGTCCTCTCCATTCGCATCATACTCAGGGTTTCCTGGGGGGAAAGGCTCTCTGGTTTCCTTCTGGGTTATTGGGTCTTTGTTTTCTTCTTTGATTCTATCTTTGGATTCGCTTCTCTCTTTACCTGAAATGTACATCTTCGATTAGTCAAGGATTTATACTGAATTATAGTACCTCTGCTGTAGATGATTAAAAATATACTGGGCCAAGATCATCTGAGTGATCTGTTTACACCAGTTATTGCTCGTCATGAGCATTTTGCCATTTGCAAACATGTTTTCAAAAGTCTTTAGAAAGCTTCTTTATGTGGGAAAGGGTTGACATTTAAGGATAAAACTACCATCTGATGAACTGGTCGTATCAGAGAACTGAAAAAGTATAGTTGCTTATTTTGAGTAATTTCTCCTTTTCCATGATGTTTTATGTCATATGTAATGTTGGTGTTATGTGTTGTCTGCATCAGGAAAAGAACTTACTTGACTTCTTGCTGCTCCTGTCTCTACTCCTGGATCTGTGTTTTCTTTCTTTACTTCTGGAACGTTTTCCTCGACTCCTACTTCCGTGTCTTCTCTTATGTTTATCTCTTGACTTACTTCTAGAACGTCTACGGTGACTACGACTTCTGCTTCTAGAACGTTTTTTCCTATATTGCATAAATAAAAATAAAATACTGCAGTCTAAATATAAATCAAACAATAAGGTCATGAAGTGACAAAAATGCCATGAAAATCAGTTTTTCCTTGTTATAACAATCCCCTTGCTTGAATTCTAACTAGGGATTTTATTAGTACAAAAGGCTTTTATCCAAAAAATCATATTATTTGGATTACAAATCCACATAATATGTAACCCCTGGCAAATTTAACAACATGTATATTTCAAAAGATACTTTCCTTTTCAATACTTTACAACAAGAGGGCCATGATGACCCTGGATCGCTCACCTGATTATTTTTTTTTCACTTTAGCTATATAAGCCCCGCCCCGCCCCCTGGTGGCCATAGTTTTCACTATAGCAATATAAGGCAAAATAGCCCCACACCCTGGCGGCCATGTTTTTCGACCAATCAACATGGCTTGAAGGAATCTGATAGTGGGTCACTTAAGGTACATTTCTACAAAATTATTTGAAAATCGGCCTGACACTTTTGGAGGAGAAGATTTTTTAAGTTTTCACTATAGCCATATAAGGCAAAATAGCCCCACCCCCTGGCGGCCATGATTTTCGACCAATCAACATGGCTTGAAGGAATCTGATAGAGGGTCATCCAAGGAACATTTCTACAAAATTATTTGAAAATCTGCCCGACACTTTTGGAGGAGAAGATTTTTTAAGTTTTCACTATAGCCATATAAGGCAAAATAGCCCCACCCCATGGCGGCCATGATTTTCGACCAATCAACATGGCTTGAATAAAACTGATAGAGGTTCATCCAAGGAACATTTCTACAAAATTATTTGAATATCGGCCTGACACTTTCGGAGGAGAAGATTTTTTAAGTTTACACTATAGCCATATAAGGCAAAATAGCACCCCCCACCCCCCCGGCGGCCATGTTTTTCAACCAATCAACATGGCTTGAAGGAATCTGATAGTGGGTCACTTAAGGAACATTTCTACAAAATTATTTGAAAATCATCCTGACACTTTTTGAGGAGAAGACTTTTTAAGTTTTCACTATAGCCATATAAGGCAAAGTAGCCCCACCCCCTGGCGGCCATGTTTTTTGACCAATCAACATGGCTTGAAGGAATCTGATAGAGGGTCACCCAAGGAACATTTCTACAAAATTATTTAAAAATCTGCTAACCAGTTTGGGAGAAGAAGAATTTTGAAGTTTTTTTCATTTCGTTGCCATGGAAACCAGAATTCTGCATGGATCCCAAAAAATTTAAGGAAATCTGGTGAGGTCATTGAGAGGTTGCTTTCTGTGAAGTTTCATCCCAATTGACCCACTGGTTACTGAGGAGAAGAAGTTGACGGACGCTGGACGCCGGACAAAAGGCGATCACAATAACTCAGGTGAGCTAAAAACTAGATGCCCACAGGCAACATGTCGAGCCCGCTCCTAAGAGTTTACCTGATAGCAGTTAATTAAGGGCCTTCTGCAATACCAAAGTGGCTGTAAAATGTCAAAAGTACAATAAACCAACAATTTTTTTTTTTTTTTTTTTTTTTTTTTTTTTTTTTGAGATACCATATTATTCTGAAGTTTAACATACATGTCATCATTTTTAGTAGGGGTGTCACGATATGTTGGTTAACCGGTATATTGAAATATGCTTTTTAACAAAGTAACAAACAAGATAAGAGATGAAATTGCCAATCATTTTCCTGATTCGCTTGATTAAAACGCAAACTCCGTCAGTTTGTTTGTCTATCTGTAAAACAGAGGCACCTATTGAATTTGAATTCCATGTGTATCAAGCTTTTAAGTGACGTTCATTGATCTATCTGTATCACACATCGTCTGTCAAATTTGAATACTGTGTGTATAAAGCATATAAGTGACGTTGATCAAAATATAAACAAGGCTGAAAATAATGCCGCCTTTCGAAATAGTTGGGAACGAAATGGCAAAAAGAGAGATTTGGTGTCCTTTTCAACTGAATTTTGAACTATGAACTAAAGCTATCATTGACATCATTGCGTTCTGTTAAGCATAGTGGTGAAACAAAAAACTGAAAAACTCACATTGATGGTGATGATATATTGTGGTACGTATTGCAATACGATGATAAAATATGCAATACATTGTGGTGCGCCTTGAACATATCGTGACACCCCTAGTATGTTTTGTGAAAAACTCACATTGATGGTGATGATATATTGTGGTACGTATTGCAATACGATGATAAAATATGCAATACATTGTGGTGCGCCTTGAACATATCGTGACACCCCTAGTATGTTTTGTGTATGAAATGTTCAGGCATACTTTAACATAGGAATAATTTTACACACCGACACATGTATTTAAAGACATGTACTTATCCTTATTAAATAATAAATCCTTAAACTTAATATGATGCATGCTTAAGATATGGGCAGGACAAGATTTGGCAGACTCACGCACACACATACATACACCAAAATATTGGCCGAGTTTGGTAGCCAACTACTTTTAACAAGAGGGCCAAGATGACCCTAAATCGATCACCTGATTGATAGTAAATTAGTAGAAATATCTGGGAAAAAGATCAAGGAGTGCAATAAGAACTTCAATAAGAACTTCAAGGAGTGAACACTTCTCAAGAAACAGCTTATAAGTAAAGGTCATTTATATCTTGAAATCTAACAAGAACTTCAATTAGAATTGAATTATTAAGTTTTTGTCATTTTGCACCTTTCTTGATCTGTTTTTAATATAAACCAATATGGCTTGAACAGTTTTTTTAGAGGGGCATTTAAGGATTCTTTCTACTGAATTATCTTGGGAGTCTGACAAGCAGATTATGGAGGAAAAGGATTTTAAAGTTTGGTCGTTTTACTCATGTTCTGATACATGTATGGTGAGTGTAAGGAACGACAACTCTGCGAAGGAGATTGCCCTTGCATAATACTCTGCCAAGTGTTACCTCCCTTAGACCATAAATCTAATAACCATATGTCATTTGAAGCAAAAGTTTAATTACTCCTTTTCTGATGCTGCTTGGTTGCTATGCCTTTCAACAAATCAATATGGCTTGACAAAGTATGTAGATGATCAATGAAAGAACATTTCTACAAAACTATCTTTAAATCAGACAAGCACTTTTATAAGGATGCTTTATTAAAGTATTGTCATTTTGCCCCTTTTTTGATGCCGCCTGACTGCCATGTTTTTCGACCAATCAGTATGGCTTGAACAATTTTTATAGAGGGTCACCCAAGGAACATTTCTACCAAATTATATTTGAATCTGACAGGCAGATTCGGAGGAGAAGATTTTTAAAGTTTGGACATTTTGTCCCCTTTCTGATGCCGCAGCAACCAAAGTTCTCAATGGAATTTAAATCTTTGAACAATTTTGAAAGAGGACCACCAAAGGAACATTCCTGTGATGTTTGGTGGTAATTGTTCTAGCGGTTCAGGAGGAGATGATGTTTAAAGCTAAAAGTTAACGCCGGACGACGGACGACGGACACAGAGTGATCAGAATAGCTCACCTTGAGCATCTATATGAGGGAAAGGGTTAAAACAACATAAAAGATGATCAGAGGTTAACACGTTAAATGTCTTCGTACCTATCTCTACTTCTGGATCTTCGACCTTTACTTCTAGATCTACTGCGCTTCCTTCTTTCTCGCTCTTTTTCTTTCTTTACTTCTCTTTCCTTCTCTCTTTCTTCCCTTTCCTTTTTCTTTTCTTCTTCTTTTTTCTTTCTTTCTTCTCTTTCCATTTCCCTTTCTTTTTCCCGTTCCTCTCGTTCCTGCTTTAGCTTGGCTTCCCTTTCGCTATCTTCTTCTTTTGATTTCTGAAACAAATATAAAAGAAAATCTGACAGCTATAAATTAAAATTTTACATGTAATAGACTAAAAATTATCCTTTTTCTTTTTACAAGAGCTGTCACCAACATGCTCTGCTGTACAAAGTGCTTGTAAAATTAAATAAAAGCTGAATCAAATATTTATGCAAAATTATAAGTTCAACAGTTTCCTTGACCTCTACCAGGGACGTAGATAACTACGTTCCTGCCTCTACCAATATTATTGTTTCCTTATATGTTTTTTTTCAATAAATTGGTTGCTTTATCTATCCCACCATGTGTATTTTAAATAAAACAAAAGCGCCACAGACGATACAAATACCATCGCAGTGTTGATTTGTACAGATGTATTATAGTCACTATGACCTTCTACTTTGACCTAGGACAGTGAAACACAAACCTACCAGTCCCCTTGACACTGAACCTATAAAGTATGAAGGAACTCTGTCCACAATGAAAGTGCTAGTAGCCTAGAACAATGGCATAGTTTGGTAAGGATGCATAATAGTCACTGTGACCTTTGACCTAGTGAACCCATCCAAGCCATTTTGACACTGAAACTGACTGAAGTATAAGGAATTCTGTCAACAAATTAAAGTGCTTGAGCAATGCAGGGCTGTACAAAAAAAAAATTCAGCCACTTGTCCAGGACAAGTGACTTTCAGAATGCCACTTGTCCTGCTAAGATTCTCACTTGTCCCACTTTTCTGCACAACAAGTTTAACATGCGACAAATTTAACAATTGTGTGATAGCCCACTGGGCTACCAGATTTGGAAGCTGGTAGCCTGTATCGCGGTTTCTTGAGTGTTTTAATTGTTATTTAGTGGTTTTTTTTCTAGTTCTGTATAAAGAGAGCATTAAGAGCACACAATGTACATGGTTTAAGGGTAGTGACCAATTCAAATAACATTATTGCAAAAGACCTGTAGTGCAGCATTCAGTTAAAAAAAATGAAATTTAGAAAAGAGATTATTTTTCACTTGGTTATTTGAAATATTCTGCATAAAATGTATGTATTTTATCCATATTTACAAAAGATTCAAAAGCTATTGACAGAAATGTTAAACTTGACCACATAGTCAAATGATGCAATAGCACTTTTCAAATTGAAGATAACAAAATAATAAGGTCACCGATTTAGGTCCCTCACCAAAACAGGACAGTGTACGATACGAGGGTCAGTTTTACAAAGAAAGACATATTAAATAAATTCAATTTTATTAACCAAAAGTCAAATTTATCATGTTCAATGAAGTTATTAAATAAAAAAATATTGTCAAAAAAAAATGAAAGACAACAAAACGACAATTTAACAATTGTGTGATAGCCCACTGGGCTACCAGATTTGGAAGCTGGTAGCCTGTATCGCGGTTTCTTGAGTGTTTTAATTGTTATTTAGTGGGTTTTTTTTCTAGTTCTGTATAAAGATAGCATTAAGAGCACACAATGTACATGATTTAAGGGTAGTGACCAATTCAAATAACATTATTGCAAAAGACCTGTAGTGCAGCATTCAGTTAAAAAAAATGAAATTTAGAAAAGAGATTATTTTTCACTTGGTTATTTGAAATATTCTGCATAAAATGTATGTATTTTATCCATATTTACAAAAGATTCAAAAGCTATTGACAGAAATGTTAAACTTGACCACATAGTCAAATGATGCAATAGCACTTTTCAAATTGAAGATAACAAAATAATAAGGTCACCGATTTAGGTCCCTCACCAAAACAGGACAGTGTACGATACGAGTGTCAGTTTTACAAAGAAAGACATATTAAATAAATTCAATTTTATTAACCAAAAGTCAAATTTATCATGTTCAATGAAGTTATTAAATAAAAAAATATTGTAAAAAAAAAATGAAAGACAACAAAACGTTTAATTTGTTTCATGTGTTGCGGTCGATCTCATTAAAATCATCTTCTATTCACGCTACGCATTTTATACATTTTGTCAGATCGTGTACTTTAGTCAGATTGGTGTTGCGGTATTATTCGCAACATAGCCGCCATTTTGATGATTGCGCAATGTTGATCATGGTTCCCTACTTTGAGAATTAGAAATCGGTAAACAGCGTTGAATGTAAACATCGGGGTCGTCAGGTCGTGAATGTCATTCACCCAATTTCTCATTTCATCCAATGAAATCGCAACTATTAAATCATATGATTTTTTCCCGCCGGTTATGCTAATTAATTTTGGTAAACAAAGCCGTGATTGGGCAATAATCATACTCAGGGGAATCATCTATATATTTCATTCCAAACAATTTTCTTTGTGTCCCTGATATTACGAATATTATGTCGATCTTGAAGGTATTTCAAATTGATAAACGGCAAGATAATTTCTAGAAGTCGTCGTATTGTCTTTAATTTGGATCGAATTTATTTTATTAACTTCTGCATGGCGAAAATTTTCTTCCAAGTCTTTCTGAACCGGTTTGCACCAGTTTGCAAACATCGCATACCGAAAATAGAATATTTTAATGAGACCGATCCATAGGTAATTCCCTAGCATTCATGAAATAACACCCCAAGGAACAATTGTCACTTATGATTGGACCACCTTATTGGGTACATTTATATCACGTTAATCAACTATTACTGACGTGATTCGGTTGGTTGAAACAACTCGATGTGACAGGTGGGTAACTCCGCCTACTGTTATTGATTTGTTATGGTCACACGTGAGTGGTTTTTCGCATGTAACATACAGTCAAATTCATACACGACAGACATGTGTGTAAGTAATTAAGTCGGGCTACCAGACACAGGAATTTACGTTCATTGTTACGTAAATGGGTTAATATAATGGGACGTGGATTTTTGGAAAATGCCACTTGTCCGGGACTGAGATTTTGCAATTAGCGACTTGCCCGGTGCGATTTACGACTTGTCCCGGACGTCGGGCTATGGGATTTGTACAGCCCTGCAATGATGTCATTTCGAAAAGACATAGTAGTCACTGTGACATTGACCTTTGACTAGGTCAATCAAAGACAATGCCTTCGAAATTCTCTACACTGAATCTATGCATGAAGGAATTCTTATAGAAAATCTTTGACCTACTCAGGACCAAAAATATGGAACCAGATTCCACTACATATCAGGAACTGTGAAAATTTAAAGAAATTTAAATCAACATATCTTTCCTGGTGGCACATTGGTGGAAATCTTTTACTTGATTAAATTCTTGCCCATAACGGTGCTGGTCTCTTTTAAGGCAACAGTTGTCTATATAAATATGTGCATGATACCTGATATGATATTATATGTAAATATTTGTAAATGTTTTTAACAGAGGCCCACAGGGAAGACTGGATATGCCCAACTGTGCAGCCTCTATAAACTAGAATGGAGTGCTCCCCGGAGCACATGTGTCACCTGCCGGGGCCTTGTCGGAAAATTTAAATTTTTGACAGAAAAGGGGCAATAAGTTTCAATCCAATCCTTTGAGTAGAAAAAAAAAGTAATTTGAAAATTTAAATTGTTGACAGAAAAGGGGCAATAAATGATATAACAATTATTTGGATTATCCCCCTTTTGTGAACCAATCACACACATTGATATAAACATTTGTAGAAAAAGTTATTTGAAAACATGACGAAAAAGTGTGATGACAGACAGACAGACAGACAGACGCCGGACAAAAAAAAAAAGTAATCCCTAAGTGTCTACCATGCTAGCAGGGTTAGAAATTAACTCAAGTCCGCCGGTCCGAGACCGTCCGTTTTTGCGGCGGACCTGCTAAGCATTGCAGCTTGCCTGTCCGTTTGACCGGCGTAAATTCTAGTCGAAATTCGCAGCTTACCTCTTTACCACTTTAATCTATCAAAATTCAATTCACAACGGCGACAAATTTATTTTTCGGTTAAATAAACTAGACAAAATCGGTAAATAAATAAACGAAATATCGCCCAAACTTGTTTGAATAAGATATATAACTATTTCGTTAAATATCCATTTTGGTGTACTTTAATGACAATACCCACAATACCGTATTCGGTTTTCCTCAGTTCAAATCGACCACATTGTGAGTTATTAAACGTCAGGCCTCTAAGAGCTAGGTGGATTAAAAACACATAAAAACGTGAGTAAGACCGTTTGTGTTTACTTTATACGATAGATGAATGGTCAAATGTTGTCCCATATGTGTATTTTGGTGTGACAAACATTACGTACACCAGATTCGACCCTGGAAGCGTCGGATTTTGTTCGCATGTTTTGGTGCAGGATTAGGACCAAGTTATATATAGATTTTTGGAAAACCGAGATTATAGAATGGACTTCGATTTAATACCGACATGGTGTCCATATACGGACGCACAGATGTTATTTTTGGAGGTCATTTTTGAGTATACAAGCTTAAATTCGAACAATGTAAAAATGTATCGCATGGTGCATATATGAGAAATTCTTTCCTGTGTAATAGATTTCCAAATAAGGAGATGAATACGACAGCTTCGAGAAAGCGCGCGAAAAAAAATCACGTGATCTGTTTGCCTGCAAAAATATCACGTGGTGTTATTTCTTCAAGTAGAAAGCGATTCCATTGGATGAATCTCTCCTTTTAACTGTCTCGCGAGATTACAAATTAGCGAAGCAACAAATACACACTGATCACGTGTTCAACATACTAGTAACAGTATTTGAGTGAGTTATTTATAGAAAGGTCTACACATCCATGTTTATCTTTCATTCTTTCTTACCATACGAAAGGAAAACAATAGAGCAAAATAAAAAAAATCTTCCAACACTTTTTGCAATAAAATTAATTTGGGTCGGTGCGATTACTTTGGGTCGGTCGTTAAAGGGCAAACAAACGTAATTTTAATTTAGGCCTTGGTAGGCCCTACACAGACTTCACATCTTCGTGTCAGTTAGATAGAGCAAAGGGAATTGAAATGAGAAATTTCTCTATTTTACACAATGTTTTCTACCCTATACAAGACTTTAGAGATTTCAAATTAACATGTATTGATTTTTTATTTGTCGTCTGCAGATTCTGTCATATTGAAAGTCTGAAATTTGTCATTTGGTAATGGGTTATTCCTAGCTAACACATGCTTACCAACCTTTTCTCATCCTCAAGGGGGAGTTTCATAATCTCAAAGTGGGGGATTGGGGTTTGAAGGGGGAGATTTTCAGCGCCATGAATTTAACAGTAGAAATGTTCACAATAGAACGGAATTTAGATAACTATGCAGGGATACATGTACAATGGTACCCATGTACAATACTTTCAATATTTAATATATAGGAAAATAACTAAAAAGACTCCTTTTGAGAACGTTTTCTATTAAACAGATTATTTTCAACTGTATATTAACATTTAAGTATTATTTTGGCATGTTTTCAAATCTGTCCTTTGATATTTAGAAATGTTTTAACTGTGGTTAACTAGAAAATCACGCAAGTTGTCTGTTATGTCAAAGACTATCATATTACATCCAAGAAAATAAAAATATTAAAAACATTTTAATTTATAGACATACTTTTGAATGAAAAACACGGGTACCAATGGAATAAAGACACATGGAGAAGAAATATACATACATGTATTAATCATTTAGTTGAGCTACACACATTGTTTTGAACTTGTTGAAAGAAACAGCCTTTTATCAGTGACAATATGTTAAAAAGTTGATATTAGAAAATGATTGTAGTAACATTTTTATTCTAACCTAGACTAGTATGTAGCTATTTTAAATATATAGACACATTTTATTACTTGTTATTGCTTGCATTTAACCTGCTTATGTTCCGCATCCTGGTTAACATTTTTATTCTAACCTTAGTATGTAGCTATTTTAAATATATACTAGACACATATTTTCCTCTCTTGCTTATTATTGCTTGGATTTTAACTGCTTGTGGTGTTGGTTAACATCAGGGACCGTGTATATATTGTCCCTGTTAACATCAAGCAGTACATCGTTTCGGTTTTTATATATATATTTTTTTTGTAAATTTTGTGAAACGGATGTTACATGTAGGACCTGTTGAAGTCATGTAGGACCTGTTGCCCTTGGAAGTGACTGGTCCTATGGACCACCTGTCCCTGTAAGTTAGTTTCTACCCCTGGCTAGTAAAGATCAAAGTTTCAACAACAATAGTTGCAATGATGTAAGCCTGAAACACATTTTCATACAAGTCATGCATAACTTACCATACGTTTTCCTTCCACATACGCTCTAATTCTTGCATAGCCAGAGTGTTGTTTGCCCATGATATGTTCATCGACACGCTGTTGAGCATCTCCAACAACGAGAAGGGCTCCACATACAGTACACACTTCCATGGCCTTCAATGGTTCACTGTACGGATCTTGATTTGGGTTCTGTAAAATTAAAACACCGTAAGAAAACTTTCGTTCTCTTGATCTAATACAGATGGCTTTAAACTCTTCTGCAAAAGACAACTTTAGTCACTTTTGAAAATTATCTGTAAACAAGAAGGCCATGAGGCCCTGGATCGCTCACCTGAAATGGGCTATTTAAGACTTTCAAAACTCTTTCAGCGCCAATGGCAATATGAGGTTTTTGCAAACAATACAGATTCAGGTGAGTCAGTTTGATTCAAATTTGGCCCAGTGACCTAGTTTTTGACAATGCATGACCCAATTATGAACTTAATATAGATATCATCAAGAAAAACATTCAAACATTCTTGTAAAGTTTCAACATGCTCAAGTTATATGCTCTATAGTGTTTAACAAGATTTTTCTAGAATTTGGCCTTGTGACCTAGTTTTTTTACCAAACATGACCCATATTCAAACTTGGCCTAGATTTCACCAATACAAACATTCTGACAAAGTTTCAACATGCTCTAGCCAAAAAATGCAGCTTCCAGAGTGTTAACAAGATTTTCCTTCAATTTGGCCTAGTGCCCTAGTTTTTTACCCGACAAGACCCATATTCAAACTTGGCATAGATAGCATAAAGACAAACTTTCTTACAAAGTTTCAAGCTGCTCAATTCAACAAGAGGGCCAAGTTGGCCCTAAATTGATTACCTTAGTGATAGTAAATTAGTAGCAAATATTTAACTGCAAATATCTGGAAAAATCTGATCAGGAGTGCAAATGAAACTGCAAGGAGTGGACACTGTTAAAGAAATAGCTTATCAGTAAAGGACATTTGAATCTTGTCATTTAGCGCTTTTCCTGTTGCCACCTTGCTGCCCTGTTTTTCAATGAACATTCCTGTGAAGTTTGGTTGAAATTGGTATTGTGGTTTAGATGATGTTTAAAGCAAAAAGTTAACAATGGAATGACGACGGAAAGAGAGTGATCAGAATAGATCACTTTGAGCCTTTAGCTCAGGTGATCTAAAAAGACCAAACAAATTTTATTTATTGAAGTTTACAATTTCAAAGAGTTTAAGAATGCCATATCTTTTGTTAAATAAATGTCAATGACAGTAAGTAATCTTACATTCTGCATTTGTGTGCGTTCCTCGTTCAGCTGGTCACATAGTTTCATAATACCTTGAGCTTCCTCTACTTTACCTTCACAGCCGAGTTCTTCTGCCTGAATAACAAATAGACAATCTGTCAGTGTCTGGTAATGCATGCATTGCTCCTAGCAACATTGTCTTGTTTGCATTACTTTAGGATATTTTGACCCAGAGACAAGTGTAGATCTGACAAAAATAATAAGTTGTTCAATATTTTTATATATTGACGTTCATTTTTTCAAAAACGTATGTTTACGTACTGGTTATCTATGTGTTGTAAATCTCATGATAAAGCTTTGCTTACGACAAACAGTGCAATCTAGAGGTAAATGTATTCGCGCAATATCTGGGGAAATATTTGGTCCCATTCTTTGACTCCTATTGTTATGATAAGACGGAAAAAAAAGACGTACAGGCAAAATAAGAAATCGTTAATCCGGACTTTTTTCTCTGGTAACCAAAGTGTCCGGATTAACGAGGTTCGTCTGTACATGTATATCATAACAACTTTTCATTGATTGTGAATCAATTTCATCTTGGGTTTTCAAGCAATACCTGCACAGGGTGTGAACAAGAAGACTAAGATGGCCCTTAATCAATCAGCGGATTGATGGTATATATAGTAGCAAATATTTATCAGTTAATGTAGATGAAAATCTGATCAATAATGGGAAAGAAACAGAAATTAAGAGGAGCAGACACTTTAGAAAGACAGCAGGTCAGTAAAGGACATTTGCAATAAGGCAATCCAAACAAGCTGCAGAAAGTGAAACGTAAGAAGGAATAAGACAAAAATGTGGATAGCCTTAGTCTAATTATGAATTGAATTTATTTTTTGGAACAATTTTGAAAGATGACAACCTAATGAACATTCCTGTGAAACATTGTTAAACAAGAAGCCTATGAGGGCCTGTGCTCTACTGGTATGGTTCTTTGGTCATTTTCAATACAGAGCATGTATGTATGATGAAGATCAGATAGTATATGGAGGCTCTATTATGTTCACAAGCTGTATTATAGCAATTTTGACAATTTCAAGGACCATAATCCAGTCTTGCATGGGCACAACTGGCTGGTTTTCCAAAGGAACCGAGCTCTTATCAATATTTAACTACATACTATCTAAGTTTGGTGAAGATCAGATAATAAATGGAGCTTCTACTGTGTTGTCAAGCTCTATGATAGCAATTTTGACAATTTCAAGGGCCAGTCAAGTCTTGCATGGGCGGATCTGGCTGCTTTATGAAAGAATCCAAGCTCTCATCAATATTTAACTACTACATAAGTTTAGTGAAGATCGGATACTAAATGGAGGCTCTATTGTGTTCACAACCTGTATTATAGCAAATTTGACAATTTCAAGGGCCATAATCCAATCATACAAGAGCACATCTGGCTGGTTTTCGAAAGGAACCGAGCTCTCATCAATATTTAACTACTATCTGAGTAAAAGAAGATCAGATAGTAAATGGAGCCTCAATTGTGTTCACAAGCTCAATTATAGCCAGTAGAGCTAAAAATAGAGCTAACAAGAGTTGTCGGAGGACAATATAGCTCGCCTATCAGGGCCATCGTCTATAAGGGCCTACTTCAGAACAGTTATAACATTAGGTAAAGTCACACAGTATACCTATTGCAATATAAAACACCTTTTCAATACTTGCATGCAAATGTTAACCAAGTCCATACAGGCCCTTTTGGGCTTTTTAAATCTGTAAATTTATTTATATACAATAACAGGGCTAGCTCTGGCCTAGACAAAATAATAGCCAACATTTTTTCGTGAAAAAAAATAATAGCCAAAGCTAACACGTGAAGCGCGTGAATGTGGTACAATAACAAGAGGCCCATGAGGGCCTATGCTCTACTGGTATGGTTCTTTGGTCATTTTCAATCCAGAGCATGTATGTATGGTGAAGATCGGATAGTAAATGGAGGCTCTTTTGTGTTCACAAGCTGTATTATAGCATTTTTACAATTTCATGGGCCATAATCCAGTCTTGCATGGGCGGATCTAGCTGGTTTTCAAAAGGAACCAAGCTCTCATCAATATTTAACTACTATCTAAGTTTGGTGAAGATCAGATAGTAAATGGAGCCTCTATTGTGTTCACATGCTCAATTATAGCAATTTGGACAATTTTAGTTGAGATACAATTAAAAGTGAAGACTGTATCGTGTTAACAAGCTCTTTTATAGCAATTTTGACCATTTCAAGGGCCATAATCCAGTCATGCATGGGCGGATCTGGCTGGTTTTCGAAAGGAACCGAGCTCTCATGGATATCTAACTACTGTATAAGTTTGGTTGAGATACAATCAAACGTGAAGACTGTATCGTGTTAACAAGCTCTTTTATAGCAATTTTGACCATTTCAAGGGCCATAATCCAGTCATGCATGGGCGGATCTGGCTGGTTTTCGAAAGGAACCGAGCTCTCATGAATATCTAACTACTGTATAAGTTTGGTTGAGATGCAATTAAAAGTGAAGACTGTATCGTGTTAACAAGCTCTTTTATAGCAATTTTGACCATTTCAAGGGCCATAATCCAGTCATGCATGGGCGGATCTGGCTGGTTTTCGAAAGGAACCGAGCTCTCATGGATATCTAACTACTGTATAAGTTTGGTTGAGATACAATCAAAAGTGAAGACTGTATCGTGTTAACAAGAAATTGTTTACGGACGCACGCACGCACGGACGACGGACACATCGCCACGACATAAGCCCTTCTGGCCTTTGGCCAGTAGAGCTAAAAAAACACATATCAATGCATTGTCAACATTTTTATTTCATATTTATTTATTACCCCTGTATACAAACTTTTCGTATGACATTATCAGTTGGTCAGAATAGCAATATATATGGTACATACATTTGTTTAATTGCTTAGTTTAATCTGAGTTCTGACTAGCACACACCTTCCAAAATGTTTAATCATTAGTGTTTCCTGTTCAGATTTCCCGAAAGTTAAAAAAAAAGTGACAAAACATTAAGATCTGTCAGACCGAAACAAATGAAACATGAAAAAAGTAAAACTTTTTTTTTTATAAATATCATTCAGAGGAATACTTTTTATCTCAACTACACATCATATGGCTATTGAAATTCATAAGTTTATCTTGGAAATCTAAACACTCCCTATCATATTCAATGTCTTTGTCCAAGTCTTTGAGCCAAACATTTTCTGAGTACAAAACGGTTCGGTTACGAAACCGACAATTTATTTCTGTTACGAAACGGAAAGGGTACGAAACGTCTTGACCCCGTTGACACGGTCTGCATATAATTACCAAAGTGAAAGTTAATTTCCGGAAAAACACTTCCAGGTAAACAAAAACAAAGTCTGTTTTTAAATAGTCCAAATCATTTAGACAAGTACTGGCTCGTATTTGTTTTGCAACCGACGTCTTAAAACCACTGCAATAATACATGAAAATCGAATTCACATCAGCGATAAATTTTAAACATCCACCATTTTGTTTACTTTCAACACGCGGTTATATTGAAAATAAAAAATATTTTACCCAACTCCCGTTTAGTATGAATACGACATATAATTATTTCGTTAAATATTTGATCCGGTTAAATATAATCCATCGAAAACAATATGGGTGAGCAAAGTAAACAAATGTGTTAGATTTAATAAACATGTCGGTCTTTTTTAAAAATTGGATGCATCGAAAAATATATCGGTATTGAACTAATTTAAGCTGTTATCATTCTAAATTGGGGCGATTGAATGTTGACAATGAAAGGTGATAAGTTAAGTGGCATTGAACAAAATTGCACAGTCATCGAAGTGTATTATACACACTCCAGGATTAATTGATAAGGCGATGACCCGTGGCCAAATCAAGCTTGTAATTAACACCGTGGTATGACACTTGAGATAAACAAGGTCGTTCACGTTTCATGGGCACGTGTTTTCATGCTCTCATACGCGATTAGAAGACGATATTTTTTTACAAGTTGCAAAATAAAATAATCGCCATTTTCCGTCGCCAAATTAATAAAGTAATCGCCGTCTTTATTAAATAATCGCCATTTGGCGACAATGGTGACCTACAGCGCAAGCCCTGCGATAAGCAACAGCATACACAGTGTCTGAGAAAAGGCCTAACACGCAAAGGTTTGACCAAAGTTCTAAGTCCAAAAATGGGCACAATTCAGTCAAAATCCATTCCAGAGTTATGGGACTTGACATACAAGGTCATCTAATGACCCTGAATATGTGTGCGAAGTTTCAAAGCAACAGCATACACAGTGTCTGAGAAAAGGCCTTGCACGCAAAGGTTTGACCAAAATTCTAAGTCCAAAAACGGGAACAATTCAGTCAAAATCCATTCCAGAGTTATGGGACATGACATACACGGTCATCTAATGACCCTGAATAAGTGTGTGAAGTTTCAAAGCAACAGCATGCACAGTGTCTGAGAAAAGAACTTGCATGCAAAGGTTTGACCAAGCTGGCAAAACGTACACCAACGCCGGGGTGATTACATAATCTCCCCTATTTCTTCGAATAGGCGAGCTAAAAATGGGCCAGGGGTTTAGGAAGCGATGTTGTTTGGAGCTAAAAGTTAAGATAGATGGACGACAAACAAAGTGATCCCAATCACCTTGAAACTTTGGCTCAGTTGGTCTGAAATTCTGAAGCTTGATCCCCTTTCACAGATTCAAGTCTGTAAACTTTGGATAACAGGGCTAGTTATCTTCGTCTGAGTAAGTATCTTTCACACAGAAAGGTTGATCAGCTAATGGTTCAGTAAGTTATTTGTATTATACAAATCCACTACAAAAATGAATATGAAAATTGTATACAACTTTGAACTATTGTGCAATACATTTATTGTACTAATAATTAATAAGCAATTAATCTTACCTGTTGAACAAGTTCATTTATTCTCTCTGTGAGCATGTTTATTCTTTCTTCTTTTTGAGTTGCAGGATTGGAGTTCAACTGAATAAGAAAGTAAAACAACAAACAAAAATGTTCTACTTTGAGAGGGATAAACATTTATATAAAATTGAGTATGAAAGATTTGAAGAAACATAGTAAGATATTATTCCCATTGCAGATAATCAGTTGCCCGGATGATGCAATGTATTTATCAAAAATTGAAATTAACTTTCTAAATTCACTGGTCCGAAAATCAGAAATGTTTGGTTATATTATAATAACATGTAACATGATGGCTTTGCCTTGTATTGCTGATCTGAGACCAATTCATTGAAATCATTTCTTGTGGACATGGTTTTTTTTTCACGTATAAAAAAAATCGGCATTAGACAGCTTTGAAAACATCTGGGCAAAGCTATGAATATCTCCATAAACATAAGTGTAATTCTTGATAAAATTTGAACAAATTGTGGAAAAAGGTGCATGCATGTGGGAAGGGCTTAATAATTATACAGAAAAAAATATAACAATTAACATTGGCTTCAGTGAAATTTCAAATGAAATAACTTAAGTTATTATAATTTAACTGTTTCTGTAAGATGTTGATATGTACCTGCATCAAAAATGAAAACCATGTATCAAAATAAATGTTTAACTCTCCAACCCCCTTTGAATATTTAAGCAGCTTACTGATCCTTGCATGCTATTCAAAGCAAGTCGTTGATGACCTCTCCTTATCCTTTTTTCGACATCATTGATCAAACTCTGTAAGTATCTCAAAAAGTCATCTTCATAACCAAGACGTCCAGATCGGGTACTTGCTTGGTATCTACAAACAAAGAAAGATCATACAAAACTGCTACAGGACAGCATATCCCTCCAGGTTTGGGCTTGATTGTACATATTAAACATTTTTGCTAATGTCTTTGAGGAGACGGATATAACAACAGGGTGCAAACAGTGCGGGTAAGCTGTAAATCTATGCAACAAACAAGAAACCGCTGAAGACGGTAAATCCAGATTGTCATCAATTTGACCTTGAAAATCGACAAACCAAGGTCAAGGACAAAGTAACCATAGAAATCAATAGAACTTGTTACTGGTTACCGTCAGGCAAAGTTTCAAGTTTGTAACAGTGCTGAGATTTTGCCTCAACCTGAAACTTTAACCAAAATGTTGACAGACAGACGGACATCGCCAATCTATAGACCGGAATTGCTAGAGCAATCCAGCCAACAAATTGGACTAGAACTTGACAAGATAAAAAGTGCAAGTAAAGAGGCATATTTCATGTGCATAAATACTTCTTGACCTCCAAACAATGTGTTTTTGGTATTTGAATTGCCCAGAACATAGGTCCTCTCCCACATATAAAGGCATTTTGGCCTACAGCAGATGGCTATGAAAACATTTTGCTAATCATGAATAATAAATATAGTTCAGACATAAGTAACGAATAACATTTTAAGGAAAACTATTCACTTTGAGCAATGTTCAAATAAATTTGGCACATGAATGATGTGGCTGATTTTGGTTAAATTCAGACAATTATGTGTAAATTATTTTTTGCCGATCAACCATTTTACTGATATACTATATTCAAATTAAATTTGGAAAGGAATAAATTTGAAAGCAACAGTTGTCATAATTTTAACTTCTTAACCATCTCTGATACTGTTCATAAAGGAAATTAAACTGACAACTTACTCTTTCCTAAGGTGATCATCATGAATCTTTTCACATGGACCTGTAATAAATGCAAATGTTTGAAGGAACATGTGTGTCACCTACCATTAGGTCAGAAAATGAAAGTTTAAAAGAGCGATGGTTAGATGGAAAAATAATCTCTATATAACAACCTGCCAAGAGGGCCATGGTGGCCCTGTAGCTCTCATCTGAGTACCATGGCTGTATATGATAAGGTGTCTATGAATAATTCTTTAAGAAGTAATTTGATAATTAAGTCAAACACAAGACTTCTAGAGTGTCCAAAAGATTTGGCTTAGTGACCTGGTTTTTGATTCAATATGACCCAAATAAAAACTAAGCCTAGATATCTTCAAGATAAACATTCTTACAAGATTTCAGCAGGCTCAAGTAAAAATTGCAGCATCACTAGTTTTGAGTTAAATTTGGCCTAGTGACCTAGATTTTGAACGGAGATGATACCAATTCAAACTATGCCAAGATATTACAGAGACAAACATCCTGAATAAGTTTCATGAAGATTAGATGAAAACTGTGGCATCTTGTTTGACCACAAGCAAATTGCTAATGAAGGAGAGCTAAAAATTGATATCTAGAAAAATAAAGTTGAATTTTGGTAGCCGAGTTATTAAGTTAAAACTTAGTGGGTAAAGAAAAAGTTTGCATTTTCAGAAGTCTTCTATAACAGGTATAGGGTGAAGAGACCAAGTACAAAACATTATCTGAAAGAGAGATCATTGCTCAAAATGCAGTGTCCAATCTAGGATTCGGAAAAAAAGGCGAATTTTATCGGAAAATTTATTTTACGATCACCTTGATGATTGAGGCATTTTTCCTTCTTTGTCTATGTAATTAATTCCATTCAAATTTAGGGAGGAATATTCAAAACAGTGTGAGAATTAGCATGTTCCCCTCGTAGATTGGACACTGAAATGAGATTAAACCCTTTCCCTCATACAACAAATCTGCAGCAGACGAATTTGAAAAAGTCTAGGCAAAAGCACAGAAAATGCCTTTAAATGAAAGAACAATAATTGATTAGAGTAGAAAACATGGTGACAAAAGGAGAAATTGCTTGTTGTGAGCAATTTCTTCTTTTGTCGCCATGTTTTTAAAAAGTTGCCTGCTGCAGAGGCGTCAGAAAGCGTCTATATGAGGGAAAGGAAATCTATCTTGATAAGTGATAATCATCATTCTCTTTAAACAGAAGTCTTACCTAGATCTGCCCTTGTATTTACAAAAAGCTCGTGCGGACAGAAATCAACAAGAAAATATTTACACACCTGAAATGAAATGATAATGAAACAATTTCTCTATTTTATTTGCAAAAACAATAACCAAAGGTTTTATGAAACCCTGCTATATTATAAGATACTTTAATCCTTTCCCTCATATGACAATTCTGCAGCAGACGACTTTGAAAGTATTTTGGCAAAACATAGAAAATCTCCATAAATGAATGGATAACCCATGACAAAAAGTGGAAAAACATTGTGGCAAAAGGAGAAATTGCATGTTTTGTGCAATTTCTTCTTTTGTCACTATGTTTTCAAAAAGCTGTCTGCTGCAGAGGCTTCAGAAAGCGTCTATATGAGGAGAAAGGTTAAACAACATTTTCTTTCCATGGTAGGCATGACTTCAAACAGCATAACATTTGTGAACAGTGAATACTCTAAACTGGATTAACATTGTTTGGACAAGACTCTGCAGTTGTTCTGTTCAATGTTAACTATTCAAATCAAAACATTTATAGTCATCCAAATTTAAACCACTTTTGATCAACTGACCTGTTACAGACTCAGTGATCTGGAAAATGGTTAAACCCTTTTACACATGTATAAAGATGCTTTCTGGCACCTCTGCAGCAGAAGACATTTGAACAGATTGTTTTCATCTTTTTACAGTAACTATACATTCATTTACAGTGTACACTAAAGAGATTTTCTTTACTTTAAGGAGATGTTTTCAAAGACGTCTGCTGCAGATTTATTGTATGATGCTCGGTACTCGCTTACTTGGGTACCCTGTCCCATCCATAGTTAACCCTTTCCCTCGTATAGAAAAGGTATGCTGTATCACCATGATTTAACCCTTTTCCCACATGCCAACGCTTTCTGGCGCCTCTGCAGCAGACGGCGTTTTGAAAACATAGTGACAAAAGAAGAAACTGCTCAAAACAAGCAATTTCTCCTTTTGACACAATGTTTTCCACTTTTAGTCATAGGTTATGCATTCAATTATAGAGATTTTCTATATTTTGACAAAATATGTTCAAAGTCGTCTGCTGCAGAATTGTCGTATGAGGGAAGAAAGGGTTAACAAATGACTATTAACCAATGACAACATGAGATTCAAATTAGCCATGTTGTAGTAGATTTTGTTCATATTTTTGGTTAAGAAAAACTAAGTTCTTCATAGGACAATTTTTGCATTCCCTGGGCCCACATATTTTATTTGAATGCATCTCAAAGCAAAATATTAAAGGCGTATATGATGCAGGACACAGGGTAAAACCCAAAAAGTTTGCTCTGCAACATTATCGGTTATGACTAGCAGACAAAATTAAATAAGACTGAAAAGTTATTAACACAAACAATATTATTATAATGTCAGGCGTCACTTCGTTTGGAGTATTGAACAACCTGTATGATTTAATCTGAAAATACTAACAAGGAACAATTGTGAAAATGACTTAGCGTGCACCTGCTTGGGTGTTTCTGACATTGTACGGAATAAAAACAAAATATGGATGACATAGTAGTGTAAATTCGAAAGTGGGAAAACCTGGTTTGATACTGTTTTCTATTGAAATTTACTGATCGATATCTGCCTTTATCTACCCTCCTTAGGGTTTACTCTATATATAATTATTACCAAATTTACCGAAACCTCCAATTTCTCCTATTGTTAAACCGTTTTCAAAAGTCGACTTCTGCAGAAACGTTTGCATGTGGAAAGGGGTTAAAACACAGGTTCATGATGTGTTATACCCCCATATGGTATATACTCTATGGGGGTATAACACATCATGAACCTGTGGGTTAAAACGTCAAAGTTGTTTGTCTCTATGAAAATCCCCGTTTCCAATACATTAGTCCTTCAAAAAAAGACATCGCATATGCTCATTTTTCATTTTGTTATTATCCTGCATACGCTAGGTTGACCAAAAAATGACAGATGATAAAACGAGAAACCGAAAGTCTAAAATATTTGGACTACCAATACATATGTCATTGGTTTTCGCGACAGATCAATAAGTGACAATGTTTGCCCTATCAATGTGCTCGCTTTACCGATATTGAAATAAACAAACCTCTGTGTCATTCCATTTTAATTCGCTTCGTTTTTCAGCTGGGTTGAGATTTCTATCCCTTCCCATTAACTCATCGAGCATTTGAGCAAGCGCATGAGACGCCATTGCTCTACAAATTTGCAATCGGAACCCTTCGACTAAAGCCGTAATCTAATGTTTGTGATTGTCGGAATCGGATTTTGAACGAGTTATACCGAAAACTCCCGATTGCTTTGAGGTTGAAGACTACTATAAATAAATTCCAGGACAAACTATACAAAATACGTCAGCAGCCTAAATAACCAGAGACCTTCAATAATGTCTGTTAATTTGAATCCGGGTCAACTCGGCCTTGGGTCAACTCGGGGTGGGTCAACTCGGCCAGGTCAACTCGGCCAGTACTGAATATGCATGTTAAAGGAAAATAAGTATTTTATAAATTGTATACGTCAATTGCATTGATGCTGTTGTAAAGGTAAATTGTATAATTATAATACAAAATTGTTTGTCATAGTTGTTACATAATCTTTATTAAAATTTTAATTTATGTTGTTTGTTGTATATAATAAGTAATAATTACAATTATAATTATAGCTAATCATATAATTAAAGAAAAATAGTTTTTCACAGTTGTTTGATGTTGTTATTTAATCTATCTACTCCAAAATTCTTTAATAATTGAAGTTTGACTGACTTTAAAGAATCGTGATTTTTGCCAATAAGATGTTTATAACGAGTTGGAGTAAGTAAGTATATATCTGCTCGCCAAATAGTTAATTATGCATGGCGAGGGTAAAGAAAACCATTTTTGTTGTTGTAAGTATATATATCGCGAAAGCAAATAAAAAAAATCCTCATTATATAAACCTATCTATGATTGAGCTATATGTGTTCAGAGAAAATAGCTTTAATTTAATTTTCATCCAATTGTGCGTTGTTTTGTGTTTTTGATTTTGCGTGATGGTATTGTGCATATCATGTTTGCGTGCGGTTCGTGAGAGACAGCAAGCTGTGGAATGTGACTGGAGTGGTAAATGGCAACATCGCACGTGCGACACAGGTAGGGCTAATTTTATCTATAAATCTATACGCTGTTTGAGTTTTTTAGTCTCCTTTTCATTATATTTTACTTTTTTGCCTAAGTCATACTTATTTTTGAGAACTTCCTTAAATCTGCATTATTGTACTGGTTTTAATACGGAAACCCTGTCTCTAATAAGCAGAATATCCATAGATAAATTAGTACATCCATCTAATCGTAAATCATTGTCATAATCGTTGAAAACATTGCAGGAAAACGTGGTTTGTATAATTTATCCATTTTCTACATACAAAAAAACTGCAGGGGAAAACATTGCAGGAAAACGTATCTTGTATGATTTATCCATATCCTACATACAACAAAACTGCAGCGGAAAATCCGTAATAATGTGTTTAAGATCGTAAAGTATTGTCATAATCGTTGTGGAGAAACGAGTTAAGCCTTCTCCTACATATAACAAATCTGCAGCAGACGTCGATGAAAATATTTTGGAAAAATCCCTTATAATGTGTTTACGATCGTAGAATTGTCATAATTGTTGAAAACATAGTGGAAAAAACGCATAAGTTCGTAAATCATTGTGAAGAAACGAGTTAAGCCTTCGTCTACATATATATAGCAGACGTCTATGAAAATAGATCGTAAAACATTGTCATAATCGTTGAAAACATTTGTAGAATATATTGAAAGACAATGGTTCGATCATCCTATCTTTGATGTGTCGTCATGGTGTGTCTTCCGCCAGACGGTAAGGACAAATAACGATGTTGAAGGTATGTAGCTATATTCCGATCTTATTACATCCCAATATCAGTACACACTTCAACGTATTTCGTTACTGGCAAAAAACATATATGACGAAGCAGATTCATAGCAGATGTATAGCAATCATGTTACTCGGATATATTATCAATATTAATATTATCATCAAATATAACAAGTCATTCTACTGTTAATAAATAGCGATTATTCACGATGTCTTTTCTATAATTGCTTTTGTGTTCATTGAGATTGTATTTTGAAGTTTGTTCCTTGTTTAATTTTGAAAATATTTGCTACTTTCATTTCAGGCTGGCATCATCGTATAAACAGCAAGGCTTGTATGTGTGGACTAGGGTTTTACCGTATAGTACCATTGCTGAGGCGCAAGGCCACATTGAAGGCGCTGTCATTGAGGAACGTTTTCAGTTGAATTGGGACCGTTATATGGAAAAAGAAATGTCTACGGCAGCGATTCTGTGAGGTTGTGGATCCCTGTATGGTGTTCGGTCAACTGTACTGAGATGATTTAGTTAATACATTTAAAAGAACATTATGAGTTAAATTAATTCTAACTCTATTTCCACTCTATTTCCCACAATTATTTCAAAATTCAATGCTTTCTATTCATATATTCATTTGTGTTTGAAAACGTGAAAACATAAATGTCATCCAAATAATATTGTGTGATTTAAATTATATGTATTCTATCAAACTTATTTTTCTTAATTAAACAATGTGTGATTTAAATTGAATTGTTATTTGATATATTGATGTATTCTATCAAACTTATTTTTCTTAATTAAACAATGGTAATCGTGTATTCATTTTCTTTTTCATTTCCCCATTTCACTCGTTTTTCATGACAAATAGTAAAATTACGACGACAATAAAATTGGGCAATAAATATATCTATCACTGCCCTATAAAATGCAGAAAAGGCCGAGTTGACCCACCCGAGTTGACCCAAGGCCGAGTTGACTCATGGCCGAGTTTGTAAAAGGCCGAGTTGACCCGTGACCGTTAATTTACGTAAGAAGAATTAGTAAATCTTTTCATTTATTGAATTGGGTAATACTTTGATATATCTACTGGTCTCCTAAGTTCATGATCATAAGCATTAAAAAACTACATTGTCGCGTTCTAAATGAATCCAGAGACATATAAATAATTAAATACAGAGAACCTCTGTATTTATGTCTCTGATGAATCTTTAGACATAACACAAAGGTTACACACTTACCGATTGACGGTCGGTTACGTGACTTGACAGGAATGTAGGGAATGTAATTACAATCCTGCTGTTACAAGAATCTAAATAGAAGAACTCTATAATTATAATTCATATCTCATTGTTCCAGTTATAATATTAAAATATATGCACTATAGAAAATATGATCGAGTTTTAATAGTTTGCAATCTATCACCATTGAACCCTTCTCAATAAATGTCACTTCATATTATCCCTCATCCATACAGCGACTCAGGGTAAGAGAGTTCCAAAACCAAAAAGGACCGGTCCGAAAAGGCCCACTTTCTGGAATCTACATTAATGTCATTTAAATGTTTTGTTTTTTACTATTTACTAAATAAGATGTTGGGTTATACAACACTGCAAATAAAGACTTACCATTAAATAGTTATTTAATCGTTTAGTTAAAACTTCAGATATTTAAGTAGTTCCGAGTAGATAGATTATGTAAGAAATTCATAAAAAAGTATTACTGGAAGAGACCAAATATTTTGAAATTTATTGATCTCATGACATCTGAGAGTCCAAAATTAATTAAGAATGTGTTAATGTTTGTTTTTAAATCATTTGAATTGCGAAAAACTTTGTATTTTAAATAAAAAGCATATTTACTCCTTTACGCTTTACCACTTAAAATTTCATATGGATTCAAGGTTTATACTGTAATATGTACAATACTTATATTTTCATTAAATGGCAAATATAAGTTTTGTGTAAAATTACAGTGTGTTCAAACGCTGGATATAATGTTTAAAATATATGGGTGCGCTAATATTTGTCATTTTTGTATTACCTATGTTAATATGTACATTGTTTAATACTGTATACTCATGGGCATGTTGCCCACTGTATTTCTCAATAAAAAATTAAAACTGTAACCACATCATTGAAAAATTATCACCAACACATTGTGATAATAGTTATAATTATCAGGGATTTATCTACGTCCCTGTAATCATATACCAATATCAGGGACGTAGATAAGTCCCTGCCAATATGAAATAATTGTGACAAACACTTTTTTGTTATATATAATTATATGATTCGTTATAATCATAATTGTAAATTAACATACCAACAACAATAAACAAGATAAAAACAAATGAAATTTTCAATAACCATATGTGTATATTGGGGACTTAAAGAGGGCCTTTTTGGACCTGGCATTTAAAGTAATTGACCTTTAAGACCCGTTAACCATACAGCTATGACCTTATATATATATATATATATATATATATATATATCCTTAACATATCTGGCAGCTAGAACATTTCCGAGCTTGATCTGATCATTATGATGCAAACAACGTTCGTCGTTCTGCGATGTTTCTTTATCTGATTTTTCAACCTACGTGAAGTTCATCACTACTGGATGATGTTTAACTAATTCATGATTCCAACAGGGACTTAAGATTCCATCCATTTCTTTTCTAGCATCGTTTTGGGCAAAGTCCATATGCACATACATGTGATTTTTGTGTTCATTGCGACTCATTTTCATCAGCTTGAATGATTGAAATTGTTTCTTATTATAATATAATTATATAAATATCTTTAATATTTTTAAAAATTACTTCGTATTTTTTGTTTATATACTCCCCTTTTTATTATCATCCTTCTGCTAAACTGGAAGGAGAATATAGACTTCCCCCTCTCCTTCAAAAGCTTCTGTCACACTTAAATTATAATTGCTTCTTTATCCTACGACTGTGTTCTTTAAATACTTCAAACTCTAAAATTACGCTTTCTGTAAACATATCGTTGTGCTGTTCATCATCTAGAAGCTATGTCCTCGATTTTCCTTCTTCATATTTAACCCGTTTCCACTGCTTGAACTCAATCGTTTCATCTCTGATAATTGCTATTTTGTTTTTAAATTCCCCCCAAAAAATCTGGCCTTGTATTAGTTTTCATTTTCGTATCGTTCAACTTTAACGCAAACTGTCGGTGTTGTGGTCATTGTGGCGTAGTTCATTTTTAACGAATTTCCTGGGGATTTTCTAGTAATTTTGTGAAATTCCTAGTTGCACAGTTTGACTGTAACATATACTTGAATCAAAGTAAAATGAGGATGTGCAATGCTCATAAACTGAGTTTTTGCCAAACCGATACATTTACACCTTTGCAGTGTATCGATTTGACATACGCATGGCCGCGAAGGTGGAAAGATTAACTCAAATGCACGTCTAACACCGTGCTTAATTAGTGCATTCAAGTGGACAAGCTCTGTCGTTTCTGAAGACATGAAACCAAAATAACATTGCGGTAAACGGAAAACTTGAATATATTACGACAGAGTTGTCATTTTGCGAAGCTGTGTAACTATTTTTTTTTTTTTTTCCATCTGCTTTTCGTGCCATTCGGAGGGCGGGTATTCCCTCACGTGGGGGTGAAGGGGTTTGTTTTCAATTGGACCCACCAGGTTGTTTAGAGACATATGTAACGGGTCGGGTTGGAAAATACAGGAACCGACTTGATATGCAATATTGCACCACCATTATCCGTATGCTGCTGTCCCTCCAGTTCCTCCCCGCAGAGCACCTCCTAGGCTAGAAAATGTGCCTTGCCCAAGGGCACTCCACCATGACCGTAGTGCAACGACGACTGGGGATCGAACCCGGGATACCCGGTCTCGAAATCCCCAACGCTAACCACTCGACCATAGCGGAACAAACAATGGTAATAATAATAACAACAAAAAACAAACACCCATATTATCCAGTAAAAAAAGACATGAATAGGTGAAAGGAATGGGAGAAATGAAAAAGGCCATTATTTAGAGTACTTGCTCATCTTCATTAACACCAGGAACTTAGACTCTACATTCCTGGTTGGATATGTTTATTATTGTTACTTCTAAATCCTTACATTAAAGTGCTATGGAATTTTGAGATTCATTTTGGGGTTTTAGTTTCATATATATCCAAAAATATGTTATCTTAATTAACTCCTTGGCATACCCGGTATGATTTTTTTTCTCTCCAAGTTATTTTCATCTGGGAAACAAAAGGTTTTACTTAGCGTTTTTTTGACATATGTAGTGACACTCGTCTTTGGGAGCCCTGAATTTTAAAATTGATTATTCATTTATTATTGACTTTGATTTTCATGGTTAGTTTTTCGTACAGCGTACCCAATGATAGTATGACGGGAACGGGGTATAGGTTTACATATCACTTCTACGGCCTTGTCGTAGAAGCCGGCTTCTATAGCGACGTTGGTAGAGTGGTTGACCTATTCGTAAAGTTAAGCAACATTCATCGCGGTTAGTACCTGGATGGGTGCCCCGCGATTGCGTAACGCCGGTACACGTTACAAATGGTGGCAGCGGTGGGATTTTGGGTTGATATCACCATCAGCCCCGGACCCCGGTGGTTCCCAGTGATGTTACATAGACTCCGCTTTGATATACTGCTTGTGTTCAGTTGTGTGACTTCGGGTCGAAGTCAAGAGAACAGAGAGAGAAATGCAACGGGAACGGGGTATAAGTTTAAATATCACTTCTACGGCCATGTCGTAGAAGCCGGCTTTTATAGCGACGTTGGTAGAGTGATTGACCTTTTCAAAAAGTTTAGCAACATAGATGAAAAACAAAAGGTTAAACTTAGCGTTTTTTTGACATATGTAGTGACACTCGTCTTTGGGAGCCCTGAATTTTAAAATTGATTATTTATTTATTATTGACTTTGATTTTCATGGTTAGTTTTTCGTACAGCGTACCCAATGATATTATGACGGGAACGGGGTATAGGTTTACATATCACTTCTACGGCCTTGTCGTAAAAGCCGGCTTCTATAGCGACGTTGGTAGAGTGGTTGACCTATTCGTAAAGTTAGGCAACGTTCATCGCGGTTAGTACCTGGATGGGTGCCCCGCGATGGCGTAACGCTGGTATACGTTACAAATGGTGGCAGCGGTGGGATTTTGGGTTGATATCACCATCAGCCCCGGACCCCGGTGGTTCCCAGTGATGTTACATAGACTCCGCTTTGGTATACTGCTTGTGTTCAGTTGTGTGACTTCGGTCGAAGTCAAGAGAAAAGAGAGAGAAATGCAACGGTAACGGGGTATAAGTTTAAATATCACTTCTACGGCCATGTCGTAGAAGCCGGCTTTTATATAGCGACGTTGGTAAAGTGATTGACCTTTTCAAAAAGTTTAGCAATGTTCATCGCGGTTAGTACCTGAATGGGTGACCTACACTATTACCTCAATTTCACTAAATTAAAAATGCCAGTGATGTGGTTCCCTTGATAACTCGGTGTCACTAAACAGAGTCTGGTGGAGTCCGCTAGAGTCTGGTGGTCAAATATATCATTATATCAATGTGTTGTTGTGTTTTTGTATTGAAATGAATAAAAAAAGTGTTAGACTGGTAGAGTCTGGTCATTACTGAGCAAATTAATACTACGTTTTATTTGATTTTTAACTTATAACTAGTTAATGTAATATCTATTGGTATATATGTGACCAAAATATATTAATTTGGTTATTAAATCTTGAATCTTTAATCATACGAAATGAACTAAAATTTGCAAATGCATTATTATTTTTTATTCATATGATACAATAACACTTTATTGTATTCATTTCAATACAAAAACACAATATAATGGGATATACCATGAACATTTGTTTAAATATTTGAATTTTCTTAGTAGTGATTTGATGTGGGAATTTTCTATTAGGTATTTGTCTTCATGAAAGAAAATCTACAAAAATTGTCGCCATTATCCTAAACTTATCTTAAATGTTTAATTTTATCAGAAATTGAAAAAAATATTCATAAGCCTCCTAAAGAAGTGTCCACTTTTGCCATTTTCCAAATAGTTTTCAATAATATACAATTTTATATTAATCATAAAAACACTTTGACAAGATATGCATATTCACGAAATTATATACAAATGAAAAAGCGGGCCTTTCTGATATTCGGTCTTTCCGATAAACGGCCTACAGTCAAACAGGGCCCGCAAAAGTTCCGATTGACAGGGCCCGGTGACTTTTGTAATGGCTACACCACACACTAAAGGTGTTTTTGTTTTTTTAAATATTTTATCTAAACTTAATATTTGAATATTAAAAAACAAAACATAATCATTTCATTGAAAATAAACCAGAATAAGATAACGATAAATACTCCAAAAATAAAAAAACAAAATCTCGCCACGGTGAAGACAAAAACATGTGAAATATTCTGACGTCACGAAAAAGGTCCACATGCTGTCGGAGTTGTTGCACAATCCACGATCGAACACACTTTAATGCCAATTTAAGTCAATGGCTTCACAGAATATTCAAGAGAATGCGCCAGATTCGTGGGATAACGAAGAAAGTGAAGATCCGGCCACTAACGACCGCCCGAAAGACTGGAATTTAAACGCACCAGCATTCGTTCCTGGCCAAAATCCATATGCATTTTCATTTGTGCCTTCCGGTTTAGGTATGTCTGAATAAACGAGTGTCGATAGAGGATAAGTTACTGGTACCTAGGAATTTGCGAGATTTAAATTGAATCATCAATTTTACCCGATATTTGTCAGCAGTTCATCGTGGCTGTAAAGTCGGACCACTGACAAGTCGATCAAAACAGTAGTAGTCGTCCTGGTACTAGTCTAAATTATAAACGTTCAGATATAAGACCCTATTTAACGAAATAGTTATCTATAGAACTAAGTTACTTATTCATACAAAAAGTGGAGTAAATTTTCCCTTAGCAGATAATGAACACAACTATGTAATGCATTAAACCAAACAGGTCAATATTTTCTAACTTTTTTGGATTTTTGTCTTTTAAAATCAGTTTTAGTTCAGAAACTAATTCAAACAATTGACATATTGTTGTTTACCAACAAGAGCAATTGAGTCATTACCAGATAAATTTCAGCAAGAGAGAAAAACATGATGATATAGGGTGTTATCTCGAGCAACAGTTAAGCTGTCAAAACATCAGCTGTTATTGTACAAGTTTAATTTTATCTGACATCTGATTTTGTAATGAGAGATTTCCTATTTGATTAAAAATTTCAACTTAATACTTAATGATTATGGTCAGATGCTGTTCAGCGTGATAACATTATTTCTTAAACAGTTATAAGTTGTTTGCATGTCATGAGAAAGAAAAAATGGCCATTTTCTTGTGAAGCTAATTCATTACATGTTACATGGCTAGAGTACAGTATTATTGATTAATGTCAGTATGCTATAGGGACCAAATAAAAACTGATATTTACAAGTCCAACGTTTTCAGTACTAAGAGTGACACTTGCAAGCTGAATATATTTTTTAAAACCTAAAAATAGACTGCCGTTGATTACACATGCATTAGTCCTTCAAAAAAAAGACATCGCATATGCTAATTTTTTATACCCCCCACAAACAAGTTTTGGGGGGGTATATAGGAATCACCCTGTCCGTCTGTCTGTGTGTCTGTCCATATGTCATGTAAGCGCAACTCCTCCTTAACGGCTGGACCGATTCTGATGAAACTTTACACAGTTGCAGTCAGTACACAACCTGAGGATGTGCATAAAGTAAGATTATCCGTGTCCGTCTGTCTGTCCATATATCTTGTAAGCGCAACTCCTCCTTAACGGCGGGACCGATTCTGATGAAACTTTACACAGTTGCAGTACACGACCTGAGGATGTGCATGAAGTAAAATTATCTCGGTCGGAAGTATATCTGTCCGTCTGTCTGTCCATATGTCTTGTAAGCGCGGGACGGGGGTATCCTTTGTGAGTTCACTCACAGTTCTAGTTAACTTTGTTATTATCCTGCATACGCGAGGTCGATTCATACCATGCTAAATTCCCATCGCAAATTTCTTACAAACCACTGGGTGGAATTCAATAAAATTATACATGAAGCTTCTATACCAAGAGGAGATGTGCATATCCTAAAGGGGTTACAATTGCATGTTATGGCCCTTTTACTTCTTTTCATCTAGTTCATTTAACCAGAAACAAATTTGTTGAAGATTTTAAAAATTTCATTGTTGTAAATTGAATTTTGATAGATTAAAGTGGTAAAGAGGTAAGCTGCACAATTTTTAGGCTCAAATAAATATAATGATAATTATAAATATGGGTTATTTTTTCATTGCGATAGCTGTCAAGGATGTAAACGGCATAATGACGGTGATCGAGTCGGTCTGATAAATGCTATGGAAAATTTGAACAGAGTGTTTAGACTTTGGTTGACCAATAAATGACGATGATTAGACGAGAAACTCAGTCTAAATGATTTGGACTATACTAAGAGTGACACTTGCAAGCTGAATATTTTTTTTAAAACCTAAAAATATACTCTGCAGTTGATTACCCATGTATTTAAATATGTGTATGTCCCCAGAATAAAAGGTACCAGCTAATAGGTATATAAATTTCGGGTACAAATCTAATTCCCTCCCTTTGTTTGTATTCTTTATTATCATTTGAGACCGTATAAGGGGAAAAGGTACACATTTGCTTTTGTGAACAGTAGTTTCTGATCAGCAGTCGGATAAAGATCTTCACTGTTGAGCGTTCACATATTACTTACACAAGCTTGTGTCAACTTGTATTGATCCTGTTCAGATTGAGCAGATGTACGGACTGAACAGAGCCTACCTACACTGTTCAGAAACACTTAACTAGCTCATCTATAATTATGAATATTTCAGATGACTCAGAAGAAGTAGAAACACAGCAAGCAGAGTCCCAAGATGAACAACCCCCCAAACAAGAAGCTGACCAACCTGAGGCTGCTGTTGGAGAAGAAGACGAAGGTAGGATAGTAATTGTTTGTCTGGTTTCAGTTCTCTAACATCTAACCCTTTAATTGTTGATATTTTGAGTCATCTGTTGTGAAAAGTTCAGTCTGGTTAAAAAATGTGTGATCTGGCGAAAATTGGAAGTATACTTTTGCATTTTAGTTGCATACATTGTGTGAAATGAAGATTTTTTTTTACACTGTATCATGTCTGAAAATTTTGTCTGCTCCTTAACATCCTGCGTCAGTGTGTCAACATCTTCTCCTCTATAACCAGTGGGTCAATTGGGATGAAACTTCACAGAAGGCATCCTCTCAATATCCTCAATAACAAATGTCCTTTACTGATAAGCAGTTTCATTTACGGTGTCCACTCATTGCAGTTTCATTCCAACTCTTCATCAAATTTTCGACGATACTAGCCGTTTCGCATTTGCTACTTGCCATCTTGGCCCTCATCTAATCAATGCTTACTCCTTGCATTTCTTTCAACACCGACATTAGTAGTTACACATTTGCGACAATGTCATCACTAAGGTGACTGATTAAGGGCCATCTTGGGCTTCTTGTTTCTTTTCATATCATGCAAGACTTTCCTCAGATATTTTGAAAAGTATTTTTTCCATTAATTTATCAAAACTGTTCTTTCCCTGTTTCAGGAGGGGGAGACACAATAAAAGATATTGGTAAGGATAGATATTTTGCTTTCTCAAGCTAGTAATGAATTGATCATTACATTTTACACCATTATAGGCTATGTTGGAATGTAGCCAGTTGCCTTGGACGAATCATGTTGTGTGGAATACAGGAGTGGTGCTTAAAAGCCAGGAAAACATGTTATGTGAACTTGCTGCCATGATGTAACTGAAACACCATTGAAAACGGCTTTTAACTTTGATAAATCAATTACTGCATTATAGACAGCCAAAATAAAAATCTATAAGTAAAAGAATAATAATAATAACTTTATTTTATGAGGGTAATAATAACTCATTTAGTTACAAAAACTAATCTTCCATGAGGCCCTCATTTTTTCAAGTAAAACAATTTGTATGTAGATTTACTCAAGAGAGCACAGTATCATAAAATGTTACATTGAATTTTCTATGAAATGTTTAATAAAGCAATTTAACTTAAATGTATGCAGAGATTCCAATGATTTTATATGACAAGGTAATTTGTTCCATAGGTCTGACCCTGAATATGTGAAAGACTTTTTCCATATATTTGTTTTTGGCTTATCCAATTTAATGATGAGATTAGAGACAGACCTTAGGGAATATTTGGATTTATGTTATTGGCTTAGTTTAATCTGTTTGTTATGTAAGTTGGAGTTTGATTATTTAGGGCCTTGTACATCATGACACATTTCTGATACTTGACTCTTTTATCAAATGGTAGCCAGTTTAATTCTTTGAACATTTCTGCAGAGGGTGCATTAGATGACTGTGGACTATAGGTGTTAAATCCTAGGGAACATTGTTCGCTACTTCTCTTTCAATTTGTAGCAAATGCTGCTCCATTAACCCTTTCCAACATGCAGATGTATCTGCAGAGTGAAATTTTTGAAAACATTGATACAGAATGAGAAACTGCCCCATTTGCCACAATAGTTTTGATTCTATTAAATAATTATATATATACTTTAATGACATACTAGACAATCACCTGATGGATATTGAATTAGTTGATGACACCTGATGTTGACAAAGTTTAACAATTTTCCACATATTCTGTATATAAAAGTGTGATTGTTGAACAGAGTTGAAAACTTTGTGGCAATAGATATTGCACATTCTGAACAATTTCCCCTTCATACTAATGACTCAATATCTCTGCAGCTTATTTTTTGAAAACAATATGATAAAACAAGAAATTCCACAAAATAATCAATAAATTTAACTTTAACGTTTCCAGATAAAACATGTTTATCCTCTCACAATCTCAATGTAGATGACAAACAATATATTAGGTAAACAGGTTAAGTATTTTCATGACATTCATTTTTCAGCTGATGTCTGGGCAGGGGAAGATGAAGAAGAAGATGATCAGAATGATGAGGCGGAATATTATGAAGAAAAACCAGTCAAAAAGGTTATAATACCAAAAGATAGTTCAGAAAAGTACAAGAAAGCTCATATGAACATCATATTTATTGGCCATGTTGGTAAGAGGATATTAAAGCTTTCGATAGTAATATGTGTAGTCCTCTGCAGCAGATGATATTCAGGCGAACAAATGAAACATCTTTATAAATGAAAGTATGATTACTGAAAAGGGTTGAATACAGTGGTAAAAGGAGAAATTCATTTCCTGGAAGTTGCATGCTTGTTTTAAACTTTATTAAATTACCTCTTTAACCCTTTCCCTAATACGACAATTCTGCAGCAGACGACTTTAAACATATTTTGTCAATAAATAGAAAATGTCTTTTATGACTAAAAGTGGAAAACATTGTGGCAACAGGAGAAATTGCTCGTCTTGAGCAATTTCTTCTTTTGTCACTATTTTTTCAAAAAGCCGTCTGCTGCAGAGGCATCAGAAAGCATCTATATGAGGGAAAGGGTTAAATATTATTTATTAACGCCTTATCAATCGGAGCCACGGTGCTCATGTTCACCATGGAGCTCTTGATTTATATGTAATTAATTCCTTAGGTAAGATTTTCTTACTTTATTCAAATAGAATATCAGGTGAACAGTTTAATAAGAATACTAATGAACTCCCCTTTTTCATTATAGATGCTGGAAAGTCAACAATAGGCGGTCAAATTCTGTAAGTATGAGGAACTAACATAACTTATGTACTACTGCCTTTGCAGACTGACACTTTGGTATCATTTCTCTTTTGTCTTCCATCATATTTTGACTGAATTGGATGTAGTTTTGGTCCAGGCTGAAGGACATACAAATTATGTTTGCACAAACATCCTGGGAAGAGGTGGTGTTACATGCTAAAACTAGGTCACTGTAACCTTGACTCTCAACCAAGTGAAGAACTTGATTATTTGCAATTGTTTTTTGGGATCTCTTCTCATGTGTCTGTCAGTATGTCACTCTTTCATTTACTGACATATTTGCAGGCGAATATATCTTCATTTTACTAGTTTGCAGGTGACAGTCATGTTTTTGTGTACACCAATATTTCTTTCTTTAGATTGTTTTCCTTTAAAAAAGACCAGATATGTACTAAAACTTGGCAGGGAGGTTAGGCATGAACAGTATATGTTACTTACCCTATTGATTTTAAGTTCATCTGGTTAAAGTCAAAGTGAACATTGAACATAAAAACTTGTCCAATTAATATCTGCAGAATGCGTAGGCTTAATGTCCTCAAACTAGACAGGGAGGTTAGGCATGACCAGTAAATGACCCCTAGTCACTGACCTTGAACACAAAAAGCCTGTCTAATTGATAACTGCAGAATGCTTGGGACTAATGTCCTCAAATTTTACAAGGAGGTTGGGCATTACTAGTAGTTTACCCTATTTATTTTTAGGTCGTAACGTTAAAGGTGTACCCTTGAACACCCTTGCTTGTTTTATCATAAATGTAAACAAATCTTAAATCACTGAAAAGGCGGTAAAATAATTCAATTCTTTTTGCTTCCTTAAGGTATTTGACAGGTATGGTTGACAAAAGAACTTTAGAAAAATATGAAAGAGAAGCAAAAGAAAAGAACAGAGAAACATGGTAAGTAAATTTGAAATTAATGATGCCTTTTGCAAATTGAAATAGTTTGATAAATAGAAATTCAAAATAACAATAAAACTGTTACACTGGGAATGTTGTTGATACATTGTTATTCTCTGCCAAAATGTTCTTCTTTAACCCTCCTTTCCAACATACAACAAATCTGCAGCAGACGTATTAACAAAATGAAATATCTGTACAAATGAATGAAAAATTATTTAATCAAGTTGAAAAAGTTGCGACAAAGGGAGAATTGCTCATTATAAGCAATTTCTCCTTTTGCCACATTTTTTTATACGCCGCCGGAGGCGGTCGTATATTGGCGTCATCTTCTCCGTCTGTCCGTACGTCCATTTCTTGTGAACGCAACTCCTCCTACGTTTCTGACCGTATCTTTTTAAAACTTGGTCAATGTCATAACTATAATGGGTAGATGTGCATGAAGCGGCGATTTTCAGGTTCATTGATATTGCAGCCTTGTGACCGCAACTCCTCCTATGTTTCTGACTGAATCTTTTCAAAACTTGGTCAATGTCATTACTATAAAGGGTAGATGTGCATGAAGCGGCGATTTTCCAGTTCATTGATTTTTGCAAGATGTTTGTCCCTTGAAACTTAAGTCTCTGTAGCCGATTCATATTGCAGCCTTGTGAACGCAACTCTTCCTATGTTTCTGACCGAATCTTTTCAAAACTTGGTCAATGTCAAGACTATAATGGGTAGATGTGCATGAAGCGGCAATTTTCCGGTTCATTGATTTTTGCAAGATTTATGTCCCTTGTAACTTAGTCTCTGTAGCTGATTGATATTGCGGCTTGTGAACACAACTCTTCCTACGTTTCTGACTGAATCTTTTCAAAACTTGGTCAATATCATTACTATAATGGGTAGATGTGCATGAAGCGGGGACTTTCCGGTTCAGCGATTTTTGCAATAGTTATGCCTTTCGAAACTTGGTCTCTATAGCATATTCACTTGAGAACGCAACTCAAGTTTCCAAACAGGTAGAAGTGCATAAAGCAGGGATTATCCGGTAGAGTGATTTTTGCAAGAGTTATGCTCAGAAGGAAAAAAGGATACATATCGACACTGCCATTTGACCTACTTTCATATCGGAAGGCTTCAAGCCTCTATAGGGTTCTATCTCTGTTTATATGTATCCTATTTTCTTCCTGACTGAAATAATTTGTTGAATGGGACATTAAGCTCCAACAATCCAATCCAATACTTTGTTTGCTGTTTTTTTTCCATTAAATGATTGTTTTACCATAATGGTAGTTTTGTGATTTTTTTTCATGAAATTACCATTTTTCGGTTCGGCAATTTTGATAGAGATTCCAATGGTAGTTTTGTGATACATGTTAAAAGCAATAATTAAAAGGACCAATCTTGATCTTTGTATTTTGTGGTGGCACTGGCACTCTTGTTTTAAAAATCGTTTTTAGCTCCACTGGCTGAAAGCCAGTCGAGCTTATGTCATGGCGAATTGTCCGTCGTGCGTCTGTGCGTGCGTGCGTGCGTTAACTTTTTCCTTTAAACGACTTCTTCTCCCTAACCACTTGGCCAATTTGGTTGAAACTTCATGGGAAGCATCCTCTCAATGTCCTCTACTAAATTCCTTCAAATTTTTTTGATCCATTCAAAATTCTGGTTTCCATGGCAACCGAAAGAAAAAAATAGTGAGAACTTAAAAAATCTTCTTCTCCGAAAGTGTCAGGCCGATTTTCAAATAATTTTGTAGAAATGTTCCTTGGGTGACCCTTTATTAGATTCCTTCAAGAAATTTTGATTGGGCGAAAAACATGGCCGCCAGGGGGCGGGGCTTTTTTGCCTTATATAGCTATAGTGAAAACTTAAATAATCTTCTTCTCAAAAAGTGTTCAGCATATTTTCAAATAATTATGTAGAAATGTTCCGTGGGTGACCCTCTATCAGATTCCTTCAAGCCATGTTGATTGGTAAAAAAACATGGCCGTCACAGGGCGGGGCTATTTTGCCTATATGGCTAAAGAGCAAACTTAAAAAATCTTCTCCTCCAAAAGTGTCAGGCCGATTTTCAAATAATTTTGTAGAAATGTTCCTTGTGTGAACCTTAATTAGATTCCTTCAAGAAATGTTGATTGGGCGAAAAACATGGCCGCCAGGGGGCGGGGCTTTTTTGCGTTATATAGCTATAGTGAAAACTTAAAACATCTTCTTCTCCGAAAGTGTTCAGCCGATTTTCAAATAATTTTGTAGAAATGTTCATTGGGTGACCCTCTATCAGATTCCTTCAAGCCATGTTGATTGGTCGAAAAACATGGCCGCCAGAGGGCGGGGCTATTTTGACTTATATGACCATAGTGAAAACTTAAAAAATCTTCTCCTCCGAAAGTGTCAGGCATATTTTCAAATAATTTTGCAGAAACATTCCTTTGGTGACACTCTACAAGATTCCTTTAAGCCATGGTGGTTGTTAAAAAAAATAGCCACCACGGGGCAGGGCTGTTTGGAGATTTTATTTTTGCCTTATGGTCGTGGAGCGATACTGGCCCTCTTGGGCCTCTTGTTTTCAAAGCGTCAGAAAGCATCTGACATTCTGTATGTGAGAAAGGGTTATCTTCTCTAAACACAGTATGATTTAATCAATTATGTGTTGAGCATGAAGTGCTCAAGGTGAGTTGTTGTGATTGCCCTTTGTCTGTCTACCATCCAAGGTTGGACATTAACTCATGACAGAACGACATTCACCAGAAGTACATTGATCAGGTCTAGCTATGATAACATCTGGCAAGACCGACTGGTCATGTTCTAATTCCATCAATATCTCCTGCAATTTGTTGGCAAACAAATCAAAAGGACAGCCTTTAGGTTGTAAAATATTGACTGCTGATTCATTTCCTGTATGTTTATAAAATAAAGTGTAGTATAAATTTAGAAACGAACGTTAATACAATATAACATTTTGATTACAGGTACTTATCATGGGCCTTAGATACAAATATAGAAGAAAGAGAAAAAGGTAAAACTGTAGAGGTAGGAAGAGCATATTTTGAAACTGAGAAGAAACATTTCACAATTTTGGATGCACCTGGTCATAAAAGTTTTGTACCAAACATGATAGGCGGAGCCTCACAAGCAGATATTGCTGTATTGGTAAGTCCTCAAGAATTGAGCTAAAGTCCATGATATTGCCTAATTTAATGATAAATCCTTTTCAACATACAATAATTCTGCAGCAAACAACTTTGAAAATAGCTAGACAAATGTTTAGCTATGAGATTCCTTCAAGCCATGTATATTGGTTGAAAACATGGTACCTAGGGAGAGGCGGGGGAGGGGTCTGTTGTGCCTTATATTGCTATAATTGAAAGTATAACAAATTTAGAAATGTTCCCTGGATGTCCAGACTCTTTCAAGCCATCTTGATTGGTCAAAAAACCCGCCAATGCTTCTAGGGGGATGGGTTGTTCTGCATAATATGGCAATAGTGATTTAAATTTTGCCTAATAATAGTTGAGTGATACTGGCCTTCTTGGACCTCTTGTTAACTAATGGCAGTCAAGTGATTTCTCAAATGAAACCTTTTTTTCCCCAGGTTATATCAGCTCGACGTGGTGAATTTGAAACAGGTTTTGAGCGGGGTGGACAGACTAGAGAACATGCTATGTTGGTAAAGACAGCTGGTGTAAAAAAACTTGTGGTTGTAATTAATAAAATGGATGACCCCACTGTTCAATGGGATGAGGGAAGGTGAGTGAAAATATCATATTCTGTTAGGTTGATAAACTTCAATTCAAATTGTTTTCATGTCGCTATAGTTAGCACTTCAATTCAGCCATTCAATCTTTCAAATGATTGACAGACCTTAAATTGACTAGGCTCTTTTCTCTGGCATTAAAGGGTCAAATAGTTTTATGTTAGAAGGTTGTGTGTGCGATATAAACATGAATATAAGACACATTTTTTCCCTTAAACATTTGAGAATGAAATTTGTTTGTCAAAAAAAGATTAAGCCACTGCAAGGAAGCAGACATTGAGAGTGTTCCCAATCACATTTTTAGCTCACCTGAGCTTTGCTCAAGGTGAGTTATTGTGATCGCCTTTTGTCCGGCGTCCGTCGTGCGTCGTGCGTCAACTTCTTCTCCTCAGTAACCAGTGGGTCAATTGGGATGAAACTTCACAGAAAGCATCCTCTCAATGACCTCACCAGAATTCCTTCAAATTTTTGGTATCCATGCAAAATTCTGGTTTCCATGGCAACGAAACCGAAAAAACTTCAAAATTCTTCTTCTCCCAAATTGGTTGGCAGATTTTCAAATAATTTTGTAGAAATGTTCCTTGGATAACCCTCTATCAGATTCCTTCAAGCCGTGTTGATTGGTCGAAAAACATGGCCGCCAGGGGGGGGCGGGGCTATTTTGCCTTATATGGCTATAGTGAAAACTTAAAAAATCTTCTCCTCCGAAAGTGTAAGGCCGATTTTCAAATAATTTTGTAGAAATGTTCCTTGGGTGACCCTCTATCAGATTCCTTCAAGCCATGTTGATTGGTCGAAAAACATGGCCGCCAGGGGGGGGGCGGGGCTATTTTGCCTTATATGGCTATGGTGCAAACTTAAAAAATCTTCTCCTCCAAAAGTGTCAGGCCGATTTTAAAATAATTTTGTAGAAATGTTCCTTGGGTGATCCTCTATCAGATTCCTTCAAGCCATGTTGATTGGTCAAAAAACATGGCCGCCAGGGGGCGGGGCTATTTTGCCTTTTATGGCTATAATGAAAACTTAAAAAATCTTCTCCTCCATAAGTGTCAGGCCGATTTTCAAATAATTTTGTAGAAATGTTCCTTGGGTGACCCTCTATCAGATTCCTTCAAGCCATGTTGATTGGTCGAAAAACATGGCCGCCAGGGGGGGGGGGGGGGGGGGGGGGGGGGGGGCGGGCTATTTTGCCTTATATGGCTATAGTGCAAACTTAAAAAATCTTCTTCTCCAAAAGTGTCGGCCCGATTTTCAAATAATTTTGTAGAAATGTTCCTTGGATGACCCACTTTCAGATTCCTCCAAGCCATGTTGATTGGTCAAAAAACATGGCCGCCAGTAGGCAGGGCTATTTTGCATTATATGGCTATAGTGAAAACTTAAAAAATCTTCTCCTCCAAAAATATCTGGCCGATTTTCAAATAATTTTGTAGAAATGTTCCTAGGGTGACCCTCTATCAGATTCCTTCAAGCCAAGTTGATTGGTCGGAAACTATGGCTGCCAGGGGGCGAGGCTTATATAGCTAAAGTGAAAAAAAAAAAAAAATCAGGTGAGCGATTCAAGGGCCATCATGGCCCTCTTGTTTATAAGGGTAAACTTACTTACCCCTTGGGTGGAAAATCGGGGGGTAAGATTTAATTTCAGGGGGTATGAAAATTTGTAGGCAATTTTTTCATAATAAAATAGGATAAACAAGAAGCACATGTTTGAGATCGTATTAACTTTGATCAAATTCTCTGCACTGTATAACAAATTTCAATCATAACAGAAGTAACATTTCTTCATAATTGTCTGCATTTTCCTTGTTGCCTCATTATTAATAAGTCGTTGTCTGTTTAAATAAGGCTTACATACTAGCTAGATGATTTTATCAAGTAAATTTATTTCTAAACTTTTTAATTGACATCGTCTAGACGGTTCTGTTATGCATTCTTCTTTAGTACGGTCTTCAATAAGTTATTTTCCTTTCACATTTATCGGACTGGCATGATCAACATTATCATGATGTTTACATTATCATGATGTTTACATCATGGACGGCTATTGCAACGATTAAATAAATTATATTTAACATTGAATTGAGGCTCAAAAATATGCATCACATCAGCGATTAATTTGAATTGACTAGACGAAATAGGTAGAACAAAATTAAAGGAAATATCACCAACTCCCTATACGATATATAATTATTTCATGAAATATTTGATTCGGTTTAATATCATATTCGGCACTTCAAGGAATATACAGTATGCTTTTCGGCCGCTAAATGTTCTTATGTGCGATTTTGCATACGACCTCAAATACATGCATGAAAGTGAATTTGTTTACGTTATTTACCTAACATTTTACATGAGTGGGAACAATGTTGAGATCAATTAATTTTAAGTTGAAAGAATTTGTATTGTAAATTAATTGAAACTAATAACTTCTTGCCCATTCTCATCAATGTTTTGTAGGGACATGGACATTACTTTATGTAATGTGTATCTTGCATGCCCATTCTTGGCGTTTTCAACTGGAAGTCTTGAAAAATAGCATGCTAGTTTTTAATTTCAGATATAATGAATGTAAAGAAAAACTAGTACCATATCTTAAAAAGTGTGGTTTTAACCCCAAAACAGACCTGCTATTTATTCCTGTATCTGGCCTGACAGGTTCTAATCTCAAAGATGTAGCAAGTGAAGATATTTGTCCATGGTTCCGGTAAGTAAAGTTTTCCTTTTCTTGACAAAGTAAAACTGGAATATGTGATAACTTCATCTACAAGATTATGCATGTTATATGATTTTTATTCGATTGAAAGTCGAAGGTAAACAAGTTATATTTTGGTCCTCTGTCATGCTGTTCTGTAATGTCTGCAATTCTTCATTAATTTGTAGATATTTTGCTCTTGTATATATTTTAATTTTCTTCACTATGTTATCTTAAACGCTTTTCCAAATACAACAATTCCGAAGCAGATGACTTTGACATCATATTGACAAACATACAAAATGTCTCAATAAATGAGGGCTCAACTATTGAATAGAGTTGAAAACATTGTTGCAAAAGGAATTTTGAGCAATTTCTCCTTTTGTCACAGTGTTTTCAAAAGTCGTCTGCAGCAGAGGCGGCAGAAAGTGTATGTGGGAAAGGGTTAAAACAGTACTGTAATTGTGTAACTGATTTCCCTATTTTCATTCGTTTATTTCCATAAGATGTTTTTAATGTGTATGTCTAAAGATGTTTTATTGGGTAAAGTGCTGTCGACGCGTAGTCTTGATCAATTCTCCATTGATTCCATTTCAGAGGTCCCTCCTTGATAGAATTTTTAGACAGTTTGCCTCCAGTTTCACGTGCCCATGATAAGCCTCTACGAATGCCAGTGGTAGATAGATATAAAGATATGGGCACAATATTAATTGGTAAAATAGAATCGGGTGTAATCATTAAAAACCAGACGGTGTTTATGATGCCAAACCGAGTGAGTAGTTGTTGTACTTTTCTTTCAGTTCTAACATGGCTTCTGCCAACTATCATATACATGTGACACGACAATGAGGAGTAAACTGGTCTTTTACTGCCTATATTTCTTCTATGGCTCAACCAAACCCTTTGTTGTGGGTACACAAACAAATCATCTCACTGAAATGATTCTTTTGAGGACCCACAATATAGGGTTGAGTGACAAGTTGGAATTTGAAATACTCGCATTATCCAAAGCTCTGCATAAGCTTCATATTTCTGCGACAACTTGCATGAATTCAATGAGAATGAGATTGCAATATTTATAATGCAAAGCTCTTAACCCTTTCCCTCATATAGACGCTTTCTGGCGCCTCTGTAGCAGACAGCTTTTTGAAAACAGTGATAAAAGAAGAAATTGCACAAAACGTGCAATTTCTCCTTTTGCCACAATGTTTTCCACTTTTTAGCTCGCCAGTACGAAGTACAGGAGAGCTTATGTGTTACCCCCGGCGTCGGCACCGTCGGCACCGTCGGCGGTGGCGTAGACACCTAGGTTTAAGGTTTGTGTTTAAGGTTTTCATTTGGGTTTTAAGGGTTTATACCTTTAGGAACCATTTGTCATCCATCTACGCACACCACTACACCCGTCCTGACCCTGGGTGAAGGTCAAGATAATTTCTACTTGGTTCTACTTGGTTCAGTTACAAGGTTTAAGGTTTGCGTTTAACGTTTAACATATCACTCTGCATTCACTATTATGACATTGATTGCTTTCATATTTAGTTTATACATTTAGGAACTATTGGTCATCCATCTACGCACACCACTACACCCGTTCTGACCCTGGGTCAAGGTCAAGGTCATTTCTACTTGGTTCAGTTACAAGGTTTAAGGTTTGCGTTTAACGTTTAACATATCACTCTGCAGTCACTATTATGACATTGATTGCTTTCATATTTAGTTTATACATTTAGGAACTATTGGTCATCCATCTGCGCACACCACTACACCCGTCCTGCACCTGGGTCAAGGTCAAGGTCATTTCTACTTGGTTCAGTTACAAGGTTTAAGGTTTGCGTTTAACGTTTAACATATCACTCTGCATTCACTATTATGACATTGATTGCTTTCATATTTAGTTTATACATTTAGGAACTATTGGTCCATCTACGCACCCCACTACACCCGTCCTGACCCTGGGTCAAGGTCAAGTTATATCAGAGTTATTGCCCCTTTTCTGTCAAAAAATCTAACTTTTTCGTCACGTTTTCAAATAACTTTTTTTCTACTCAAAGGATTAGATTGAAACTTCTGACAAATGTTTATATCAATGTGTGTGAATGGTTCACAAAAGGGAGATAATCCAAATAATTTTATATCAGAGTTATTGCCCCTTTTCTGTCAAAAAATTAAATTTTCAAATAACTTTTTTTCTACCCGAAGGATTGGATTGAAACTTCTGACAAATGTTACTTTTTTTTTTATTCGACGTCTGTCTGTCTATTTTTTTTTTTATCCGGCGTCTGTCTGTCTGTCTGTCCGTCACACTTTTTTCGTCACGTTTTCAAATAACTTTTGTTCTACTTAAAGGATTAGATTGAAACTTCTGACAAATGTTTTTATCAATGTGTGTGTGATGGGTTCACAAAAGGGCGATAATCCAAATAATTTTATATCAGAGTTATTGCCCCTTTTCTGTCAAAAATTTAAATTTTCAAATAACTTTTTTTCTACTCAAAGGATTGGATTGAAACTTCTGACAAATGTTTATATCAATGTGTATGATGGGTTCACAAAAAGGGGGATAATCCAAATATTTTTATATCAGAGTTATTGGCCCTTTTCTGTCAAACATTTAATCTACTCAAAGGATTGGATTGAAACTTCTGACAAATGTTTATATCAATGTGTATGATGGGTTCACAAAAGGGGGATAATCCAAATATTTTTTATATCAGAGTTATTGCCCCTTTTCTGTCAAATATTCAAATTACTTTTTTTCTGCTCAAAGGATTGGATTGAAACTTCTGACAAATGTTTATATCAATTTTTGAACTTGAACTTAGAATTTTTGTCAAAAGTATTGAAAAGGTGTATTATCTTGCAATAGGTGATACTGTGCGACTTTACCTAATACTTTAACTGTTCTGAAGTAGGCCCTGATATACGATGGCCCTGATAGGCGAGCTATATTGTCCTCCGACAACTCTTGTTGTCATAGGTTATCCATTCAATTATAGAGATTTTCCATTTTTTGACAAAATACGTTCAAACTTCAAAGTCGTCTGCTGCAGAATTGTCGTATGAGGGAAAGGGTTAATAACCAGATTGTCTGTGTCAAGATTATTTTTTTTATCGGCATAAAATGATGACATAATACGAAAACCAACCTTACAGACTTTCGCAATCATTTGAATATCAAGATCAGACTGAATCTCTATGTGATGTCTGATCAGGATTTTCCCTATTCGCTGTCTAGCTGTACAAACATCTTTTGAAGTCTCGTGAGATCTGTATGATCAAAAGAGATGATCTTCAGTTTTCGTGTGACGCAGCCCAAATCATTGTTTGCCCTTAACAATCTCTCTCCTAATTTGTAATTATTCATGTTTCCTTGAATCAAAACCCAGTTGCCTTAAAAATGGTCAAACATAAACATACTGCTAATTATACAGATTCATTGAAAATGCAATAGCTTTTTTTTGTCACCTGCCTTGACCGGATGATACATAAGAATCAGATTACTTTTGTCTGTCTGTCAAGCTTTCTGAACGTCGTGTCTATTTGCAGGAAACACTTGTGGTTCTTTGAACACTTTTATTGTTATATTTTAGAAATAATAATGAAATAATTTGGAACATGTAGAGGCTATTGAAAACAATTATTTGTTTCATTCTTCCTTTACTTGTAGAGAAATTGAAGCTGCAGACTTTTAACTTCTTCCCACTTACAGACTATTTCCGACACCTTTGCAGCAGACAAATTGTTTTGCCACAATGTTTTCAACTCTTTTGAAAAAAGAAACTTTTATTTATAAAGATTTTTCATAGGTTTGCCAAGATAATTCTAAAATTGTCTTTTACAGATTGGGAAAGGGTTAATGTACATTGAATTAGTATAAAGAAATACAGAACAAAACAGTTTTGGAACAATAAATGAAATATCAATTGTGACCTTCAAATCAACTAAAGTGTGATTGAAGCAAAGAGAGAGGGCTGTAATCAATAATGTAGCGTCTATGTATTTCTTTTTCAGACTTCAGTTAAAATTTTACAATTATGGTCATATGATGAAGATGCTGAAGAAGCTCATCCAGGAGAAAATGTTAAAGTAAAAGTGTCTGGTATTGAGGAAGAGGTATGTATGAGTATTAGCCCTTTACCACACGCAACTATTATTTATACCCCCATCGAAGAAAAGGGGGTATATAGGAGTCACTGTGTCGGGCTGTCTGTCTGTCGGTCGGCCGGCCGGAAGCCATATGGGTGGAATTTAAAATTTTACATGAAACTTCTATACCAAGAGGAGATGGGCATATCCTAAAGGGGTTACAATTGCATGTTATTTTACAGAGTTATGGCCCTTTTACTTATTTAATTATGGTGTAGCTCAAGGTGCTGTTTAGGGGGTATTTATCATCTTCAGTGATAGTTCTAGTTTATCCATTTTTCCGGGTACTCGGTTACTTGAATTACAAACCAATAAATCGTATAACAAACGGTTATTACAGTTTCAAGTTCAGTTTACATACAAATATAGTTTAATTGACGACGCAAACGCCTCTAGAAATAAATAGGGTCCTGCATTACTGTTAACCTCATGTGAAAGTTTTAGGGTCATCTTCTTTGAAACTTTGAAACTATGGAATTGTAACGTCAATGAAATACGATGTCACAACATTCAAAATGTATTGTGATGTCATTTGCCATTCATTAATTTTATTCCTTGTGTACTATGTGTTGTAGTTGAGCCCGGGTAGCTCAGTCAATAGCGACACAGGCTATCAATCCAGGGGTTGTGAGTTTGAATCCTGGCTCGGCCAACTTTCTTTCCGAGGATTAACAAAAGTCAATGAAACATGCGTCATTCGTCTTTAACCAATGGGCTAAGTTTATGTGGAAAAGCAGCCAGTTGCTTGGAAAGATTGTTGTGTGGAGTACTGGTGTGAGAAAACCAGGAAATGCATGAGTAGGTGAATTGGCCGCCATGATATAACTGAGAAACTGTTAAAAACGGCTTTAAACCCCAATCAATCAATCAATCAACTATGTGTTGTTTCATTATTGAAAACTTTTAAATGTTATGTGTAATTTGTCTTTTTCGTGTTTTCAAAGTTGTTATAGATATTTAATATATCGATAGTTATGTTGCAGTACTGTTACGCAGCATTGAATTTTTCTCCTGTGAGCGTAGGAAAATCTGCATCTTTTTCCTCCTTCATTCTTAAGATATAAATTTTTACATGTGCCTCGTAGTGAAATAAAAAACAGCGTATTGCTACTCAAACATTATTTTCCCTATTTATTGTTTAGAACAATATGAACAAACCAGTTTCATCTGGTGTGTACATAAGAGACGTTCCGCGAGAAAATCAACATTATGGACTCTGCGTAATGTATCGGCCAAGATCAGCCTAAAGTAATATAGGTATAGAGTAACGAGTCCTAAGACAGAAAATCCACAGGAGGCGAAAAGTGTCTATCTGTGTTAGCCTGCACAGCGTGCTTAGGCTGATCCGGGTCAATACTTTATGCAGAATCCATTATGTTGGTTCACGCGGAACGGCTCATATTATCATTGTCTGAAGTCATGAGAGTGAATCCTGGCTCTGCCATTCATCCTCTCTGATCAGTGTGGCTAGGACCATTTGTCTTACACCATTAGGATAAATATTTAACTCTTTCACACAAACAACTTCTTGTTTAAAAGTACAGGCCCCATTTGAAAGTTGTTTTGCACAAATGGTCCTTGGCTGACCTCAACTATGATTGTTCAAATTATTCCAATCTGTTAAAAAAACATGGCTGCCCGGAGCTGAACTTGTTTTTCTTATATGTGTGTAGTAAAAATTTAAAAAACCTTCTTGTGAAAAAGTTGTTGCTTTATTTGAAAATAATTTGGCACAAATGGTTCCTTGGGTGACCCTCGACCAAGATTGTTGAAATGATTCCGATCCGAAGAAAATCGTTGCCATCAGGGGTGTGGGGCTTGTTCTTGTTTTCCATATAGGTATAGAAAGTGAAAATTTAAATAAAAAATCTTGATCTAATTTGTTAAGTTCTTGCCTGATTTGAAAACATTTTGGCACAAATGTTCATCTCTACTGTGAATGTTCGAATTATTCCGATCTGTTGATAAACATGACCACCAGCGGACAGAGCTCATTTTGCTTATATGTATAGAGTTCTATTAAATCAGGTGAGTAATAGGACCGTCATGGACCTCTTGTTATCAAGTTGTTTGCTACAGATTGGTCAGAATGTGTAATAAACTTCAATCACTTATAAACAGGGGTGATATATATTGACTTTTATATTTCAGGATGTATCTCCAGGTTTTGTTTTATGTGCTCCTGGTTTTCCATGTCAGACAGGGAGAGTATTTGATGCAAAGGTAAGTACGGAAGGCCAAGAGCAGTGAACAGATCTCTAGTCCCTCAATATCTCTCTTAACCCCTTTCCCTCATACGACAATTCTGCAGCAGACGACTTTGAACATATTTTGTCAGAATATAGAAAATCTCTATAATTGAATGGATAACCTATGACTAAAAGTGGAAAACATAGTGGCAAAAGGAGAAATTGCTCGTATTGAGCAAATTCTTCTTTTGTCACTATGTTTTCAAAAAGCCATCTGCTGCAGAGGCATCAGAAAGTGTCTATATGAGGGAAAGGGTTAAGTACTTAATTAAACCCTCTGTTGTCACATTTACACAATTGTTCATATAACATAGGGTTTAGGGGTCAAATTTGGATATAAAAACAATAAAAGTGTCCCTTATCTCACGCTCTGTTAGTTCAGGGCGTCAACACATATTTCATGAACTGCATTCTGACGACTTTCCTTAATGTACTTCAGCAGTTAACCCTTTCCCTCATACAACAATTCTTCAGCAGACGACTTTGAACATATTTTGTCAAATATTGGAAAATCTCTATAATTGAATGGATAACCTATGACTAATAGTGGAAAACATTGTGACATTGTGCACTTTTTTTGTAATTTCCTCTTTTGTTACTATGTTTTAAAAAGGGGTCTGCTGCAGAGGTGTCAGAAAGCGTCTATATGAGGGAAAGGGTTAACAAAGTGAAAACTTCAGCCAAATGATATGAAATTTTAGTCATCTTTTGTGTTCGGGTGCCATATTTTCCTAGAAGTTTATAGAATTAATTATTTGATTTTGAAACTTGGAACATTGTTTTATCAATAGATGCTTCTACATTGCAACGATCCTTATATGCAACAAATCTGTAGTTGACAACAATGAAAACCTCTTTAAGACAAGATGAAAAATCTCTATAAATAAACGTTTATTAATGAAGTGTTGAAAACATTGTTGCAAGAGGAGAAAATTGCTAATGTTGTTTGTTTCTCCATGGGTCTGCCTTTATCATTGTATAGAAGAATTGGGCACCATTTAAATATTCTTGATTGAATCACCTGGACTAGCAGAGTTTGGGGTTACATGTTCCAACAACATGGAGATTTTTAGTTGAGGTTAAATCTTTCTTGTTAACTCTGGCATGTCAAAGATCAAATGTATTGTGCTAAAGAATACATTTTGACCTTGAATATGTCTATGTCAGAAAAATATTTGTGAATGATAATGTTTGTTTTTGTTCATTTTAGATTGTGATACTGGAACACAAATCAATCATCTGTCCAGGATACTGTGCTATGTTACATGTTCACTTTTGTGAGGAAGAAGTCACCATTAAAAACCTCATTTGTTTGATAGACAAAAAAACTGGAAAAAAAACAAAAACGCGATTTATAATGCAAGATCAGATTGGTGTAGCACGATTTGAAGTGAACGCTGGAGTGATATGTCTAGAAACCTTCCACGATTTTCCTCAAATGGGTCGATTTACTCTTAGGGATGAAGGTAAGACATGCATACCAGTCAAATAACAGGACCTGTAAGCCTTTCCCACGAATCTGCCGCAGGCCACTACAAAAACATCCATTGAAAATCACAATGAAGTATAATTATAAAACATAGTAGAATACATGGTGGCAAAAGGAGAATTTGATCTGTATAAATGATTGATCCTTTTGCCACATTGTTTCCATATGTGTCCGCATGTGGGAGAGGATCAAGTCCGTTGTTTCTTTTCTTTGAAGATGTTACAAAATTAAATGGGTTAGTTTTAGCCTTTCTAAAATAATCATGGCTAAAGAAATATTGGTGTGATTTTCAAACAGATTCGAAAACAATGGGGGGAAATGAGATCCTGTTTGTACAGAGCCGTTTCTGTTTTGCAGGGGGACACACAATGATCACTTCACCATTGTCCTTCTGTCAAACCCGCTTTCACTTATTGGCAGCGATCCTAATATTAAATCATTACCGATGACCATTAGAATTCTTCAACTGTGAAACTTGATAATCCCAGTGTACTCCATCCTCTTCATGCTGAATCCGACGATTGTCCACAAGATCAATAATGATGTCAACATATCGTTTCTCTTTTCAGGTAAAACCATTGCAATTGGACAAGTGCTGAAAATAATTGAATAAATACAGATAATTAAATCTCAATTTGAGGATTACATGTGACCAAGAAAAGCAACCTGATGTTATTACATCTCAGTTATATGAGAAAGTAAACTCATTGAAATTATAATTTGGTTCTGTCATTCATAGGAGGCGTTCAGACCTTCAAGTTATGTTGTTTATAACGCTAAAGATAGAGCAGGTCCATGAAGCCACCCGGTTGAGTTCGACCTCCAGCTTTTTGTCAGAAGCTACATCCAGGTTAATACAGAGTCGCCTGACTGATGAGCATTTACGCAATGAACGGGGCTTATTTGACTGACAAAGAATGATAGTTTGTGTACTCAATGTTCAGCTAAACAAAGATCTGTGATGATTAACCTGTTATTGGATAAAGAGGCTTTCTGGCTCCTCCTCCATGAAGAGGAAGTTTTGAAGAGAGAAAAGGGGAACATTTGCTCTAACCCTTTCCCACATACAACAAATTTGCAGCAGACGACTTTGAAAATCTCTGTCAATGAAGGTGTAACACAAGAAAAAGGTTGAAAACATTGTGGCAAATGGAGAAATTGCTTGTTTTGAGCAATTTCTGCTGTCGTCACAATGTTTTCAAAAGTAGTGTGCGTCGGAAAGCGTTAATATGTGGGAAAAGGTTAAATGAGCAATTGTTTTCATTTTCTCACAATACTTTTAGCTCTGTTAATTAACTATGCTTACATATTTCTATTTGTTAAATATTTTTCCCTTTTATATAAGTTTAGCAGACTAAACTAAATTATAGGGGGTAAATGGGAAATACGGATGTATTTATATGTTCATTGTTAGTGACAGGAGCCTAATTCATAAAGATGTAAGGGTTCCTGTTGTTTCAGTGTAGGTTGTCCTAAAAAGTGCTAATATTGCAACCATTTATAAGATATGATATTAAAAGCCTTTCCAACAGACAACAAATCTTCAGCGGTTTGAAACAATCTGTTGACATATGCAGTAAATCTCTATAATGAAAGTACATGTAAATATTGAATAAGAGTTGAAAACATTATGGCAAAAAGAGAATTGCACCTAACAATTGCTTCTTTTGCCACAATGGTTCATAATTTACCTGATGCAATATTCTTCAAAATCTGTCTGCAGGTTGGAAATGGTTAAAGTGTTTTCAACTTTCAAAACAGAATATTTTTAAAAAAAAAAGGATAAGTATAAGAAATTAAGATGCATAATTGAGAATTTCATGTAGGAAAATGAGAAATATACTGTTTTTAACTATTTCTTACAAAGACTCAAAAAGTTGTCTGCTGGAAATGTCTTCCATAATTCCCTGATCAAGACTAAATGTGATACATCTGCAACATGATTAAATAAAAGGATTGCTCATGAGACATTTTATCTTTTCCATCTGTGTTCTTTTCTCTCAAAAACTAGACTTCCAATTTTCCACATTCGTTTCTTCCTAAAATACGTTTTCAAAATCATTTTCAGGCTCTCAATTGATCATCTTTTAAGCTAGGATTAAATTTCATTTTCGGGTTAAAGGTCAGGGCCCTATTTGATCAGTGCATAATCGCCAAATCACTGTCACAGTGGTAACAATTATAATTAATTTGTACAAAGAAATGTGTCAAACCAATAAAATGGTGAATTGTAAATTTGCAGGTTCAAAATTAATCAAAGTTTCTTTTTGTTTAAGTTCATGCTTTATATATGTTAATATAAATTATTGCTAAAGTAAAATGGTCCAGAAGACGGGGATTTTTTTTATTGTTGTTGCTTTGTTCTTGAAAAAATAAATAAGACTTTACTACACTGCTGGAAAACTGACCACAGAAAATAATGCATTCAAAGTTGTCATCTTCAAATGCTTCGAAATGCATCTGCATGTTGGGAAGGGTTACATCCAGATCAATCCGTGCCGTCTTGCCTGAATCCGCGTATCTTTGCAATTTGTTGCAAAAGCTTTGAAACTGCATCTAACAAATAGTGAATATTTGGATTCATAATCTTGAACGGGGGTCATATAATGAGCTGTGTCTAGTGATTTAGAGTCTTATTGACTCTAATGAGAGAGTGTTAAGGTACATTTAACACCTAGTTTGTTGTCTAAAGATGTATATGTGTCTTATAACATAGATGTACAGTGAAGACTGGTGAAAGGGCCAGGTTTAAGTTGTCTGCCCTTAAATCATTTAAATTCTAAATATGTATGATATATTTAAGAAGTACATGTATATTTGTTATACAATGTTGAAAACATTGTCATGAGAGTAGAAATTGCTCTTGTTTTTAGCTCGCCTATGCACGAAGTGCAAGGTGAGCTATTGTGATCACATTTTGTCCGGCCGTCGTGCGTCGTCAACATTTGAGCTTGTTAACACTCTACGGGCTACATTTTGCATCCAATCTTCATGAAAGTTTATCAGAACGTTCATCTCCATAAAATCTTGGACAAGTTCGAACTGGGCCATATGAGGTCAAAAACTAGGTCACTAGGTCGAATTGAAGGGAAATCTTGTTAACACTCTGGAGGCCACATTTTCAACTTGAGCATGTTGAAACTTTATCAGAATTTTTGCTTCAGCAGTTTGAAATTTTGTCAAAATGTTTGTCTTAAAGATATCTAGGTCAAGTTCGAATATGGGTTATGCCGGGTCAGAAACTAGGTCACTAGGCCAAATTGAGGGAAAATCTTGTTAACTCTGTAGAAGCCGCATGTTTTGCTTCAGCGGCTTGAAATTTGTTCAGAATGTTGAGCTGAATGATATCTAGGCCAAGTTCGAATATGGGTCATGCCGGGTCAAAAACTAGGTCACTAGGCCAAATTGAAGGAAAATATTGTGTACACTTTGGATGCCGCATTTTTTGCTTCAGCAGCTTGAAATGTTGTCAGAATGTTTGTCTTAAAGATATCTAGTTCCAAGTTCAAATATGGGTCACATTGGATCAGAAACTAGGTCACTAGGCCAAATTGAGGGAAAATCTTGTTAACTCTGTAGAAGCCGCATGTTTTGCTTCAGCTGCTTGAAATTTGGTCAGAATGTTTAGCTGAATGATATCTAGGCCAAGTTCGTATATGCCTCATGCCGAGTCAAAAACTAGGTCACTAGGCCAAATTGAAGGAAAATCTTGTTAACACTTTGGATGCCGCATGTTTTGCTTCAGCAGCTTGAAATTTGGTCAGAATGTTTGTCCAAATGATATCTAGGCCAAGTTTGGATATGGGTCATGCCGGGTTAAAAACTAGGTCACTAGGCCAAATTGAAGGGTAATATTGTTAACACTCTGGATACTGCATTTTTAATTTCAGCATGTTATAACTTTATCAGAATGTTTTTCTTGATGATATGTAGGCCAAGTTCGAATATGGGTCATGCTGGGTCAAAAACTAGGTCACTAAATCAAATTGAAGGAAAATCTTGTGAACACTTTGGATGCCGCATTGTTTGCTTCAGCAGCTTGAAATTTGGTCAGAATGTTTGTCTGAATTATATCTAGGTCAAGTTCGAATATGGGTCATATTGGATCAGAAACTAGGTCAATAAAGGAAAATATTGTTCAAACTCCGGAGGCTGCATTTTTATTTTGAGCAAGTCGAAACTTTGTCAGAATGTTGTCTTGATGATATCTAGTCCATGTTGGAATATGGGTCATATCAGGTAAAAACATATAGATCAGGCCGAATGAAGGAAAATATTGTTAACACTGTGGAGGTTGCATTCAGAATAATTGTCTTGATGTGTTTTGCATTGCAGTACATTGTATAATTAAGGTGAGCGATCCAGGGCCATCATGGCCCTCTTGTTTAGCAAATGTGATGCACCCTGTGTGGCTTGCGTGACCCGATGTTGTCAACCATTGTTCTCTTCTTTAACCACATTGCAAATTTCGATGCAAACTTCACTGGAATGTTTCTTTGGTGATCCTTTAATAAATTGTTCAAGCCGTATGAACAGGTTTAAAATCATGGACACTAGGTGTCATCAGGACAGGGTTAAAATGACAAATATTTAAATACAAGCACTGATTTCAACATTATTTGTAGAAATGGTCCTTGTTTGGCCATTTACTAAATTTATAAAAGCCCTATCGATTGGTTAAAAGACGTGGCCACTGGATTGCATCGGAAAAGGGGGTAACATAGCAATATTAAAAATAATGTTCGCATATCTGATTTTGAGATAAGAAGGCAGAAATGATCCTTGGGTGACCCTCTACTTATTGTATAACTCTTAATTGATTGGTTTAAAGCCAGACGGCATCTCCGATGAGTGATCGTGGCTCTCTTTTTTTTAACAATTTCTACTTTACCACAATGTTTTATATGTGTATCCTTCAGTTTCAAAATAAGTGGTCAATCTAATTGACCATACTGAAAGTGTAAATAATACTTGAATTAGAGGGTCCGCTTAAACAGATATGTGAATTATATACGCTTCTGATTTGATATATGATGTCCAGAGGCGAGTTTTGTTCTGTTTATGACTTGCTCTTCAGTGAAATTGTTCCTCCTCAAACATAGAAATACTTATGATTCCGTTTCCATTTTGTTTGCTTGAAAAAATGATATAAAGATTATATTGAATCGGGTTGATTTTCTTGTTTGAGTCTAGCTCTACGATAACCAGCCTTGAGAATTGTTGACAAGGTTAGAAAACAGCCATACTACGTGATCTAAACGTACACTGTGTCTTGAATGTTTCTTTAACCCCTTCCTACATATAGACGTTTCTGACGCATCTGCAGCAGACGACTTTTCAAAGATTTGAAAACAATATTGCTCAGAACGAGGAATTTTTCCTCTTGAATATTTTCAACTGTATTCATTAATTATAATTTCATTTATCAAGGTTTTCCATTGTTCTACTTAGATGGTTTCAAAGTCAGTCTGCTACAGATTTGTATTGTATTGGAAAGGGTTAACTTGTATTGCAGATCAACATGCACATCCGCAAGGCTGGATCTGCACTCATCGCGGATGCCCTACGGTTGGGTTTCGTATAGCACCTCGCATGTGTTCTTATATTGAGTTATTTCGCCGTGATCATACGAATAAAAAGATCAATTTACGATCACTTTGCTTTTCAAATGGATGGCCATGTTGAATGTATTGGTTATATGATGATGAAGCAAGTTAAATATAATTGTTACTATTGAAAATTTAGTAGTTTTCATTCCTCTTCTCTGATAGCTAAGCAATACACCCGAGTATTGTTCTGTGGAACTCCTGATCAGATAATTATCGTTGACGTGTCTCCTTTGACTATATATGGAGAAAGGAATTTTAAATGAAAGTTCAGCCCGAGCTAACGAACGTCATGAATGCCAAAATAATCGTCAAAATTGGATAAAGCATACTTGTCAAATGAGCAAGTGTTGTGTCTCGCAAGCAAACAACTTTTGAAAGGTGGGAAAATGGATGAATCCATGTATGAATTTAGAAGAGTTGAAAACATTGTGGCAAAAGGAGAATATGCTAGGGTTAAGCTCGAGGTTCGCTTAGCATTATACCATGTATATAATACCTACGTCCCAGTACCAACTGGTCACCGTTCCAATAGTGAGGAGGGGGAGCCAACAGTCAATGGAATGTCCCACATACAGCACATCTGCAGCAGACGACTTTAATTAATTAACTCAAAGACCTAATAACACATGTGTTATTAGGTCTTTGATTAACTTCGCAAAAGTGTAGAAAACGTCTATAATTATTGAAGAGCTGAAAACTTTTTCCTAAATGGAAAAACTGTTCACAGCGGCGCATACATATTAAGATCAATATTCTATATTATGTCGAGTAAATTAAGGTCTGGAAGACGTGAATGTTTCGATGATCTCTTTAAAATATGATGTAGCTGGCCAGAGTGCTACAGGGTTCTTTACCCTCACACTCTGCTGTATAGCCCTTTGGTAATGTTTCGAAGCGTGCACGTGCGCATATATGTTACAAGGGATGTAACCCTTACAGTCTTCATCGCTAATTGGATCCACACAGCATTATCGAACTTCAGAAGCGTTTAAATATGGTGGCGATGAGCGACTGTCAGAAATTGATCTCCCGAATATAGTGATTTTTTTCGATTAACGGGATATAGATCAGAGTTTTGAGACACAGGTAATTAATTTTAAAGATGACATTTCCTTTGAAACATTATTTTATGTTGACATTTTTGGTGAAGAGCTTCTAGATTTGGTTCACGACTTCGCTGAACATGTCAATGCAGGCTGAGTGCCAAGCTAATTGAACGGCTGCTGTTGTCGGTCGAACGTGTGTGCTGACTCATTCAGTGTTAGGCCTAGATTGATTTGCATGTTCACGTGTTACATTATTTAACGAGCTAAAATAAGACAGCAACTGATGGAGGGTGAAAATATCTCGCAGAATAAATAAAAACAAAAACAAAAATGGTCGTTTCGTCCCACTTGTAATTCGAGCCTTTCTTTTTTTTTTTTTTTTTTGTTAAACCTCTATCGGTCTAGTTAACCCTTTCCCTGATATATAGCCAGATAATGTTCGGCACTGTAGCAAAATTATATACCTATACCTATGTTAACACTTTCCCACTTACAACAATTATGCAGCAGACAACTTTAAAAAACATTTAGTAATAATTTGGAAACATCTCTGGAAAATAATGCAATAGGTGTTTTCTGATGAATGCAATGATTCTGCAGACAATTGAAAGAAAGCCTACCAATAATGTACCTGTAGTGTATATACATTTATAAGCATTATTAGGTAAATCTAAACCGTCCAGGTTTAAAATATTAACCCCTTACTTTTCAAAAGTTGTCTGCTTTATAATCATCAGACGAACAATTTCACCATTCTAGAAAACTGAAAGAATTATATTGATAAAGAGTTGAAAATATTGCAATAAAAGGTAAAATTTCGTCTGCAACTGCAGGCGTCAAATGTCATCTGTGTGAAGTAATGTGTTAAAGCATATTCAAATTTAACCCTTTCCCTTATACGACAATTCTGCAGCAGACGACTTTGAACATATTTTGTCAAAAAATAGAAAATCTCCATAATTGAATCGATAACCTATATATAGATGACAAAAAGTGGAAAACATTGTGGCAAAAGGAGAAATTGCAATTTCTTCTTTTGTCACTATGTTTTCAAAAAGCTGTCTGCTGCAGAGGCGTCAGAAAGCGTCTATATGCGGGAAAAGGTTAAAGATTATCATTCATGAATGCATGGACACACACATATTTAAAAATAAAAATATTTTTTCAATCAGTGTGATTTGATGACAATACTTTAGCCTATATTTTATATGATTTTTTTTATATTTTCTCAATCTTCCAATTTACAAACATCAATATGGAGGGATTTTGTGAAAAAATGAATTGACCACTCACAGCTGAAAAGATTATTCAGACAAATTCAATGCAGTCATCTGTATCAAGAAATAGAGATTTTGTAAAAGGAAATCTTACAGAATGAGATGCTTATAGTTATACCTGTATATATCCAATCTCATTAAACCAGACCTAAACTTCGCGACTCTTATATAGATATCTGATGACTGCCCCATACAGGTCGTCTCAGAATGACCTTTCCGTCAGCCAATTAACCCTTTCCCTCATACGACAATTCTGCAGCAGACGACTTTGAACGTATTTTGTTAAAACATAGAAAATCTCCATTATTGAATGTATATTCTATGACAAAAAGTGGAAAACATTGTGGCAAAAGGAGAAATTGCATGATTTGTGCAATTTCTTCTTTTGTCACTATGTTTTAAAAAAGCCGTCTGCTGCAGAGGCGTCAGAAAACGTCTATATGAGGGAAAGGGTTAAATTGTTGCTTACCAAATCGGTCGGTATAAAACAGGTGAGATGATCCATTTCAATAAACAATATATACATGTATAGAGGAGCGGTGATTGTCAAATGCTCTGATTGAATATTACGGATGTTTGTTAAATCATGCAATTACATTGGACTTAAAAAAAACAAGCACAATGCCACATGCTTATCAGTATTCAAGTATATTAGGTCAATTTATGACGACCCTTTATGCAGGGTAGTCGGATCTAATATACATACAGCAAAGTATTTGCGTCTGAATTTAATGAGATTGCGGTATATCAGATCAAACCCTATGTTGCTGGTGCTTATTTAAATCTTCTTGCAGAAATGATTCAACTGCTTTGGTAGCGTCTGTCTCGGGTGTGAGAGGTCTTGGGTTCGATCCCCCGCCCGGTCATATAACAGACTTTTAAAATGGACTGGTAGTAATGGCTGCCTTTCTTAGCGCTCAGGGTTGCGGAGTTAGCATTATGACTGGCAGTTAGCATTATGACTAGCTGGTTTCAATATAAATGGAGCAGTAGTAATGGTAACTTACCCATGAAACGCCATCATATAACTGAAAAATTGTTGAAAGCAGCATAAACACCAAGCAATCAATCAATCAAGCAGAAATGATTCTAGCAAGTGTCAACAACATAGGGTTTGTATTATAAGAATTAACACTTTACTCAAATGACCAAAACCTACCACTTTACACCTATGTTTAGACCTAGTGTAATATAATCTTTCATTTGATTTGACATCATTATTGAAAGCGATATTGCTGTTGAATTAAAGGAGCTACACTTTTAATTTTTATTGTCACAAGATGCAATTAGGTCTATGTTACATGTGTATGCATAGGGTCACCCGAGTCTTCACAGTACGCAGATGCAATATGACCCCAATTGCCAGATGTGGCTCATATATATTATATATATAATATCTTTTGTTTATAGAGGATGCCTGGTGAACACGTGAGAGTATCTCTGAGTGAGGTGCTAGAAGTCCGTGGAGGGCCACTTGCTGATACAGAAATATGGGCGTTCCTCTGTGTGGGTGCTGAGGCCTTGCAGGATTTGTTCTTAGCAGGTATCCATAAGTGTTTAATCTTTTAACATTCAGACACATTTTGATGCATCTGCAGAAGTGGAATAATGAAAAGAAATAGTGGTAACAAGGGAAAACTGCTCATTATAAGCAATTCTTATCTGTCCACAATACTTTCAACTGTTTTTGTCACTACACAAAAAAGCTGCAAAAGAGAGAAAATTTTGGTTTTCTGGAGTCGGAGATGGCATTTAGCTCATTGTTAACAGTTAAAGTTTTGTAGGTCACTAAGTCAAATTTTAGAAAACTCTTCTGAACATTTTAAAGGTCACAATTTTCATCCAATCTTTATTAAATAAAACATCAGAATATTCATTCTCATCAATTCCCAGTCAGGCTATAAACTGGGCCATGTGAGGACAAAAACTAGGTCACTAGGTTAAATGTTTAAGAAAACCCCCTTGTAAACACACTTGTTTAGTAAATGGTATACCAAGATTTTCCAAGCATTCTTTTACAATATTTATTTTGGAGGTGGATCTTAATTCAACAAATAAACTTGTTATTCTTGTTTTACAGGACAAGTGTATAATGAATTTGGCCCAGCTTTCGTGATCAATCCAGATTGTATTCATGTTACAGTGAATAGTCAGGTTGAGTATGGCAGTGCGCACAAGGTACAACAGTACGCCAACTATATGGCTCCAGAAACAGAGGAGGGTTTCGTTATGACCTCCTCTGCTGTGGAACAGGTATGTTGTTAGGGTTGTTTTTATAGTCGGTAATGGGTCATGTTCCCACTGGCAAAAAGTGGGTTTTTTCCTTATTTTTAAAAAGAAATCCCAATCAGAAGTTTGAAACAAAAATTGGAGAAAAAGGAAACAAAGAAGAAAATATAAACAAAACTTTTATTTCCATTACATGCAAGCGTCTATTCACAGAGACATACAATAAAGGTTTAACATCCAGGTACCATAGAAACATAATATTTATGAATAAGTTCCCAATTTTGCCACAACAATTCCCAATTCCATGGGTAAAGGTCATATTCCCAAAACTACCAAAATAAACCCTGGTCCCCATCCTTGAAAATTAACCCTTCCGAAAACAAACATCAGATCTGTCACAGACAAATTCTAGGCAAAAAATATGGGAAGTCATTAAATGAAAGTATAATTATTGGATAAAGTTGATTCAGTAGAAATCATTGTGGCAATTGAAGAAGTTATTTTCAATTACATTGGCTCTGAATTAACCCTTTCCACCATGCAGATGCATGTTGATGCAACATAAGCAGATGGTTTTGAAAACATTGTTGCAATAAGAGAAATTGTTAATGAACATTTTTTTTTTTTGCCACAATGTTATTTAAGTCCATTCAATTATTAAACTTTCATTTAGAGATTTTTTCTATATTTTTGCCTAGATAATTTCAAAGTAGTCTGCTTCAGATTGTGTTGTATGTGGGAAAGGGTTATGAAGGTTATGAACATCCTCAAAAATATGGTTTAACATATAAAAATCAAGAAAATTGAAATGAACTCAACCATTTACCACATACAACAAATCTGTAGCAGACACTATTTGAAACTATTTCAGCAAAAATGTAGAATATCATTTATATAACTTGTAGGTCAATTATTGAATAAAGATGTAAACATTGTGACAAAAGGAAAAAGACCTAATCACTCATTATGAGCAATTTCTCTTTTGGCCACAATGTTTACACAATTTGTCTGCTGCAGAGGCTTCAGTATTTGGGAGAAGGTTTAATCCTTTCCCTCATACGACAATTCTGCAGCAGACGACTTTGAACGTATTTTGTCAAAACATAGAAAATCGCCATAATTGAATGGATAACCTATGACAAAAAGTGGAAAACATTGTGTCAAAAGGAGAAATTGCACATTTTGTGCAATTTCTTCTTTTGTCACTATGTTTTCAAAAAGCCGTCTGCTGCAGAGGCGTCAGAAAGCGTCTATATGAGGGAAAGGGTTAAGGATTGTTTGAGAAATTTCAATCATCTCCTTAAGTTGCGTATGTGTCCATTAAAAGGTTAATGTAAAATTTAGCCTGTTGGAAATTATTTTCAGAATTGAAAAGAAAGAAAAGGATTGAGAAGGTTGTATCAGAACATTTACTTAATGAAACGATTCGTTTCTTCACCTTTTTGCTTAAATTCTCCATCCGTTTTCCCCTCATTCTACTATGAAAACAGTATACAGTATAATCAATAAACCCTTGTACAATTTCTCCTTTCAGATGTATATATACGCTCTTGGGAAGTCACTGATTTATGCCTCGGAATATGGTCTGAAGAACGAAGAGGTAATTATAACTCTCTATAATTGTGTCATGTAATTATGCATGGTTTTGATAGATAGTACTGTCAGATATATAAAATCATATGGGCAAGGTGACAAAAAAACCTGTCTTAAGAAACTAACGACTAGCGAAAATCCTTGACAGTCTGTGTCTCCATGCAGTCTGATCCGGTTCTTCCCTGTTCTCCATATAATCATGCAGACATAACAAGAAGCATCTGTAGGCAAATAATTAAAAAAAAAAACAGATTGACATTGATGCAGTTTTATTGTAATTGATTGCTTTTAACCCTTTCTCACTTGCATCTGGTTATCTGCAACAGATGACTTTTGAAAAACCTGTGACAAAAGAAAAAAATTCTCATAATGAGCAATTTTTCCTTTTACCACACTGTTTTCAACTTTTATTCAATAGTTCATCTCTATGTTCTATATTTTTATCTAGATGACTCCAATCCTCTTCTGCAGATTTGTTGTATCTGGGAAAGGGTTAAATTTAAAATCTATTTAACTCTGTTTCTGTGTGGCATGGTTTGTATGGCTCTGCATGAATGGAATGTTTCTTTTGCCAATAAATGCCCAAATCCATAAGTTTTTTCATCTACACCGTATGTTGTGGATATTCTTACAGGATATTCCCACCAAGTTTAATTTAAGTTGAGCATCTAGTAAAGAATTTGACAAGTCTGCACATTGATGCAGTCTAATCAGGATCTTTCTTGTTTGCAGTCAATTTAACAAGCATCCAGAAAATTGTAATGGAAAATGTTCAGTCAAAATGTAATTCAAAGCCGCTAAGAACTGTTTTCAAATGGCGCATTTCCAAGATACATTAACAACATAAGGTTTGATGAAGAAATATAGTAGGTTAGTAAATTAAAGAGAATCATCCTAATGTGCCTCTCAAATAGATGTGTCATAACTCTATTGATAATTTTGCATGTATTGTGGGTATTTCCTACTACGTTTAGTTCATTGGGATGTTTTTGTGAAAGACCAATTTTCTATCATTTTGGGGGGGGTATATAGGAGTCACTGTGTCGGGCAGTCTGTCTGTCTGTCGGTCGGTCGGTCGGAAGCCATAGTTTGTCCGGCTTATTTCATACAAACCACTGGGTGGAATTCAATAAAATTTTACATGAAGCTTCTATACCAAGAAGAGATGTGCATACCCTAAAGGTCTTACAATTGCATGTTATTTTACAGAGTTATGGCCCTTTTACTTATTTTGTTGGTCGGTCGGAAGCCATATTTTGTCAGGCCTATTTCTTACAAACCACTGGGTGTAATTCAATAAAATTTTACATGAAGCTTCTATACCAAGAGGAGATGTGCATATCATAAAGATCTTACTATTGCATGTTATTTTATAGAGTTATGGCCCTTTTGTTGGTCAGTCGGAAGCCATATTTTGAGTCAAGGTGCTGTTTTGGGGGTATTTATCATCTTCAGTGATATTTCTAGTTATATCAGATGAGCTTTTTACCCCCATCACCTGTAAAATGATTCTCCACCGTAAAGGTCTTGTCATGTGGAAAGTCTTAATTTTTATATCAGATGAGCTTTTAACCCCATCACCTGTAAAATGATTCTCCACCAGGAAATCTCTTGTCATTTGGAAACTCTCCATTTTTATATCAGATGAGCTTTTTACCCCATCACCAGTCTTTTTAAATGATTCACCACCAGGAAAGCTCTGTCTTGTGGAAACTCTTAATTTTCATATCAGATGAGCTGTTTACCCCAACCACTGTTAAAAGATTCTCCACCAGGAAAGCTCTGACCTCTGAAGACTTGGTCTAGCAAGTGAAACAAAATTGGTCTTAACCGGCAAATTTCCAGTCTTTCTGAAGCCTGGTTTGAAGTAAAAAGTGTAAAAATAATTAGATTAATGAGCAATAATGGTTATAAAGTCAACTATTTGAAGTCAGTAACTAGTTAATGGATGAAACAGAAAGAGTTCAACTTTTGGTTTGCAATAATTATATTGTAGGTTCTATGAAAATGTAATCCTAATGGATACTGCTATAAACATTTTGAACCAATGGATATACATGTATTGGTTTATGAAAGAATTTAGAAAATAGAAATCACTTATTTTTAGATCGTCTGAGCCAAGGGCTGAGCTCGAGGTGATTTATTGGGATCATTCTTTGTCTGTTGTTGTCCATCCCTCGTCAACTTTTCAGCTTCAAATGACATCTCCATATCTCCATGTAGCCAAGATTTAAATTGTATTGTTGAACTTGGATTACTGCATCATTGGAAAGGGGGAAAATGCCAAAACTTTGAAATTTATCTCCGGTGAATTAGTTAGGCGGGATTAGAAAACGGGTAAAATGATATAAACTGTTAACCCTTTCCCTCATATAGACGCTTTTTGACGCCTCTGCAGCAGACGCCTTTTTGAAAACATAGTGACAAAAGAAGAAATTGCACAAAACGTGCAATTTCTCCTTTTGCCACAATGTTTTCCACTTTTTGTCATAGGTTATCCATTCAATTATAGAGATATTCTATTTGTTGACAAAATATGTTCAAAGTCGTCTGCTGCAGAATTATTGTATGAGGGAAAGGGTTAAGGTTCTTCTGCTCTGAAAGTTCTTGTCTGTTACCAAGATAATTTGACAGATATGTTTCTTAGTGACCCTCTACACAACTTGTTCAAGCAATATGGATTGGTTTGAATGAAATAGCTACCAGGCAGCCTTAGAAAATGGCATAAATGAATCTGAATCTTGTCTGATTTAAATATATTTGGCAGAAGTGTTTCTTATGTGACCTTTTACCAAACTTTATCAAATCATGGTTGCCAGGTGGGGCATCAGAAAAGGGTTAAATGACATTTTTTTATCCTCTGATAGCGATTGTCTGTGCTTCTATACCATCACTCAAATGATCTATTAACCCTTTCCCTCATATAGACGCTTTCTGCAGCAGACAGCTTTTTGAAAACATAGTGACGAAAGAAGAATTTGCTCAAAACAAGCAATTTCTCCTTTTGCAACAATGTTTTCCACTTTTAGTCATAGGTTATCCATTCAATTATAGAGATTTTCTATTTTTTGACAAAATATGTTCAAAGTCGTCTGCTGCAGAATTGTTGTATGAGAGAAAGGGATAAGGGTCATCTTGGCCCTCTTGTATTGAACTTTTATTGCTTCAGAGTAAGTTTAATCATCAAAGGTTTCATGTAATGGTCTCCTGTCTGGAAAACAGTGGATTAAAGGACATGCTACATCTAAATTTGTTATGAGCAATTTATACTGTTTTCACTATAATTTCAAATATCTTCTGCTGCAAAGGCATTTAAAAATGTCTGTATCGAGGAAATGGTAAAATGTGTTAAACTTAACACATCACACTATATATGTAAAATTTGTTTACACTGAGATTTGGAGTACCTTTATTTACAATCCTCTTCAAAATGTTATGAACAAACAGCAAGACAACATTTTGGTTATTGATATTGATATGTATGGTTAATTTTTTTGCTTAACCCTTTCCCACATATAGAAGCTTTCTGATGCCTCTGAAGCAGACGTCTTTTGAAAACTTTGTGACAAAATCCTTTTGACACAATGTTTTCAACTCTATTAAATAAGCATGTCTTCATTTAGGGAGATTTTCCATATTATTGTTGAGATGTTTTCAAAGTCGTCTGCTGCAAATTTGTTGTATATGGGAAAGGCTTCTTAGAATAACTCTTTTCCAATTACAGACATATTATGCGTATTTGCAGCAAACAATATTTGCCACACTTTTTTAAACGCTTTTCAATACTTGTTCTTTCATATATTTAGAATTCCATAATTTTGTGTATCTATATTCAAAGTCGTCTGCTGCAGATTTGTTGATTAAACGGACATTTTTAAGTGCATTTCATTGTTTGGCTGAAACTTAGCTAATTGTTTTTTTACAGTCAATTCCATTGATCAATGATAAATATTATATTGTAATGAGTTAACCCTTTCCCTCATACAACAAATCTGCAGAAGACGACTTTGAACATATTTTGTAAAAAAATAGAAAATCTCTTTAATGGAATGGATAACCTATGACTAAAAGTGGAAAACATTGTGGCAAAAGGAGAAATTGCTCGTTTTGAGCAATTTCTTCTTTTGTCACTATGTTTTCAAAAAGCTGTCTGCTGCAGAGGCGTCAGAAAGCATCTATATGAGGGAAAGGGTAAACTTAAGAGACATTGAATCAACCAATCAAATTGCAGTTTTTGACCCCAACATAAAACAAAACTACATCAGATGACTTTGAATACATTTATAAGGCTAAAATATGGAAACTTCTGTCAATGAAAGGATAATTGTTGAATAGAGTTGAAAACATTGTGGTAATAGGAGAAAAAAAAGGAGAAATTGCTCATCATTTCAAAAGTTGTCTTCTACAGATGTGTCTAAATGCGTCTGCAGGTGGGAGAGGGGTTATGAGCACTTGACCACTGGATACAGCCCAGGTCTTTGCCCGCCAATATCTCTTTTATTACTCAATTTAACCCTATGCTGTGGTTACTCACAATGATCATCTCACTGAGAGGCTTCCTTTGAGTACCCACAAGATTGGGAAGTGAGCTCTGACAGGCTTTCTTTGGTTTTATATATCTGTTAACGCTTTCCCACATACAACAAATCTGCAGCAGAAGACTGAAAACATGTAATAAAAATATGATAAATCTTTATAACTGAATGAAAAATTATTTAATAAAGTTGAAAACATTGTGACAAAAGGAGAAATTGCTCATGATTAGCAATTTCTCCTTTTGTCACAATTTTTTGAAAAGTCATCTGCTGCAGTAGACATCAGAAAGCGTCTATATTTGGGAAAGGGTCAAGTAGTAACTTCTCTTTATTTATGTTTGTCATAAACATCCTAGTTTGTTAGTGCTAGGCTTATAAAAGTATTGAGATAGGGAGTTATCGACCCTTTACAATGAAGAAGCAGCTAGAGTCTGGTGCAGCAGATGCCTTTCGAAAACATTGTGACAAGAGGAGAAATTGCTCATAATGAGCATTTTCTCCTTTTGCCACAAAGTTTTCAATTCCATTCTATTATTGTTCTTTCATTTATTGAGATTTGAAAATATTTGCCTTGATGTTTTCAAACTCAAAGTCTTCTGCCTCAGATTTGTTGGATGTTTGACAGGGTTAAATGTTCCAAAATCCAAATATTGTAACTTTAATCCATTGAAATCTTTATAATCAAATTTCTGCCTTTGAACCTTGATAAGTTGATGATTACAAAGGACTTGATAAGGAAGAGTACACAGGTCTTGCTTCCGAGACATATCTGTTAGCACCCATTAAAACCCATTAAAACCTAATGCTGTGGGTACTCAAAAAAATTCACTCACTGAGACAAATTTGTTTGATTACCCACAACAGAGATTTTGGAGGTTAAATAAGGATTTTAGAACATGCAAAACGCCCCTTTTCTAAAGCTCTTGTCAGATTATACTAGAATATTTTACTTTAAGTTACAAGTCCTGAAAAAGTGATAAATAGAACTAACTAAAACATTGTAAATCATTTTAACAATTTCCCACATACACAAAATCTGCAGCAGACAACTTTGAAAACGTGAAAAACTGTGGAAAACCTCTTTGAATGAATGTCTTATTATTGAATAATAAGTTGAAAACATTATGACAAAAGAAGAAATTGCTGAATATAAGAAATTTCTCCTTTTGTCGCGATGTTTTCAAAAATCATCAGCTGCAGATGTATCAAAGTATCAACCTGTCACTCCTTGCCTCCTTTCACCTGTCCATTTGTCTGCAGCTATATCTTAGGCATGGTTTGAGGGATTTGATCTTCATAAACACCATGATTATATTACCAAGCTAGTTTTGCTCTGATGGCCAAACTACAAATGTAATAACAAAGGTATAACTGTGATAGCTCAGTCAATATTGATGAGGACTTTCGAAACAGGCCAATATTCTATCAGGTGACTGACAAAAGTTATTATGACAACTATCATTCATCTTCCACTAATGGGCTAAAAGTCTGAAGTGGGAAAGTATCCAGAAGAATGATGTGGGGAGTACTGGTGCGAGAAAGCCAGGAAACAAGATATCCTGAACTGGCCGCCATATTATAGCTAAAATTCTGTTGAAAACTGCATTCAACTCATATCAATCTATAAGGATATATTTACGTTTCAAGATCCGCTATTATTGACAAAACCAATAAATTATAAAGTTATGACCTTCCTCAGTGGGGTATCAATTCAACAACAAATTTGCTAGTTTACATTTAACCCTTTCTCACATACAACACATCTGCAGCAGCAATTTTGAATACATTAAGTCAAAGATTTGGAAACTCGCTATTAATGAAAGAGCAATTTCTCCTTTTGTGTGAATGTTTTCAAAAGTCATCCTCTGCAGAGGCATCAGAAACCGCCTGTATGTGGGAAAGGGTTAATTTAACACATTTATATGTAGTGTTTGATATATCATGACAGCACAGCTTATAGCCTTTTACCTCTGGTTTGCATGATTATACCAGGATAGTCATGCACCCTTCATGAGGAGAAAGTCATACTGTGTTTTACTGTCTGATTTATTTTGAAATCAAAGTGGGGAAAAAAAGAAATTTAGTTGGAAATGTTATATTTATTCTGTAATTATTGAATACATTTTAAGCAAAGATGTAGGAATTAAGGAATTGTAAGCGCAGGGGATATTTTCATGGTTTATGGATCATTAGTGACCTTTTAACCCTTTCCCTCATACGACAATTTTGCAGCAGATGACTTTGAACATATTTTGTCAAATAATGGAAAATCTCTATAATTGAATGGATAACCTATGACTAAAAGTAGAAAACATTGTGGCAAAAGGAGAAATTGCACGTTTTGTGCAATTTCTTCTTTTGTCACTATGTTTTCAAAAAGGCGTCTGTAAGCGCAGGGGATATTTTCATGGTTTATGGATCATTAGTGACCTTTTAACCCTTTCCCTCATACGACAATTTTGCAGCAGATGACTTTGAACATATTTTGTCAAATAATGGAAAATCTCTATAATTGAATGGATAACCTATGACTAAAAGTAGAAAACATTGTGGCAAAAGGAGAAATTGCACGTTTTGTGCAATTTCTTCTTTTGTCACTATGTTTTCAAAAAGGCGTCTGCTGCAGAGGCGTCAGAAAGCGTCTATATGAGGGTAAGGGTTAAAAGGCACATTTCCTAGCCTACTACTGTTTAGTAATCCAGTGTCATCAATAAGTGATATAACTTAAATTTTGTGGAAAAAAACAGGGTCAAACCTAAATAAAACAAAACAACTTTTCCCTCAATGTTTTCTAAATTATTCTTCTGTGAATGTTATAAAGGGTATCTGTATCAGGGAAAGAGTAAACTTTCCAATTTGTTAGAGATTGTTTAAGACAGCTTTCCATATAATGGTTTAATTAATGAGGGATAGAGGAGCCCTGGCCCCAGTCCAATGCCTCCATTAACCTATCACATGAATCATAAAGATCTGGTTTCATTTCTTAACCATTTACCAGATACATTAGTTTCACAGGAAGCATGTATCATAAGGATACTTTTGAGACCCTAGTTGCAAAAGTTGTTTGTGAAGGAGAAATTGCTAATTTGTATGAGCAATTTCTCCTTTTCCCACAATGTTTTCAAAAGTTATCTGTGACAATGGTATTTAAAAATGTCTGTATCAGGAACAGAGTTAATGTTTACATCTTTAAATTAACCCTTTCCCACCTATAGACGCATTTTGACGCATCTGCAGCAGACGACTTTTGAAAACATCATGGCGAAAGAAGAATTGCTCAAAACAAGCAATTTCTCCTTTCGCCACAATGTTTTCAACTTTTTTCAGTAATTTTACCTACAATTATAGAGATTTTTCATATTTTTAAGTAGAAATTTGCAAAGTCATCTGCTGCAGATTTGCTGTACGTGGGAACAGGTTAAAGAAGAGAAACCTTTTGCAATACATTGATGAGGATGTTGCTCATATGTTAGGTTGAAATTTGTTAACGGCATATCAGTTCATAACAAGAGAAAGTTGATGCAAGGCATCAATGTCGCCGGAAAAGACTGCATTGATTTATTTATGTATTCTTGACTTTCCTTAGTCTATTCAAACATTAGGAACGTTGTAATGAAAACATTTGCTTATAAATTTTATATTCATACCTATACATTAGGGTATCTATAAAAAAATAACGAAATGTGTACACATTTATCTGGCTTAAATTTAATTTTGCTGTTGTTACTTATTTAAATAATAGTATTCATTCATATAATTTCAATGTTTGTCAATCTTATTCGAATCACAAGGTAAATATCCTGATATTGCTTTAAAGGGAGGTAATTTGAAGAAAACAAGTCTTCAAAAGGAGAAATATATCAGCATTACCGTCTACAGTTTAAATTGTTCTATTGTTTGTGGATTTAAAAATGTTCTTTTTTTCTTATTTCTACATGTACAACGAAATATTGCGGCTTCTCTTTGACGCTTTGCGTCAAACATTCGTCTTGTACTTGTCTAAAATAAAATAATATCACTCGCTTTTTCATATCGAAATGCGCATGCGCGAAAATCGATGTTAAAGGTCACGAAACTACACAACAGAATAGGGTCTATATTTAGCTTAGAAACAGTTCCTACTTTAGATATTCATGGATTAACATTATTAAATGAATTCTACACAAATCAAGACATCTCTTTGAACATGAAAACAACATTTAGTAAGTTAAAATTGCTATTAAAAGGAGAATCCGAAATTGACCTCAATGATGACACATAAGAGTCTGCATTAGGGGGTGTTGGTTCCCGTCTTGAAGGGACCACTTTTGTCTTCGTAAATAAGACAAAAAACTTAAATGCGAGTGAAATAAAAAAAACTGCAAACATTAAAAAATCGGAATATTTATTTCATTTTAGATGTGTCATTTATTAGTGTTCGTAAACAACCACAATTGTAATATGTTCAAATCATCTAGATTTGTTTCTTTCTAATAATAAGCCGCCCTCCCATGTGATTTCCGAAAAGCTATTAAAAATAGAAGTCGCGGGCTTCTGCCCGGCGACTAATTACAAGTTGAGTCCCGGTAGCTCAGTCGTTAATGACGCGGGCTGTCAATCCAGGGTTGTGAGTTTGAATCCCGGTTCGGCCAACTTTCTTTCCGTTGTTTGACAAAAGTCATTGCGACATGCGTCATTCGTCTTCCACCAATGGGCTAAGTCTATGTGGAAAAGCAGCCAGGTGCTTGGGAAGATTATTGTGTGGAGTATTGGTGTGCGAAAGCCAGGAAACACATAAGTAGGTGAAATGGCCGCCGTGATATGACTGAGAAATTGTTAAAAAACGGCGTTAAATCCCAATCAATCAATCAATCATAATTACAAAAAATATTTGATTTAACTTGTTGGTGTTCACTCATTGAAATATATATAACTCTTTGCTTTGTCCAAACAAAACAAAAAATATAATGGTATCAATGTGAATAGATTAAATGTTTACATGATAGAATATTCCCTACATGCAACAAATCTGCAGCAAAAGACTTTGAAAACATCTATGCAAAAATACGGAAAATCTCTACTTATGAAAGTAGAATTATTGAATGAAATTAAAAATATTGTGGAAAAAGGAGAAATTGCTTATTATGACTTGTCAAAATCATTTTCAAAAATGGGGAGTTAAAATGCTTCTGCAAGTGGAAAAACGTCTGGAAAATTGGAAGTATGGTTTTGACACGGTTTCATAAATATTGTGGGAAAAAGGGTCAAAATGTTTCTGAATCAGGGAAAAAAGTATATAACTAAAAAAGTATATCACTAACAAAGACAGAATGTCCATACAGAGGATTAAGGTGACATAAGGTCAGGCACATGATCAACCTGACCCTATAATATGGTCTAATCCATTAACTCTTTCCCTTATATAGATACTTTCAGATGCCTCTGCAGCAGACAGCTTTTTGAAAACATAGTGACAAAAGTAGAAATTGCTAAAAACAAGCAATTTCTCCTTTTGCCACAATGTTTTCCACTTTTAGTCATAGGTTATCCATTCAATTATAGAGATTTTCTATTTTTCGACAAAATATGTTTGAAATCGTCTGCTGCAGAATTGTCGTATGAGGGAAAGATTTAACCCCTTCCTATATGTAGGCACATGCTGCAGACAACTTTTGAAAAAAAGGAAAATTGCTTATGATTATGTCAAAAACTATTCTTTCATTTATGGAGAATTTCCATATTTTAAACTTGCATCAGATTTGTTGCACATGTGAGAAAGGCTTTAACCCTTTCCCTCATATAGACGCTTTCTGACGCCTCTGCAGCAGACGGCTTTTTGAAAACATAGTAACAAAAGAAGAAATTGCACAAAACGTGCAATTTCTCCTTTTGTTACAATGTTTTCCACTTTTAGTCATAGGTTATCCATGCAATTAAAGAGATTTTCTATTTTTTGACAAAATATGTTCATAGTCGTCTGCTGCAGAATTGTCGTATGAGGGAAAGGGTTAATGTACTTATAACCCTTTCCCTCTTTCAGTATTTTTTTTTACACATCTGCAGCAGATGATATTTTAAAACACTGTGGCGGAAGGAGAAATGGTTATTAACTTATCATGAGTGATATCTTTTGCCACAGATTTGTTGTTTGTGGGAAAGGGTTAAAGAATACTAAATCTTGGCTTACAGAGAAAGTTTTTTTGTATGTGGGAAAGGGTATAAATTTTTCTGCTTGAACTAATGATGGTTGATTTTTCTATATTTTTCTTGCTTGAAAAAAAAAAGGCAACAGAAAACAAAACAAACAAAAACCTTAGAAGATAATAAACCAGCAGGATAGGTTAATTACTGGATTCAATGTTTTAATGAGGTTTCATGATCAATTAAGACTGGATATAACAGGTTCCTGAATAGAAACACCCTGTTCAGATACAATTAGTACAGACCTGTTAATGAATTAGTCTTTGGAATTGGAGGGAACTAATTTTCAGTTTTGTGGTACATTCTCTCAGAGCTCTAGATTAGTAGTGATTTTCATGGTCTTAACCCTTTCCCACATACAACAAATCTGCAGCAGATGACTTCGAAAATGTCTTGGCAAAATTATGGAAAATCTCTTTAAATGAAGGTACATGACTGTATTCTTATTGAATGGAGTTGAAAACATTAGGGCAAATGGGGAAATTGCTCATTATTAGCAATTTCTCCATTTGCCATGATGTTTTCAAAAGTCTTCTGCTGCAGAGGCGTCATAAATCGTCTGTATGAGGGAAAGGGGGTTAATGTCCTTATTTGAGCTTCAAACCCGATATTGTGGGTACTCGGATGAATGCTCTCAATAAATATTTTGTCTCCCACAAACTTGGACTTTGTTGTATAGAAGAGAGAAATTTTGGGACTAAGATCAGTATATGGTTTGATGAAACTATATAGCAGACAAATGTATGGCTTGAGGGTTACTGGGGGTTAGATAAGTTCCACAGAAAAACAATCTGGCAAAGTAAAATATGGCTTAAAGGTCCAGCAAGAATTCTTGCCCTAAACACTTGCCAGATACGGGCAACTTTTGGTAGCTTTCATAAAACATTTTTGGAAAAGAAGAAGTTGTTTTTAATAAACAAAATATCTTTATCAACATACTTTCTAGATGTTTCAAGATTCAACTTTCATTTATCAATACACTGTATATTCTATTTTAGTCTTCAAACAGACTTTTCATACCTTATAACCCTTTCCCTTATATAATAAATCTGCAGCAGACGACAGGCAAAAATATTGAAAATTTCTATAGATGAAAGTATAGTTACTTAAGAGAGGAGAAATTATTTATAAACAAGCGTTTAGTACATTGACTCGCAAGCGTTTGCCAATCGTCGTAATTGATTTGATGAAAGTCGGGAATTTAAACGCGGACCCTGTCGAAGACACCTTAACAAAGCATAAGTCATCGTTAATCGTCGGCTTTGGGCGAGTGATAGCAGCGATCGCAGAATACTCCTGAGAATACTATTTATTCATACATTTTAAAAAACACCTTTAATAACTTTTTGATTATGGCACAGATTTGAAAAGGAAACGGCAATGATTCACCGGGTGCCGATCCTTATTGAAAACCCTGACATTTGTTATGCGAGTTATAGAACGCGCAATGATATTCATTATCTGCCCAAACATGAAGAAAGATAATATTTACATAATTTAACTCTTTGTAGATATTATCTCAATAAATCTCAAATCTTAGTATCAATCTGGTACTAAAGTAGCACTGACATGATTATTATTAATCGCGTCTCTGCATCACTGAGGGAACTATACATTTGGCGAATTAACAGATGTAGGTTAATTGGTTTGCAGTAAGGTATAAAAAGTCAACGGGCTGTACAAAACTGACTATATAATTTTTTCCGTTGTTGTTGTTTCTGTTAGCATTGTGGCGATTGTCAAACCAATCGCCACAAAAACTAGCACATTAATTCATTAATTGATATAAAGAGTTCATTAAAAGCTTAATTCACAAGAAATCAAATGACTTATTTCAGTTCCTATTTGCTAATAATAATAAGGTAAATGTTGGCAAGGAGTCAAGAGTGATGAGAAAGGATACCTGAACTTGTGTTTAACCCTTTCCCAGATATAGATGATTTCTGAGGCCTCTGCAGCAGACTACAACTGAAAATATTGTGGTAAAAGAAGAAATTACTCATGATGAACAATTTCTCCTTTTGCCACAATTTTTACAACTCGATTTGATAATTAGACTTTCATTTAAAGAGAGTTTCCATATTATAAGCCTGTGTGGTTTCAAAGTCGTCTGCTGCAGATTTGTTGTATGTGGGAAAGGTGTAAGACACTGATCATTCATAGGCTGAGAGGTGTAAAATAGATGACTCATTGGTACTGTCTGAGTTCTAGGCAGACATTCCTGAGAACTAGGGAAGGAACAAAAATAGAGCTTTCACTTTTTTACCTTTTCCCACATGCAAGGGTTTATTTATATACACCTGTATGGTTGTCCATTAATTAACCCTTTCCCTCATTCTGACGCTCTCTGACGCCTCTGCAGCAGACGGCTTTTTGAAAACATAGTGACAAAAGAAGAAATTGCTCAAAACGAGCAATTTCTCCTTTTGCCACAATGTTTTCCACTTTTAGTCATAGGTTATTCATTCAATTATAAAGATTTATCATTTTTTTGACAAAATATGTTCAAAGTCGTCTGCAAGAATTGTCGTATGAGGGAAAGTGTTAAGATCAGCCTACACATTCAATATTTAGGAATTCAATACCAAAACAGAGCACATATTATATGTTAACCCTTTCCCGCATACAACAAATCTGCAGCAGACGACTTTGAAAAACATCTTGGCAAAAGAAAGGGAACTTTCTATTGATGAATGAACAATTATTGATTAAAGTTGAAAACATTGTGACAAAAGGATAAATTTCTCATTCATTATGAGCAGTTTCTCCTTTTGCCACACTGTTTTCAAGTCTTCTGCTGCCAAGGTGTCGGAAAGCTTCTGTATGTGGGAAACGGTTACGTGTAACCTTTTGAGTGTCATAATGGACTTAAATACACATGGACTGTTTTCCCTTATACCGGTTGACTATTTACATTTCTTAAGCTGACTTCGCTGGAATAAGGAATCTGCCGTGGTAGAGTGGTGAGCATCGGGGTTTGGAACCGGGCGTGCCTGGTTTGATCCAGCGTCGCGGTACGACGGTCACGGTGGAGTGCCCTTGGCCAAGGCAAATTTCCTAGCCTAGTACTGGTTTGTTTACCCAGGAATCATAACAAAGAATGTTCCTGGAAAACACTGGGAGAAATGGCTTAGATCTAGCAATTTCTCATTTCCCCAAATGTCTTCAATTCTTTACAATAATCTTAATATGTGTATTTTAAAGTGCCTATTGACATTGTAGCTGAATCTTTACGTGTGTAATGCATACCACCAGATCGTGGTGTATTTCACAGATCCAAGAATAATTCAATAGTGGCTTTCCATGATATGAGAGTTTTAAGAATTGTTTACTTAGAAATCTCTCAATAATCTGTTTTCTGTTTCACTTTCGATGAAAATTATGTAAATACCATCGTGATAGCTATTTTCAGTGGTATGGGAAGAGATAAACACTGTTGTTATCTTGTTGAATGCATGCTTTCTGCACATACTCTACATATAAACTGTTTCACACATTATACAAAACCTGCAGCAGATAACTTTGAAAATGTGTAGACAAAACGATGGAGAATCACTATAAATGAAAGCATTTTATTGAATAGAGTTAAAAATATTGTTTCCCCACAGAAGCGTTAACCCTCCCTTTCCCACATACAACAGATGACCGAAATCATATAGACAAATCTAGGAAAAATGTCTATAAATAAAAGAATAATTGTTGAAAACATTGTGGAAAAAAGGAGAAATTGCTCGTAATGAATAATTTTTCTCTTTTGCCTCAAAGTTTTCAAAATTTGTCTGCTGCAGAGGCATTAGAAAGCGTCTGTATGTGGGAAAGGGTTAAAATGCATCAGGATGTAGGAAAGGGTAAAAGGCAGGTGAAATGAGGCAAGAGAAACCACTCTGCAGATATTTTATGTAAATATATTCTGATTGTCTACCCTTACTATTTGCCTTTAGTCAACTACAGTTATGTATATGTTAAACAAAGGTCTGTCCGCACATAGAATAGCAACACTACGAAGAAAAATATTACAAATTAATTGCAATGTTTGCATTTGCTCAATGACTTAAGTTTTGTCTGACTTTCTATGAGCATACTTCATGGATAGGTAGCTCACACCTCAAGTCCTAGCTTGGAAGTCACAGTCGCCCTCCAAAGTCACTGTTACAAAAAATACAAGCAAGGGAGATCTGAGTGTTGTCACATGTCACAAAATTAGACCAAACGTTTATTTTGGTGTTGCATGCCTCAAATAAAGGTTAAATGTTTTGTCATAATCCTTAAAATGATTTGTTGCCAGAAACCCTTTTAACCCTTTCCCTCATACGACGACTTTGAACGTATTTTGTCAAAAAATAGAAAATCTCCATAATTGAATTGATAACCTATGATAAAAAGTGGAAAACATTGTGGCAAAAGGAGAAATTGCATGTTTTGTGCAATTTCTTCTTTTGTCACTATGTTTTCAAAAAGCTGTCTGCTGCAGAGGCGTCAGAAAGGGTCTATATGAGGGAAAGGGTTAAACTGAAATGATGAGAAATGATAGATCATTATTCTATTCATTATGTAATCTTTTGAGGGTTAAAAATGCGTAATTTGTCAAGTACCAAAGATTACCCTTTCCACCAAATATTTCAAATCTACAGGAGATGACTTTATAAAATGTTGTTGCAAAAGTAAGATAAATCTCTAAAATGTATGTTTAATCACAGGCGTGATATTTGCCAAACGACCAATACGCCGGCGATTTTAAGCGTAATGTTCATTATATTTGTAAATTTGTAGTTGTGCTGACCACCATGCGCTGACGTCACAATTTGCAACATTCCGCAGTGACAGATTAATCAAACAACGATTTAAAACATGGTCTAAAAAATATTGTTTATACTTCTTTCGAAAACATACAAATAAATACCGTATTTTTTATAAATAATATTATTTTTCGAAGAAAAATGAATAAATGCCCAACCCCAGCATGGCGGTCAGCACAACTACAAATTTCCAAATATAATGAACATTACGCTTAAAATCGCCGGCATATTGGTCGTTTGGCAAATATTGATGTGTTGGATCATGAGAAAAATCATTTATGAACCTGTCTCTACCTGGGACGTCATTTTAGACGTTTTTCTGCAGAAATTATTGCCCGAATCGAGCAAGGTAATAGAAATGTGCTTTAATATTGAACAAAGTTAATATTTTCCCACATGTAGACACATCTTGAAGCCTCTGCAGCAGATGTGTTTTGTAAACATTGTGGCAAAAAGAGAAATTGCTCATATTTTCATCTCTTTTCAATAATTTAACTTTCCTTTATAAAAAATTTCAAATAATTTTGCCAAGATGTGGAACAAGGCTGAAAATGCAAGGCATGTTTTAGGTTCTATAAAAATTCCACATTTCTAAAAAAAATATATTTATAGAATGACAACATTACATATATCATAGCTTATTATGTCATGTGTAACAGGTCAAGGATTAGCCCTTTCCCACATGTAACAAATCTGCAGCAGAAGACTTTGAAAACTTACCTGAAGAAAATTGGAAACTCCCTTTAAATGAAAGTACAACAATTAAATAGAGTTGAAAAACAAAGGAGAAATTGCTTGTTTTGAGCAATTTCTTCTTTTGTTGCCATGTTTTGAAAAAAAAGCTGTCTGCTCATATAGACGCTTTCTGACGCCTCTGCAGCAGACGGCTTTTTGAAAACATAGTAACAAAAGAAGAAATTGCACAAAACGTGCAATTTCTCCTTTTGTCACAATGTTTTCCACTTTTAGCCATAGGTTATCCATTCAATTATAGAGTTTTTCCATTATTTGACAAAATATGTTCAAAGTCGTCAGCTGCAGAATTGTCGTATGAGGGAAAGGGTTAAATTATCATTTCTGACCATAAAGTTCTCTTAGATAAATGTATACAAGTTATGTAACGCATGTTTTTTTGATTGTCTGCAGTTGAAGATTGTATTTGTTTAGTACTGTAGCATGATGTGTATCTATGTAGATTGTTTTTTGTATGTTAATGTGTATGTGAAATTGATTTCAGTTGAACATGTCTACTAGAATGTCAAAGGTAACGGTTTTATTGTTTAATATCACAGGATTTCTGTTGTGTTGTGTGAATTCAGAGTGCTTGCTTTTACCCGTTTTAGTCTTGTATTCCCTGTGCACTTTGAACTGTCAAAGTCAATTGACTGATATGTCAGTCACTATATATGTCTATGTTAACTGACCTATTTAAGTATTTAAAATGTGACAGTTCAATGTAGAAGGGCTATACTAATAAAATCTAAGTGCAAGATTACTAAATTAACCATTTTTGGCTCTGAGATGAAATCAATGGGACAGCTAGATAGATTGCCAGTCAAATGTTTGCCACTGACCAAAAGACAAATGAAACTATCTTTTTACTATGTCAAACCTTTGCCTATATATAGCACCAAAATGTTTTTGAAGCTTATTATGTAAATTTATGAGTCTTTTAAATCAGAAATGTCCTCAATTTCCACAATGGTTTCTGATTTGTGAATCTTTTCTGAATCAAAAGCATATGCATTAGACGTGAAACAATGTTTGTTTAACCCTTTCCCTCACACGACAATTCTGCAGCAGACGACTTTGAACATATTTTGTCAAAAAATAGAAAATGAATAAAAGTGGAAAACATTGTAGCAAAAGAAGAAATTGCTTATTTTGAGCAATTTCTTCTTTTGTCAGTTTTCAAAAATCCGTCTGCTGCAGAGGCGTCAGAAAGCGTCTATATGAGGGAAAGGGATAAAATTATATGAACACGGCCATGGGAAAAGGTACAAGTTGACTTTTGTATACACTGTAGATAAAGATCAGCCTGTGCAGATCTGATCTTATTTAGATTTACGCTGCTCATATATTACTGACATAAGCTTGTTAAAATATGTATTGATACCGATACGACAGAGCAGATACACAAGGTGGTCTGAACCTACATTGTCCAGAAATGCCAACTCTTACCTTTTCTGAAGAACGGACTCTTTATTATTTTACACATCTATTAATAAATAGTTATTATATACAGATGAGTCTTTCTTGCACTAGGATTTGTATGCACTGTTGTTGTGTAGCATGTTGTATAGTATCATTTGCACCTTTGTCCCCATTTGGTTAGAGATCTTTGCATGACCATGTTTATAATTAATTTATATCTGTTTTCAGCAATCATGTTTCTTTTAAAAGTAAAAATCAAAATTGATGGGCATTACTTGTAATCATATTAGTGAGGCAGACTTGGTTTATGTTCAGCAGTTTTGTGGCTATTAAAATCTATGACTTTGAACATTTATTCAACCCCAATTAGATGCGCACAAAAAAGGTTTTCTTTCCCCACAATGTTTTAAAAAGATGTCTTCTGCACAGGCATCAAATAGCGTCTGAATCAAGGAAGAGCATTTAGTATTATCATACAGGTAAAACTGCTGTGTTGATTACAAGATATCAGTGAACCCAAGATCAATTAACTTACCGGTATGTGTGTATCCCTTTCCCACATATAGATGCTCTCTTATTCCTCTAAAAAGGTTTGAATAGGTGGCACTGAGCATCTTATGGACATCTCTTGTTACGGTTATTAGATTATCAATAGTATATTGATGTTACTCTTTCAAATTATGGAGGGCGTTGTCTTATGTTTATTATCCTTTTCCCTAATACAAACAAATGTGCAGCAGACGTCTTTGTAAATATCTTAGCAAAATCTTTAAAGAAAGTTCAATGAATAAATAGAGTTGAAAACATTGTGGCAAAAGGAGACTTTCCTCACTATGAGCAATGTCTCATTTTGCCACAATATTTTCAAAAATCATCTCCTGCATATACGTCAATGAATTACCGGTAATATATCAATGTTACTCTATCTGACAGCCTGCATGCGGGAACCGGACCATTTGTACACCTATTACCCTACCTTCACTACCATGGTAAAAACACTGTTTACATTTTAGGTGCAAACCTTTTCCTGAATAAAGATGGTATATGGGTCATCCCAGAAAGTCTAAACAGTCTGTTTAACAGTCTTTGTGGAAAAGCAGCCAGTTGCTTGGAAAGTACATTGTGTGGTGTACTGGTGTGAGAAAGCCAGGAAACGCATGAGAAGGTGAACTGGCCGCCATGATATGACTAAAAAATTGTTGAAACTGCCTTAAACCCTTATAAATCAATCATCCTATGGGAAAACAGACGCTTTACGTAAACTGAACTGTCAATCTGTCACATGATGAATACATAACAATGTCAAATGACTATATATTTCTTTCCAAACTGACCTTGTTATGAATTTGTCATGTGCCAGTTCAACTTACACAGACAATATCAAAGACCCATAGCTATGTCAGGAAAGGTTTTGTACGAGTTCCATTATATTCCGGTTTAGGGGTGTAGGGATTGTACAAATTATACTTTTATATATTTTCCTTTTAATAATTTGGATAAAGGGGCCTGAATTAGTATTTTTTTTTAGTTTTATTCTGTGCATTAGGGGCTCCTTAAGAATTTTATAAGTTTAAAAAGAGGAGCCTGAATTATGATGTATTATAATTTTATTCTGTGCTTGCTTTTATATTAAGATTTTATTTAGGTTAGTATAAACTTATTTATTTTACATTCTTTGCGAATAAAGCTTTAAGCTTATAATAATCACTCTAAATGTCTGCTTTCTGGAGACATAACCCATACTCGCACTGTTTATATGGAAAAAATCCAAAGGCAAAACCGGCCATGGGACCTTTGGTACTAGATGCTTTGGTACTTAGTTTGAAACATTGTTTAAATGTTTTACTTACTTATTATTATTATTAGCAGGCTTTGGTAAATTGTTTGTAGTACAATGTACCTGCTTTCTTTCATTTATGTTGTACAAATTCTTTTAACCCTTTCCCACATACAGCAGATCTGCAGCGAGACGAATTTGAAAACAATTGCTGATTATGAGCACTTTTTCCTTTTTACCTCAATGTTTCAAAAGTCGTCTACTGCATAAGGAAAGAAAGCATCTATACATGTATATGGGAAAGGAATTATTACTTGCAGCATTCATGTTTATATTTATCTGTAAGGCCTTATTAAGGGATAGCATAAATATACTGTTGTATTAACCCTTTCCCACATATAGATGCTTTCTGACACCTCTGCAGCAGGGGACTTTTGAAAACATTCTGACTAAATGAGAAATTGCTCAAAACAAGCAATTTCTCCTTTTGCCATAATGTTTTCAACCTTTTTACAGTGATTATACCTACATTTTGAGTGATTTTCTGTGTTTTGGCCTAGATAATTTCAAAGTCGTCTGCTGCAGATGTGTTGTATCTGGGAAAGGGATAAGGTTAAGAATTTTAATGCATGTGCAGCACTTATTTTTTGTTTACCAGATATTCCTTTCCATGTGAAAAGGTACAAGTCAGCATTTCTGAACAGTGTCGGTTTAAATCAAGCAAGCTTGTGTTGGTACCATCATGTGAACAGTTTATATCTTGATCAGACTGCAGATTCACAGGCGGATCGCAATCTACACTTTTCACAAAAGCCGACCTTTTCCTATAGACAGGTTCAATTGTGATATTACCTTCTGTAAAGATCAAAGAGAAACTGTTAACATCTGAAAAAATGAAATTTGTAATTCATTTGCCACAGTATTTTCAAATCTTTCTAAGTTTGGTTTGATTACTACAAGGGTTTAGTTGTTTGATGCTAATTATTTTCCTCATGTGAGCCGTTATGTGAGTAAATCAACATTGTGGACTCTACATAAAGTATAGATCCGGATCAGCCTAAGCATGCCGCGCAGGCTAAACCGGACGGACACTTTTCGCCTCCTGTGTATTTTCTTTTTCAGGAATCATTTCCCTATACATCTATCCCCTGAGACAGAATATGTCAGCCCGGATTAGCCTTTGCGCAGGCTGATCTGGGTCGATACATTACGCAGAGTCCATAACATTGGTTTTCTCGTGAAACGGCTCATGTAATGTTAATGAACTGAAGATAAATGAATTATCTTCAATTTGTAGATCAGCAAAGGGCTTACACATTATACACCTAACTTTGTAAGTAGTGTAACTATTAGGTGAAGCGTTTTTTCAGCACCAGACCAGTACAAAGCCTGTTTTATTGGGCACCAAATGTTTTGTATTATAAAAAAGAAAAGCCTCATCTACCAAGATACCTGCTGTGGTCTTGATCTTCTGGCATTAACCCTTTCCCACATAAAATAAATCAGCAGCAGACGACTTTGAATACCACTAAGACAAAATATGGAAATTCTCTATAAACCAAAGATAAATCATTGCCTAGAGTTGAAAACATTGTGGCAAAAGGAGAAATTGCTCTTTTTGAGCAAATTCTCCTTTTGTCACAGTGTTTTCAAAAGTCGGTTGCTGCAGAGGCATCAGCAAGCATCTTTATGAGGAAAAGGATGCTTTCAAGTCATCTGTTGCAGATGCGATAAAAAGCATCTGCATGTGGGAAAGGGTAAAAAAATAAACTCACTCTTCAGTTTTCATGGTTATGCTTAATTAAAAAAATATCCAGGTTCCCAAGTAGGATGTACCCTTACCTGCTCCCTCATAAAATAATTCTGCAGCAGGAGATTTTGAAGTGTTGAAATCATTAAGGCAAAAGATGAAATTGCTCATTATGAACAATTTCTCTATTTGCCACTATGTTTTTACAAGTCTTCTGTTGCAGGTCCCCATGTCTGAAAGGGTTAATCATTATGTAATTATGCCCCCTTCGAAGAAGAGGTAGATGAACCCTATTTATTTTGAGGTCATTGGGTCAAAGGTCAAGGTCACAGTGACCTTGAACACAAAAACCCTTTTTAAGCTTGTCCGAGTGATAACTCAACAATGCCTGGACCTATAGTTCTCAAACCCAAAGGGGGGGGGGGGGGGGGGGGGGGGGGGCATAATGTTTGACAAACATCTCTTGTTCACAACCTGATTTACTTTTGACCAAACCTGAGAAAAACTGCATCAGCTGGGCATCACCATTGTCAATTTCTTTAAATCACATCTCCTCTTTAACCACTGTGGCCATTTCAACCAAATTTCACAGGAATATTCCTTTGCTTGTTCTTTTTAAATTTGATTCAACTCTGGTCGCTATGGCATCCAAAAGGGGTCGGAATAACCAAACTTTGAAATTCTTATTCTTTGAAAACACTTGCCTGATTTCAAAATAATTTGACAGAATTTTTCTTTAGCTGACAATCTACAAAAAAAAGTTCAAGATTGGTTGAAAAAAAATGGCTACCATGCATGCAGTTAAAAAAGAGGCGAAAAATGACAAAGTTTAAAAAAAAATCTGCTCTGAAAAGGCTTGACTGATTTCAAGATAATTTGGCAAAAATGTTCCCTAGTTGACTGTCTTATAAAATTGTTGCTTGGGAAGATTGTTGTGTGGAGTACTGGTGTGAGAAAACCAGGAAATGCATGAGTAGGTGAACTGGCCGCCGTGATATAACTGAGAAATTGTTAAAAAACGGCGTTAAACCCCAATCAATCAATCTTATAAAATTGTTCAAGCCATATTTATTGTTTAACCCTTTCCCACATATGTCTATACTTTCTGACTCCTATGAAGCAGCAGACTTTTGAAAACACAAAACAAACAATTTTCCTTTTGCCAGAAAGTTTTCAACTCTTTTCAAGAACCACACTTTCAATTATAGAACATTTTCACATTTTTTGTCTAAATCTTCTTAAAGTTGTCTGCTGCAAATTTGTTGTATTTGGGAAAGGGTAAAGAACATGGTCACTTTAGACTGAATCAGAAAATGAGTAAAATGGCAAAGCTTTAAAATTGATTCTGCAGGTTTGTATTGGGTAAAGGGTTAAAGAATTAAAAATAATTACTAGTCTGTTCACATTTAATATACTGTTGGCAAGATTCTTCTGCAATTAATTGGATAGGTGCTTTAACAATCCACAAGAAGAAGTGTTATTAAGATCACAAACAGGTTCATTCAAAATAGCTTCACGGCTCTTCGACACCTGCAGCAGACAACTTTTGAGAACGTTTTTTCCATTTGCCACAATGTTTTCAACTCTTTTCAATTATAATACTTTCGTTTACAGAGATTTTCCATACTTTTGCAAACATGTTTTCAAAATCTTCTGCTGCAGACGTGTTGTAAGTTGGAAAGGGTTAAGGGTACGTGCCTAACAGCTTATGGGGCTACACATGTTGCATCACATTATGGAATTAGTGTTGCTGGAAAAAGACTGCTGCATGAGAGTAAGTAACAGCACACTCTTCCAGACCTGTTCAGTGTTTTCAGAGCTCAAGAGGATGTATTTCATGTTCTTAAATGCTCTTTCTATCCAAACCCTATGTTGTAGGTACTCAAATGAATCAGCTTAGTGTGGTGATTCTTTTGAATACCTACAACATACAGTTTATTTGAGTAATAAATGAAATAAATTGTGGGTAAAGACCTATTTACTATCTAGCCTGCCAGGGTCTTCTTTATTGCCAGGGATATGGTAGGGATTCTGTGTTTAGATCATAGAGAATTATACCCTGCCCTTGTATTGCCTCTGCATCTGTAAGAGATGACTTTCAAAACATTCACTAAATAAGTAATTTGTGTTTTTCAAAAGAAGCTTAAAATGAAACATTAAACAAAAATGTCTTCTTGTCCGAACATTTAGCTACATACACTGTCTTGATTTTGCTTTCTTTGTCTCAAATGTTATTTATTATGAGGAGTCTAAAAAAGAGTATATGAGGGGTTCAGGTCCAAAAAGGCCGAATTCCAAAAAGGCCGATTACCGAAAAGGCCGAATTCCAAAAAGGCCGAATACCAAAAAGGCCGAAATCATTAAACATTGAATAAGGAGTCATCGAAGATATTGGATTGTATGTTTGTGAACAGATTTTAATAATGGAGTTTACACGTATTACTTTTTATTGTAATAGTAATAGTATCTTAGCTTGCTTTTTAAATTGCGTTTGATTTTGATTTTAATTTTTTTTTCATGGATATGGATATATGTATATATAGTTTTATGTTTATAGTTACGTTGTAAAATATTTTCCTATTTTAAGGGTTGAGAGTGTTTAGTAGCACACACAAAAGATACATGTATAAATTCAATATACACATATATTTATTCATATGCATCCAGACCACACCGCGAGGAGGCGCTCTCATCATGGTCCAAAACTGTTCTTTGTATGTACACAATATTTACATATTTACAACACAATATTTACATATGTTCAACACAAATTTACATATTTACAACCAGGAGACACGATATTTACAAATGTACAACACAACAAATATATATGTGTTCTGTCTGTCTTTTGACAAAAATATTAATTAAAGATTGTACTTCATATAGACGCTTTCTGATGCTAAATTTATATATATATACAAAATAAATTTTCTCTTACATATAAATTAATTCCACACAATTATCTCATTCAAAGACAATAATCCCGTTAAATGATTATAGATACAAAATACAATTATCTCTTAGATGTATATTATTGACAAAAAAAAGACATAATATATATTCAAAAATCCTCAATAATCGCATTCATAGACAATAATCCCGTTAAATTTATATATATATACAAAATACAACTATCTCTTAGATGTATATTAATTTATTGACCAAAGAAAAGACATAAGATATATTCAAAATTCCACAATTATCGCATTCATAGACAATAATCCCGTTAAATTTATGTATATACAAAATACAATTTTCTCTAACATATATATTATTGACCAAAGAAAAAACAAAATATATATTCAAAATTCCTCAATAATCGCATTCATAGACAATAATCCCGTTAAATTTATGTATATACAAAATACAATTTTCTCTAACATATATATTATTGACCAAAGAAAAAACAAAATATATATTCAAAATTCCTCAATAATCGCATTCATAGACAATAATCCCGTTAAATTTATACATGTATACAAAATACAATTATCTCTTAGATATATTATATATCAAAGAAAAGACAAAATATATTCAATATGTCACACTATTCGCAAAAAAAGACAAACGAAATACCTCTTTTCATCCAGGGAGACTTATTACGTATGATAATTACAGTGTCCCTGCTTCATCTATCATCTGATATGAAGATTGAAAACATCCGTGGAATAAATAGAAAAAGAAAAAGGAGTTCAGGGTTAGTTAAAAATTATATATAGTTTACTTACCAGTGCCACATTTACGATGCTGCCATCTATGACACCAATCGCATTCCACAGCCTGTTGGCGACCCCGAACCTGTGTCTGGCACGTTAAACATGGATCATCCATCACAACATGTATATAAGTCACACATTTTTTAAATTGAAATGTTTTTTGGAAAATAAACACACAGAATTTACAATGTCACATATGGAAAACAAGAAAAAAATCAAACTTCTTAACCAGAAAGGTTAATACACTCACAAACTATAAATGCAATTAAAAGTAAAATAGTCAAACAGCACAAAATCGAATAAAGTATAATAGTCAAACACCACGAGATCAAATCCAACGCAGTTATAACATATTATGAGAATATATTTTGACAAAGATCGCCAATATATACTGATTAATCAACTAACAGTAATTAAGTTCTCAATCATCTTTTTCAATCAATAATCGGCAATTATGTTCTCAAAGTTCTCAAATCATCTAATTAAGGAAGTATAAATAAACATTTAAAGCAAACTGTAATCAATTATAACACGGATAGTTTAACCGCCCTACTCTAATTATTAAGCTATAGCAAACATTCATGTATACAATCTTAAATACCACAGATTTTCAACTTTAAACTGTTTTCCTCCAACAAATATATTCAAAAAATATATTCTTGAGAAATCGGCCTTTTTGGTCCGTAAATCGGCCTTTTTGGTCCGTAAATCGGCCTTTATGGTCCATAAATCGGCCTTTTTGGATCGGCCTTTCTGGAATTCGGCCTTTCTTGACCTATACCATATGAGGTATTGAGTTAATTAATTAGATCTGTAGCATTAGTGATTCGTTCCAGTCATTAGGAGGGCTTTTGATCTCCACTGTAATAGATACATTACATAGTTGTGTTTTTTCATGGATAGATTGGTGATAGTTTTATATATTGTGTGCAAGGATATGTAAATATTAGACTTTTACTTAGTTATTTATTCAATAATACTATACAGTTTTATTTATGTGTTTGAAAAATTCTATATGATAGATTGAAAAATGTAATAACAAAAATTGTAATTCACTGTCAGTAGAAAATAATTATTCCAATGGCTTTTTCATTGATTTCAAGAGAATTGGAGGATAAAAATCCAACTTGTGGAGTGTCAAATATATCACTTAACCCTTTCTCACATACATCAAATCTGCAGCAGACATCTTTATAAAATACGGAATATCTTTATAAATGAAAGTACAGTTATTGATAATCATCTGCTGTTTATGTTTCAAAAGTTGCTTACAAGTGGGAAATGGTTAACTGTTATTTCAGATAGCATATTTATTTAATTAACAATTTCTCTGATACAGTCAAATTTTAAACCTCTGCATCGGACAACCTTTGTAAAGAAGAAACTGATCATATTGAACAATTTCGTTTTCTTCTACATCCAAAGAACATTCTTTGTTTTGTTAACCCTTTCCCTCATATAGACACTTTCTGACGCCTCTGCAGCAGACGACTTTTTGAAAACATAGTGACAAAAGAAGAAATTGCACAAAACGTGCAATTTCTCCTTTTGCCACAATGTTTTCCACTTTTTGTCATAGGTTATCCATTCAATTATGGAGATTTTCTTTTTTTTGACAAAATACGTTCAAAGTCGTCTGCTGCAGAATTGCCGTATGAGGGAAAGGGTTAACTGTTTCTCACAAACAACACATCTGCAGCAATTGACTGTAATAATGTATTGGCAAAACTGTGGAAAATCCCTATAAATTAAAGGATAAGTATTGAATAGAGTCGTGGCAAATGGAGAATTGCTCATTTATTGAGGTTTTTTAGCTCTACTGGCCAAAGGCCAGAAGGGCTTATGTCGTGGCGATTTGTCCGTCGTCCGTGTGTGCGTGCGTCCGTGCGTCCGTGCGTCCGTAAACAATTTCTTGTTAACACGATACAGTCTTCACTTTTGATTGTATCTCAACTAAACTTATACAGTAGTTAGATATCCATGAGAGCTCGGTTCCTTTCGAAAACCAGCAAGATCCGCCCATGCATGACTGGATTATGGCCCTTGAAATGGTCAAAATTGCTATAAAAGAGCTTGTTAACACGATACAGTCTTCACTTTTGATTGTATCTCAACCAAACTTATACAGTAGTCAGATATCCATAAGAGCTCGGTTCCTTTCAAAAACCAGCCAGATCTGCCCATGCATGACTGGATTATGGCCCTTGAAATGGTCAAAATTGCTATAAAATAGCTTGTTAACACAATACAGTCTTCTTTTTTGATTGTATCTCAACCAAACTTATACAGTAGTTAGATATCCATAAGAGCTCGGTTCCTTTCGAAAACCAGCCAGATCCGCCTATGCATGACTGGATTATGGCCCTTGAAATGGTCAAAATTGCTATAAAAGAGCTTGTTAACACAATACAGTCTTCTTTTTTGATTGTATCTCAACCAAACTTATACAGTAGTTAGATATTCATGAGAGCTCGGTTCCTTTCGAAAACCAGCCAGATCCGCCCATGCATGACTGGATTATGGCCCTTGAAATGGTCAAAATTGCTATAAAAGAGCTTGTTAACACGATACAGTCTTCACTTTTGATTGTATCTCAACCAAACTTATACAGTAGTTAGATATCCATGAGAGCTCAATTCCTGTCGAAAACCAGCAAGATCCGCCCATGCATGACTGGATTATGGCCCTTGAAATGGTCAAAATTGCTATAAAAGAGCTTGTTAACACGATACAGTCTTCACTTTTGATTGTATCTCAACCAAACTTATACAGTAGTCAGATATCCATAAGAGCTCGGTTCCTTTCAAAAACCAGCCAGATCCGCCTATGCAAGACTGGATTATGGCCCTTGAAATTGTCCAAATTGCTATAATTGAGCATGTGAACACAATATAGGCTCCATTTACTATCTGATCTTCACCAAACTTAGATAGTAGTTAAATATTGATGAGAGCTTGGTTCCTTTTGAAAATCAGCCAGATCCGCCCATGCAAGACTGGATTATGGCCCATGAAATTGTAAAAATTGCTATAATACAGCTTGAGAGCACAAAAGAGCCTCCATTTACTATCCGAGCTTCACCTTACATACATGCTCTGGATTGAAAATGACCAAAGAACCATACCAGTAGAGCATAGGCCCTCATGGGCCTCTTGTTAAGTTTTTGCCAAGATGTTTTCAAAGTTGTCTGCTGCAGATTTGTTGTTTGTGGGAAAGGTTTAACACATTTGTACACATTTGTAGCATAAGATTAAGGAAAACTTTGTGGCAATAGGAGACATTTCTCATGAGCAGCTTCTCCATTTGCTACAGTGTTTTAAATTTTTATCCTTTCATTTACACAGATTGTCCATGTTTTTGTCAAGCTGTGTTCAAAGTCATCTGCTGCAGATTTGTTGTGTGTGAGAAAGCATTAAATGGAGGTTTGAGGGGTTTTGTTGAAAATTATTACATCTTATGTCAAATTCTTTTAGTTTTTCAGATGTCTAGTAATGTATGTATGTATTTATTGTTAGCTTTTGTGAAAGAATCATGTTTAGATTCATATTTAATTGAAAGTTCGAAAATTTAAGTGCAAGAAATCATTTCAAATTTTTTAAAAGGATTGTTAATGTTTAATGTTTTTGTTTTCCAGCCAGTAAAAATCGGTGACAATTTGGAATCCATATTGGGGAGAATGACCAATCAGAATTCTTCACAGAGAATGCCTCTTGTAAAAGTTATGGAGGTACGTTGATTTTTAACTCGACTTTTCGAAGAATAATGAGAGCTTTACTACTCGCCCCAGTGTCTGAGTCCAGTTAAAGTTTTAGGGCAAGTTGGCATTTTCATTCATAAGTATTTGTGATAGGGCTTTCATATTTGGAATATAGTTACATCTTATACCTTTCTTAACATTGAATGCTGGAGATGCTGAGTGTGACCTTCTTTTTGGGGTAAAAAACATGATTTTGGGTGGTTAAGTTTTTGGGCAAGTCATTTTTTTGTTGTACTTTTTCTCAATAAGTACTTGTGCTAGGGTTTTCATTTTTGGAATATAATTACATCCACTACCTTTCTTCATATTGTATGCTGAAGATGCTGAGTTTGACCTCCTTTTCTGGGTGAAAGACATGATTTTTGGTTAAAGTTTTAGGGCAAGTTGGCATTTTCATTTAATGTTTTAATCTTTCTCAATAAGTACTTGTGTTAGGGCTTTCATATTTGGAATATAATTACATATAATACCTTTCTCCACATTGTATGTTGAAGATGCTGAGTGTGACCTTCGTTTTGGGGTAAAAAACTTTATTTTTGGTTGATTTTGAGAATTTGAGATAGATTCATAATTGTTTGTTACATTCCTTTCTAATTGTGATCATTCATTTTTCAAATATGGTTCTTCAACATATCAAACAGGTTTTGGTGTCATACATTTGGAAAACCTTTTTTAAGGTTTTGCTGTTTTAGGATTCAAGTCAGTTTTTAAATTTGCGTTTAGCTCAACGTTAAATTTTCATTTTTAGCTCGACTATTCAAAGAAAAATGAGGACTTTACTACTCGCAGCCGGTTAATGTTTTAGGGCAAACTGGCATTTTCATTTATAACTTCAATACCCTTCATTCAAATCACTTCATGCTTACACATTTGTTAAGGACCATCACACACTTAGGTTAGATAACTCCATAACACCATTGTATCCTAAATATGGAGTTATGGCCCTTGATTGACTTAGGAAATCTGATTTTTTTTAATTAAAAATTTTTAAATGCATGTTTCTATTCATTTGCTTTAACATATAGAGTATATATGATTTAATAGTACTTAAGTGCAATATGATAAAATAGTGCTTTATGTGAAGAAGCGACATACAGTCGAGCGCGCTGTCCTCCGATAGCTCTTGTTATGAAAAGAGCTTGTGACTAGCATCATTCATCTTCCACCAGTGGGCTTAAATAGTCTATGTAGGAAGGTAGCCAGTTGCCTGGAAAGAACCTCGTGTGAAATACTGGTGCGAGAAAGCCAAGGAAACACATACTTAAGAGATCTGTCTGCAGTGGTACAGCTTAGAAACTTGTTAACTCCAATCAATCAATCCATCAACCAACAACTTTATGATTATCTAGCAAAGGATAAGGATGCAGAAAGTAGTATGTTACATGCAGAATCTCACTTATTTCTCTGAAAAACCAAATACTGGGGAAATTATTAGAAGGGTTGGATGGATGCTTCAAATGATCATCAACAACATATGACTCCATTCATAGGAGATTTTTCTTCAATTTAATGGAGACATTGTTTTTGCCCTTGCCCTCAGTCAGTCCATCAGTCTATATGTCATACTTGCTGTCTGTTCAATAACAGGAGTTATTACTGCATCATACTGTATGTGCATGTGGTAAAGGGTTAACTTTCATTTGATTTGGATAGTTAACCCTTTCCCTCATACGACAATTCTGCAGCAGACGACTTTGAACATATTTTGTCAAAACATAGAATATCTCTGTAATTAAATGGATAACCTATGACTAAAAGTGGAAAACATTGTGTCAAAAGGAGAAATTGCTCGTTTTGAGCAATTTCTTCTTTTGTCACTATGTTTTCAACAAGCCATCTGCTGTTGAGGCGTCAGAAAGCGTTTATATGAGGGAAAGGGTTAAAGTTCTTTAGTATTTCTTTTCTCTGCAGGCGTGTTCCCTCCAGAAGGAGAGGCACCAGAGAGGGAATAAAAGTTTCTCTCAGACATTGACCAGCCTGTACCAGTCTGTTCTGGGTATGGAAACCGAGGAAACCAATCTGGAAAATAGTCCTTCACCAAGTCACCAAGGAAACTCCCCCAGAAGGTCATCAGGGGACAGGTCAAGAAGAAAAAGGAAACACTCCAGTGAAAGAGGAAGGAAGAAAGACAAGTATGAACATAAGTACAGGTCCAGGTCAAGGTCGCATTCTAGGTCTAGAAGTAGGTCAAGGTCACATTCAAAGAATAAAGGTCATAAAAGAGAAGCAGGTTAGTGTTTCATGTTATTTCAATGATAAGTAAATTTTATCTGCAATTTTTACCCCTTTCTTGACAATGAAGCAGATAATTTCAATTGACGAGAAGAGCAGTTGGCTGAATAGAGACCTTGGGGATTATAGAGAGCAAAAGAAGACAATAAGAGAAGTTGGTTCTTTTCATGGTATTGCAAATGAACTTTTATGATATTTTAAAAATTAAAAATAATGTTAGCCCTGAGCTTTTCCTTATACAGCATAAGACAAACTGCAGCTGCTCTGAGCAATTTTATTTTTTTGAAGTTGTACAGATAACATTTTTCTCTCAGCAATCTTTTCTGTTTAGCCCTTTCCCACATACAACAAATTTCTATGAATGAAAGTAATTGAATATAGTTAAAAACATCATGATAATTTTCTCCTTTTACCACAGTGTTTTCAAAAGAAGTCTGCTGGAAATGCGTCTGGATGTGGGAAAGGATTAACTCATTTTCCTTTACGAAACAATAAAATAAAAATAAAAATGTAAAGTATAGAATTATTTCTCCTTTATACACAATGTCATTGGCTTCCTCTGAGATCAAAGAAAGTAGTTATGAATTATGAGAAAAGAAATATGGTCATTGTGAGCAATTTATTATTTTTTCCACATGTAATTATCTGCAGAGGTGCAGAAAACGGCAGATTAACCTTTTTCCTCATACGACAATTCTGCAGCAGACGAATTTGAACATATTTTGTTAAAAAATAGAAAATCTATATTGTTGAATGGATGACCTATGACTAAAAGTAGAAAACATTGTGTCAAAAGGAGAAATTGCTCGTTTTGAGCAATTTCTACTTTTGTCACAATGTTTTCAAAAAGCCGTCTGCTGCAAAGGCGTCAGAAAACGTCTACATGAGGGAAAGGGTTAAGCTGTAGTGTATCATTATTTGTTTTGTAGATTCCCCAGACTCCGGGTTTCATCGCATCACCCCACTATCACACAGTCGATATTCACCGACTCTAGATGGGGGTTACAGACGGGATGCCCTCACAGACAATGGGTATCACGATCATCATCATAGAAGGTCAGAAAGGTCAAATAATCATCATCATCAACAGCCAGAGAGACAGTCAAACCATCATCATCATCATCATCACCAGCCAGACAGAAGGACTAATCATCTGTCTGATATTACATCCAGTGTGTTGCACAATGCCCACCAAACACAGGTATATTTATAATCTTTATCTCTTTACGTGATACAGATGCCTTTAAACCCTTTTCCTCATACAACAATTCTGCAGCAGACAACTTTGAACATATTTTGTCAAAAAATAGAAAATCTCTATAATTGAATGGATAACCTATGATTAAAAGTGGAAAACATTGTGGCAAAAGGAGAAATTGCTTGTTTTGAGCAATCTCTTCATTTGTCACTATGTTTTCAAAAAGCCGTCTGCTGCAGAGGCGTCAGAAAGCGTCTATATGAGGGAAAGGGTTAAACCCTTTGGAGCAAAATAATTTAGAAAGCATTATGGGTAGAAGAGAAATTGCTCATGAACTGCAAAGTACATGTTTTCCTGCAATTTGTTCTATCCTGTTGCAAATTCATAGTTGTATTGGTCTTCTGCTTTGTGCAGATTTTTCGAATCTGAAAAAAAGAAAGCTATGTTTGAACATAGGTTATACTTACCAAATGAAATGTATGACCCTTGAATCAAAAGGCATTAGAGATTAATTATCTTTTTGACAAAGTTGGTTACTAGAGAACTACATCACTGAGATTTACTATGTAGTGGCAAATACTGCATGAATGGAAATAACGGTCTAATTATGTGATAATGTCTACAAACTGAGAACATATCAGCGTTTGTTCCCTGCAACAGACAACAATAATTATGAAAAAGCTCTTTAAATGAAAGTGTAATTATTAAATGGGGTTAAAAAAAAAAAAAAAAGGCAAAATTAAACTTTGCTTTTTATGAGTCAGCAATTTCCTCCATTGCCACAATGTTTTCAAAAGTCCTCTGCTGGAGAAACGTCAACATACATCTGCAAGGGGAAAAGGATTAAACTTGGAATATAACATGATCTCTTCTCATATCAAGCAGCTCATTCACTTTTTATAACTTTAGGCAAGGTCAGCAATAAACAACAACAACAGTCGACCATCCAGTCGAAACTCGTCAAACGCCAGTAGCAGATCGAGTGATAATCAAGCCTTTAAGAAGTATCTGAAGTTGAAGGAGAGGCAGAGAAAGTTGCGAGCATTAAGACTTGATGCGACGGACGAAGACGCATCCGATGAGTTGTCAGACATCGTGCTGGATCAGTTGTCAGATACACGATCTGCAATGTCTGCTCATAGTCAAGGTGAGTGTGGATGGAATATTTTGTTTAAACCCGAATTTATTTTACATCGATTGCAAAACAAACTTTAAGAACACGTCAATCAAACTCGATGTCTGCTTCCTAGAGACGTAACCAGTACTGAGCCGATTGCGTGGCAAAATCCCAAAGGTAGAAACCGCTCATTACAGGATGGAATATTTGACTGTTACAGACTAGTTTGTACAATTCAGCAGCAAAAAAAAAATTGCTCAGTATTTGCTATTTGTCTTAATTCGAAATTTGTTGTGCAGATTTAAAGTTGATAAATGCTTTGCAGACGACTTTTAAAACATCTTGTTCAAAATGTGAAAAGTATCTGTGAGTGAAGGTATAATTATTGACTAACGTTGAAAATATATGTTTTCAAAAGTCGTCTGCTGTACATGCGTCAGAAAGCATCTACAAGTGGGTAAAGGTTAAACTTCAAAAGCTTATTGTTTGTCAGGTACCTTTTAAGGCAAGAACATGAACTATAGATAGCACTCCACTGGATATTTGTCTGATTCGACTAAGATATTTTGGTCAATCTTTGTGTTTAGTCCCCCTTTTCTCTCCAAAATGTTCTTAGCAATAGTTACCTACTCATCATCATTAAAATGTCAATAAAAGGGACATTACTCTGGTTAATTCACATAACATTTGATATTTTTTTGATTGATAAGTCATAAAAAAAAAGCAGACAAATTCTGAAAATATTCTGAAAAAAAATCTGAAGCAATTTCTTTTTTTTGCCAACCATATTTTCTACTCTTATCGATAAGAGTAGAAAATATGGTTGGCAAAAAAAAGAAATTGCTTCAGATTTTTTTTCATATACACTTCATACATCACTGATAAAAAACTGTGTCAATAACTCAACAGCTCCATACCTATATGGATGAAATAGAAATCTTCTTTTTTACTCTTATTTGGGTTGCCATGGTTACTGTATCTGACACCATAAAGTCTTCGTTGCAACAAGAGTTCCAAAATTCAATTATGGCATCGCTAGCCAAATAATTTTCATTTTAATAATTTCTATCAAAAGAATAGCCCATTAATTAGAATAGAACTTCACTTAAAAAGTATTCAAAATTACTGCTCTTTGAAGCCTCATTAGAACATATTTAGAATGTTAGCAGGTGCAAATTGATCCTATTTTCTTTCGATGAGAATTCAACACAGATACCTTGGCAACATGTTAAACAATATACATAGCAGATTAAACAAGAAATCAGTTAGTCAGCAGCTCTGCAGCCACTTTTGTGAGTCAGAACCTTCTATTAAGCATGTGTCTAGGTTGCCATGGAAACTGTATCTGACACTATAAAGTTTTCATTGCAACAAGAGTTCCAAAATTCAATTATGGCATCACTAGCTAAATAATTTTCATTTTAATAATTTCTATCAAAAGAATAGCCCTTTAATTAGAATAGAGCTTCACTTAAAAAGTATTCAAAATTATTGCTCTTTGAAGCCTCATTAGAACATATTTAGAATGTTAGCTGGTGCAAATTGTTCCTATTTTCTCTCGATGAGAATTCAACGCAGATACCTTGGCAACATGTTTAACAATATACAAGAAATCAGTTAGTCAGCAGCTCTGCAGCCACTTTTGTGAGGCAGAACCTTCTATTAAGCATGTGTCTTGGTTGTCATGGTAATGGCTAGGATTTTATAAATGCCAACCTAAATGGATAAGATACAACATTCTATTTCTGCATCACATGCCAAATTATTTTGAGTTCTGACATTTTTCAACAAAGTTACAGCTATTTTAAACATAGGATTGAAAAAAATGAGAAAAATTGAAAACAATTCAGCAGTGAGCTGACATAGCCTTCAAAACAATTCAGCATGGTAAGGGTTATAGATAATCTTTTTCTGTTAAACTTTCGTCAATACGAGGGTCAGTCGTAAACTTCTCAAACTCTGTGGATCATTTCGATACTACTTGTTTTAAAACAAAAATAAATCAAAAGTCTGAAAGATAGATATTTACTGAAGTGATATAGCAAATTTTACAGAAAGCAAACAGTAAATCATTAAATAACAACACATTGTTAACCATAACCATAGACCGCTCTGAGCATTTTGTACACAAAACGTAACGCGACGTCACGTTTACCTTCATGCCCTTTCCTTCAAAGTATTCACCACAGGCATTAACACATTTCCCACTTATCGAAAACACTTTGTTCAGTTCATATTTAAAAAAAAATTATGAACTGTAGTGTGGCTCAAAGCTGTGGATGATGCGATTTTATCAACAGTCCTTTGTCTGTCGTCGGCAACTTCGGGTGTTACAGCATGAATGTTGGTCGACTGACTCTAGAGTTGTCTTGAAGTTCCTCTCTGTCGTCCTTGAACCGTTGATGCTAATCCAAAACTATTGTTCAGCTGACCTTTCTATTTGGGTCACGTTTCACAATTTAAAAGTCTAGGAGTTATTCCTGCATTTGCGCAATATTTTATCACCAAACATTGCTCCGTGCCAAATGACGTTGGCGTTTTAACAATTGCACCTGTTGAAGGGTAACAATCAACTTGTGATTCCATACTTGTTATGGCAGATATGACGTCAAAACTTTCAAGAAGTATTCAACAAATATGGTTCTGACAACATGTCTATAAACATGACGTTAACTTTTGAGGATTTGAGTTAGAATACGTGTAGATTTTGTTCCTAAATATGTATGTTTTTAAACTGCTCCGTACCACATAAACTGCATTATTGAATTTAAATGCAAAAAGGATTTATATCATTTAAATGAATGTAAGTTTTTCTATACATGACTTTAAAACATCATATTTTAATACTTCCGAGTATCAATACGATTTAATAAAAAATGCGTATTTTATGAGATCCTCGTATTTTCCAATCTTTACTAAAACAATTTATTTTTGGAAGAATCTAATGTAAGTATTTCAGGTGAGGAGTGTTATTTCATGTTTCTTTACTCCAGTTGGGGCTTACTTACCTGACATTCACCTGAAGTATGGGTCCAGCATGGCATTAAAGATGAGTCGCGATTCCGACAGAGACAGCGTGGTCAGCAGCGAAGCTTCCTACACACCGCATGACATGCCTGCACTCAGGTACTTTGATTTGTTTAGTTTACCCTTTCCCTAATTTAGGTTTTGAGCAATTTCTTTTGTCGCCATGTTTTCAACTCTATTCAATAGTTGTTTATTTATTTATGGAAGTTTTCTATATTTTTACCCAGATGTTTTTAAGTTGTCTGCTGCAGATTTGTTGTATGTGGGAAAGGGTTTATAGGAGTTTAAAGCAGTTTTCAACAGCTTTCCAGATGTATCATAGTGGACAGCTCACATAGCCATTTTTTTCCTGATTTCCCGAACCAGGAATCCATACAGAATTTTTCCCAGGCAACTGACTACCTTCTCTTATATACTATATATATATATTTAGCCTTTTGGGGAAAGATATGCTAGTCACATTACTTATTCAGTCTTAGGAATAGACAACTGGGCGAGCCGGGTTCATTCAGTCATATTTGTTATAGTATCATGTACCCTTTTTATTTTTTTTAAACTCTTAACATAGACAACTGTTAATGGTTTTTAAGCAGAACTTTGAAAAAATTACAGGAGGATTTTTCCACAATGTTTTCATCTTATAAAAAACAATAAAATCCGGGTGATCCAACTTTTTCTGAAGATAACTGAGTCCAACCAATCTGTGTATATTTGTGTCCTTATAGATCTACACTATTCATTTAACCCTTTCCCTCATATAGACGCTTTCTGACGCCTCTGCAGCAGACAGCTATTTGAAAACATAGAGACAAAAGAAGAAATTGCACAAAACGTGCAATTTCTTCTTTTGCCACAATGTTTTCCACTTTAAGTCCTATGTTATCCATTCAATTATTGAGATTTTCCAGTTTTTAGCTCTAATGGCCAAAGGCCAGAAGGGCTTATGTCGTGGCCATTTGTCCGTGTGTGCGTCCGTCCGTCCGTCCGTCCGTAAACAATTTCTTGTTAACACGATACAGTCTTCACTTTTGATTGTATCTCAACCAAACTTATACAGTAGTAAGATATCCATGAGAGCTCGGTTCCTTTCGAAAACCAGCCAGATCTGCCCATGCATGACTGGATTATGGCCCTTGAAATGGTCAAAATTGCTATAATAGAGCTTGTTAACACGATACAGTCTTTATTTTTTATTGTATCTCAACCAAACTTATACAGTAGTTAGATATCCATGAGAGCTTGGTTCCTTTCGAAAACAAGCCAGATGACTGGATTATGGCCCTTGAAATTGTCAAAATTGCTATAATACAGCTTGTGAACAGAATAGAGCTTCCATTTACTATCTGATCTTCACCAAACTTAGATGGTATTTGAAACAAGCCAGATCAATGCCAGTAGAGCATAGGCCCTCATGGGCCTCTTGTTGACAAAATATGTCCAAAGTCGTCTGCTGCAGAATCGTCGTATGAGGGAAAGGGTTAAGTCATATGGTTGAAAGAATTCGTAATAATCAGTAATATGAATCCAATCTATTTCTCAGGGCGCAGGCAGACATAAGTGATCCCTATATACAACAACTACAACAGCTAACCTCCCATCCTCCACCACCACCCAAGATTGCTACACAACCGCCTGTCAGTAAAAAACAGAAAAAGAAACCAGGATCTCCGAGGGCACAGAAAACAAGGGTAAGAGAACAACGTATTGTTAGTATTTGAACTTTTTACCAAATACAACAATTTTCTAGCAGACAACTTTGATAATATGTTTGCACTCATTTGAAAAATCCCTGTGTTTGCTGCAGAGGTGTCAGAGAGTGTCTGTATAAAAGAACATGTTAACCCTTTCCCTCATATAGACGCTTTCTGACGCCTCTGCTGCAGACGGCTTTTTGAAAACATAGTGACAAAAGAAGAAATTGCTCAAAACGAGCAATTTCTCCTTTTGCCACAATGTTTTCCACTTTAAGTCAAAGGTTATCCATTCAATTATAGAGATTTTCTATTTTTTGACAAAATATGTTCAAAGTCGTCTGCTGCAGAATTGTCGTATGAGGGAAAGACACCAGAACTATCTTTCAGAGCTTGTGTCCACTGTTTAGTAAAATATTTTCAATCAAGAGCAGGCAAGTAATAATGTCTTGAAACTGCTTGTTTAGCCATTTATCTCTTAAACCTTTCTGACATAGAACAAATCTGTAGCAGACACTTTGAAAACGTCTTGAAAAAATTATGGAAAATCAATCTGAGGGAAATTTAAATATTCATACAAGTTGAAAACATTTTGGCAAAAGTCGTCAGATGCGTCAAAATGAGTCTACATGTGGTAATCTTTTCCCACATAATATAATAAATCTGCAGCACACAACTTTGAATAGAATAAAATTAAGTAAAAATATGGAATATCTATAAATGAATGTATTATTACTGCATAGTGTTATCACTTTTTGTATCAGACATTTTAAAAGCAGATGACTCTAAAAATATCATGCCCTAGTAACTGTGTTTACTGGACATGAGACATCTAGAATACATACCTGGAAAACACATAAACCCTTTACCACATCCAATAAATCTGCAACAGGCAACTTTGTTAAACCTTTCCCTCATACGACAATTCTGCATCAGATGACTTTGAACATATTTTGGCAAAAAGTAGAAAATCTCTATAATTGAATGGATAACCTATGAAAAAAAGTGGAAAACATTGTGTCAAAAGAGAAATTGCTTGTTTTGAGCAATTTCTTCTTTTGTCACTGTTTTCAAAAAGCTGTCTGCTGCAGAGGCGTCAGAAAACGTCCATATGATGGAAAGGGTTAACTTCTCGGCAAAAATATTGTAAATCTATATAAATGGAAATATAATTATTGAATCAAGTTGAAAACATTGTTGCAGTCCAAAGTTAACATTGGGTAATGATACATCTATTGTCATGGTGATGTTATTATTTTTCAGGATTTCTATGGTCCCGAGTTTGTACACAAAACCAGTAAACCTATACAGAGAATACCAATGGCTTTACAGGGAGAGGTTGGTACTACATCTATTACCCTTTCCAACATTGGACAATTCTGAAGCAGAAGACTTTCAAAAACATCTATAAAGCAAAAATAGGAAAATATAATTATGAAAAAAAATAATGTTGAAAATAGTGCAGTAAAAACACTAATTGTTCATGATGAGCAATTTCTTATTTTGTCACAATGTTTTCAAAAGTGGACTACTGCAGGTGGGAAAACGTTAATTATTTATAAGTCAATGTAAATCTGCCCTGAAAAAAACCCACCAGTATGCTTCAGTAAATATTTCTTGGAAATGAAATTCAATTCAAACGACAAATCTGCAGCAGACAACTTTGAACATATTTTGTCAAAAAATCGAAATAATCTCTATAATAGAATGGATAACCTATGACTAAAAGTGGAAAACATTGTGGCAAAAGGAGAAATTGCTCGTTTTGACCAATTTCTTCTTTTGTCAATATGTTTTCAAAAAACTGTCTGCTGCAGAGGTGTCAGAAAGTGTCTATATGAGGGAAAGTGTTAAATAGGTATTTTCATGTTGAAGTGTATAGTTTAATCGAACCAGCCCTGATACACAGGGAGAGATGGGTACATTAAATATATGTCCACTATATATCCTTTAAAAGCAAATACTAAATTGAAACATTGTAAAAGGAAAATTTGCTCATTGTGATTTCTCCTTTTCCAACAATGTTTTGAACTCTGCATTCAAATAATTATTTTTTATCCGTTTTTTTTTCAAGCAGATGACACTTAAAATATCATATAATGTCAATGTTTAACAAAGGCTTGAAAATGTTAAACCTTTCCAACATACAACAAATCTACAGCAGACGTCTTTGAAATCATCAGGGCAAAACTATTGAAAATCTCTATACATGAAAGTATGATTATTGAATAGAGTTGAAAACATCGTAACAAAAGAAGAAATTACTCGTTATATTAAGGGTCAAAAAGATCTGAAAGAAAGTCACAAGACTTTATTACACTTTCAGAGTAACAAGAACCCAGGCCATGTCTGTAGAGTTGTGATTGTTCTTCTAAACGGACAAAAATTGGAAGCTTTGGTGGATCCAAGTACAACAGGTCAACAGTTATTTGAAGCTGTCATCACGGAAATTGAGCTCCCGGAATTCTACTTCTTTGGACTCACCTACATTACTGAAAATGAACATTTCTTTATAACCGGTGATTCCAAGTTGCACAAAGTTGCTCCGGATGCTTGGAAAGAGAGTTGGAAGTCCCCAAGTCCAGTGACATTCACATGTTATCTAAGAGTGAAATTTTATGTGGAGACTCTTTCTGCATTAAAACATGAGACTACCCGCCATCAGTTATATTTACAACTCCGTCGAGACATCCTTGAAGAGAGATGTTTGATAGACGAGGACACAGCACTGAAGTTAGCCGGTCTGGCTCTACAGGCAGAGTACGGGGATTATAGTCGAGAGACGATGGGCAGGAATTATTTTATACCTGATCATTACTTCTCGGGTAGAATTACGAAGAGACTCGGGTCCAGTTACATCAAAGACAACGCACCAGAGACTCACCAGCTGTCAGCAGAATTATCTCAAACAAGGGCTGAATCCGAGTTTATGAAGGTAACCTTAACTTGATCCTTTCCCATTCAACAAATCTGCACCAGATGACTTTGAAAATATCTAGGCAATAATATGGAAAAACTCTTTAAATGAAAGTATACATACTGCCATGAGAGGAAAATGTTGTAGCATGTTCTCAAATCCATATTTGACTTGTAGACTCTATGTTGTTGGTACTCAAAAGATTGTTCTCAGTGAGCTGATTCTTTTTATTGTAGTACCTCAACATAGGTTTTTATTCAGTTACTCCTAAACATCTGCCATAATGGCATCAAATAAAACAATATGAATGTAGATTTAGTTTGGCTATTGCCTTGGTAAGGTAACACATAGGGTTCAGGATTTAGTTTGTCCATTGCTTTGGTAAAGAAACACAAAGGGATCAGGATTTAGTTTGGCTATTGCCCTGGTTAAATAACGCAAAAGGATCAAGATTTAGTTTGACTATTGCCTTGGTAAAGTAACACAAAGGGATCATGATATAGTTTGGCTATTGCCTTAATAAAGTAACACATAAGGATCATGATTTAGTTTGGATATTGCCTTGGTAAAGTTACACATAAGGATCATGATTTAGTTTGGCTATTGCCTTGGTAAAGTAACACATAGGGATCATGATTTAGTTTGGCTATTGTCTTGGTAAAGTAACACATAGGGATTATGATTTAGTTAGGCTATTGCCTTGGTAAAGTAACACATAGGGATCAGGATTTAGTTAGGCTATTGCCTTGGTAAAGTAACACATGATGATTATGATTTAGTTTGGCTATTGCCTTGGTAAAGTTAAACAAAGGGATCAGGATTTAGTTTGGCTTTTGCCTTTGTAAGGTAACACATAGGGATCACTAATCCGCCGTCTATCCACCCATCTGTTAGTCACACTTTTGATTAATTGGCAAGCAACTTGTGAGCTCAGAGCAAACATTCTTGTAACAATTCACTGTCTGTCATTGTAGTTTGTCAGACCGCTCACATTTTTCTTTAAACAGATTTTAAAAATGTTTTGGGACAAATGTTTTTAAATTACCCACTAACAAGAATGTTTAAATTATTTTGATTCATTAAAAAGAAAATCCTAATAATTATGTAAAGAGCAAAAGTTTTAAAAATCTACCTGTTCGAAAGCACTGACCCAATTTGAAAATATTTTGGATGACCTTCTATCAAGATTTTTAAAATTATTCCATTCCGTTGAAAAACACGACAACAAGTTTTATCTTACATATTTATACCCCCCCACAAACAAGTTTTGAGGGGGTATATAGGAATCACCCTGTCCGTCCGTCCGTCTGTCTGTCTGTCAGTCCGTCTGTCCATATGTCTTGTAAGCGCAACTCCTCCTTAACGGCTGGACCGATTCTGATGAAACCTTACACAGTTGCAGTACACAACCTGAGGATGTGCATGAAGTAAGATTATCCCGGTCTGAAATATATTTGTCCGTCTGTCTGTCCATATGTCTTGTAAGCGCAACGGGGGGTATCTTTGTGAGTTCACTCACAGTTCTAGTTATTTTTAAATCTGAGCAGCATAGGACAATCATGGTCCTCTTGTTCTTACATCACTTTAAAAAACTGTATAAGAAAGAATATAAAAGGAAAAGGCTGTATGTGGACTGAACATTTATTCAGATGTTCTTTTTCAGTATATTTATATGTTCACTTATAAATGTGAATCTTTCTATATTTATAGATTGTCATTGAAAAGGTTCCAGAATATGGTATTCATTTCCATAAGCTCTTAAAGGTAAGTTTAACTCTAATAATGGTCTGCTTCTTTTATAAATACTGTTCTGATTTAACCCTTTCCCTCATACAACAATTCTGCAGCAGACGACTGAACGTTTTTTGTCAAAAAATAGAAAAACTCCATAATTGAATGGATAACCTATGACAAAAAGTGGAAAACATTGTGGCAAAAGGAGAAATTGCACGTTTTGTGCAATTTCTTCTTTTGTCACTATGTTTTCAAAAAGCCGTCTGCTGCAGAGGCGTCAGAAAGCGTCTATATGAGGGAAAGGGTTAACAGGTTACCTGATTTGATAGTACTAGTGTTGTCTAAATTGAAAACATCTGACGAAAATATTGTGACGTCTGGAGTATTGAAAGTTTAATTTTGACGCTTTGCCAAACTATTTTGAGTTCAGAATTAAAATTGGTCTTTCTATTTCATGAATATTACAATTTTTGTCTCGCCATGACAAAGAAGCGGAAGCGAGACTGAGGTGTTGCTTTTCTCGCGGTATGAAACATTTGTGTTTAGCTCAACGTTACAGTTTCGTTTTCTTTTTACTTTTTCTCAATAAAGACTAGTGATAGTGCTTTCAAGCTTGGATTGTAGTTGCATCTTATATGCTTCATTACATTTAAGTTTGAGCAAATTTTCCATTCGCATTAATGTTTTCAACTCTATTCAATAATGAAAAGTTTATATATACAGACTTTTGAGATTTTTACCATATGCTAGATATTTTCAAATTTGTCTGCTTTAGAATTATTGTATGTGGGAAAGCGATGAATGTAAATGGGGCGTATACACTGTTAAGAAGAGAATATCTTATGTTGGATCAACTTTACCACACTGTGTTTTAGCACTTTCCCTCATACAGACGCTTTCAGACGGCCTGTAGCAGACAACTTTTGAAAACATTGTGCAAAAAGAAGAACTTGCTCATAATGCTACAGATTTGTGTATGTGGTAAAGAGTTAATACAGACTATTAATTCTTTATAATGAAATTTGCAGATTATATGAAAAATAAAAATACATTTTCCATTTCAGAAAAAGGGAGAAACCTCCAATATAATCTGGGTTGGTGTAAACATCAACAATCTGGTCCTGGCAGAGAATGCTCCCAATCAGAGGATCATTGTACATCAATACCCCTGGGCGGCCGTCATGAAGATATCCTTCAACAGGCGCAGGTTTAGCGTTCAGCCCAGGCCTGAATTCGGACAACTGAAACCAGTGAAAATGAATTTTTACACGACCACATATAAAAAGTAAGCTAGCATTGTAAATCATTTTGTGTCTGAACTACAACAACGGCAAACTTGAATTTTACAGTTGAACAAATGGAAAAGAATTTACCAATCATGATAATTAATAAATAATATCTATGTGTAAGTCAATATGTTGTTGAGACCATATATAATATTTTTTTGTCATAAGCATGATGATGCATCTGCAGTGGACAACTTTTGAAAACAATTGTGATGCAATGTTTTTCAACTGTGTTAAATAAATAACCTTTCACTTAAGAGAATTTCCATATTTTTGCATAAATTGTTTATAATATCCTCTGTTGCAAATTTGTAGTATGTTGGACATTTCTCCTTTGATCTACATTTGGGAAAGATAAAGATAAACCTTTCCCAAATACAACAAATCTGCAGAAGACAACTTAAAACATCTAGACAAAAACATGGAAAATCTTTTTATATGAAAATATTATGATTGAATATATTTCTGCAGTCCTAATGCATCTGCTATGTGGGAAAGGTTTAAATGAATACAATGATGTTCTTTATTTCAGAGGGCAATATTTACTGAAGTTTTGTACAGCCCAGCATAGTTTCCAGCTGAAGTTAAAGACCCGGCTGTCCTCTCTGGATACTGTTTCAGGTAGGTCATCATGATTGTCTCACCATATTGTCCTTGCGATCCATGTACATATGTAAAAAAACCATATGAGCCGTCCGCGGAAAAAACAAAACATTGTGGACTCTGCGTAAAGTATTGACCAGGATCAGCCTAAGCATGCTGTGTAGGCTAACCTGGACAGGCATGTTTCGCCTCCTTTAGATTTTCTGTTTCGGGTATTATTACTCTATACCTCTACCCCCCTGAGACTGAATGTGCCGGCCCAGATTAGCCTGCGTGATCTAGGTTGATATTGGTTTTCTCGTGGAATGGTTCATATAAGAATTTGTACAGGAGATAGAACTGTTGATCAATGTCCTATACTGAAATATATGATTGACTCATCTAGGCTTGCTCTTTCCCTGACACAAACCTCTTTTGAACAGCTGCATCGACAAACAATATCTGTTCTTAAACAATCCTTAACCAATCTTCACCATTGGTAATGAGGAGGACTTAAACCAAGCTCAATTTGCATTGTCCTCTCGTTAATTTGGACAATTATTATCCAATCTCAACCTAACTTGGTAACCATCTTCATTGAAATAAAAGATCACCCTAGGCCATCTTGAGTTATGATCCCTTGACAAGCGTTTATTATAACAGATTGTCATTCTTGTTTCAGATTTAAGCGAGACAGATCACATGAGTATAGGAGATACAGAAGATATGGAAGCTGCCATGTCAGACACTGACACTATCACTGAAGACGTTGTGCAGGTACAATTGCTAAACCCTTTCCCTCATATAAACGCTTTCGGATGCCTGAGCAGCAGACGGCTTTTTAAAAACATAGTGACAAAAGAAGAAATTGCACAAAACATGCAATTTATCCTTCATGCAAGGTTATCCATTCAATTCAGAGGCGTCAGAAAGCGTCTATGAGGGAAAGGGTTAAAGAGAAATTGCTCATAATGAACAATTTCTCCTTATGCCACAATGTTTTCAACTCTATTATGAAATTATTGTTACATCAATAAAGATTTCCATATCTTTTTTTTAGATGTTTACAAAATTGTATCTTGAGCAATTATTGTGGTATGTGCAAAAGGGTTGATGTGCCATGTCAGGCAAAATGGAGTTTCTTGCATCACATAAAGAATATGAAAGTGAAACCAGTTGAACCATAGATCTAGTTTAACGCTAGAAGTTGCATTGAGGACTTAATACTTTCAAATTGAAGTTGTTGGACAGTGAAAACTGTGCAGGCTTATAAGAGTCCTTACTGTCACGGAATAAGACCCTATTTTACCTGACACAGTTCAATGAATCATTTGAACTGATGGAATGCCCATTAATTTCAATGGACAATGATACTGTGACTGATGTAAGGTTGCAGGTTCAATCATTGAATGTTTGATAACAATGTGGACTCCTAAAAAGGAATATTGGGGCAAGTGTTGTTTTACAACTTTTAATAACAGAATCCTTGATTAAATGAAGTAAGCTTGTTCTTTTTCTGACAATATGTCTCTTATAACCTACCCATAGCCTATGTTGTGAGTACTTAAACATATTTGTTTCATTAAGACAATAAGTCCATGGCAAACAGTTCAAATTGACAGTGAGGATCAGGATAAAAACGTACACTGTTCACAAACTACCTACATAATCTTGTTAGAAGCTTCTGTCAGCTTGTGTAGATTCTGATTAGAACGAACAGATATACATACTCATCTGAACCTAAACAGTTCAGCTATGCCAACTTGCTAGTTCTACTTATAAAAGGGTTTATTGTCTCGCTTACGATTTGGAGTGAGACCATAACTTTTGCATCTGCGGCAGCCACTTTTTAACTCGACTTTTGAAAAAAACGAGAGCTATTGTCATGACCCTGGCGTCATCGTCGGCTGCGTGGTCGTCCGTTCAGCAACCCCTGGTTGAATTGTTCTGAAACTCTTGTCAGGTGTATTGTTGGGTCATGGGACATCATTCATTAGAAAAATTACCACGGTCAAGGTCATCATTGGCCAGAACTTAGATCACTAAGTCAAATGTTAGAATAACATTGTGAACAAATTTATCATCCAATCATCATGAAAATTAATCAACACATTTGGTCTCCATCAAATCTCAAATTCGAAACTGGGTCATGGGAGTCAAATACTAGGTCACTAGGTCAAATATTTTAATAACTTAATTAACATTAGAGTACATTTATCTTACAATCTTAATGACAAATCATCAAAACTTTGGCTTTATCAAATCTCAGTCAAGTTCAAAACTGGGTCATTGGGGTTAAAAACTAGATTACTAGGCCACATTTATGAAAATGCATCTGAACATTTTTCTCCATCAAATCTCATTCGTCAAGTCTTAAACAGGTCACTAGGTCAAACTTGTTGATTTATAAAATTATAATATTATACATGTAGTGAGTTAAGCATTTATTTTGACATTTTTAGCTCCACTGGCTGAAAGCAAGTCGAGCTTATGTCATGGTGAATTGTCCGTCGTGCGTGCGTTAACTTTTTCCTTTAAACGACTTCTTCTCCCTAACCACTTGGGATTTCAAAACTGGGTGTCCCGGGTTCGATCCCCAGTCGCGGCACTACGGTCATGGTGGAGTGCCCTTGGGCAAGGCACATTTCCTAGCCTAGTACTGGTTTGTTTACCCAGGGATCATGAATAATAAATTTAATTGCGCGCTAAATGACCTTAGCTGTCGATGCGCCATAAAACAATATACATTCATACTCCCTAACCACTTGGCTAATTTGGTTGAAACTTCATAGGAAGCATCCTCTCAATGTCCTCTCTTAACCCTTTCCCTCATACGACAATTCTGCAGCAGACGACTTTGAACATATTTTGTCAAAAAATGGAAAATCTCTATAATTAACTGGATGACCTATGACTAAAAGTGGTAATCATTGTGGCAAAAGGAGAAATTGTTCGTTTTGAGCAATTTCTTCTTTTGTCACTGTTTTCAAAAATCCGTCTGATGCAGTGGGCGTCAGAACGCGTCTATATGAGGGAAAGGGTTAAATTCCTTCAATTTATTTTGATCCATTCAAAATTCTGGTTTCCATGGCAACCAAAAGAAAAAAATAGTGAAAAATTAAAAAATCTTCTTCTCCCAAAGTGTCAGGCCGATTTTCAAATAATTTTATAGAAATGTTCATTGGGTGACCCTTTATTAGATTCCTTCAAGAAATGTTGATTGGTTGAAAAACACCAAGGCACACAACGGAGGAGCTGTGACAGATTTGGGAACTGAAAAACACTAAATTCTAATGTTAATATTCGTAAAAAAGGGATGGGAGGGTGGGTTTTCATATTTGAAAGAGGATGACCGGGGATGTGTTTAAAACCTGAATTTCGTGCCGTCCTTGTGTGGAGAGAATTTGTAAAGGAAGTTGTGGTAGAAACTAACGACAATGACTGTTAATTAACGACAACGGTCAATTAGAACTGAAAGGAATTTACCATACAAAACGGTTCCACATTGTCCCTGTAAGCGGTTTCAATCTTGATCGGTTGAAACATTTTACAGAGGACAAATGCTATATTACATTATAAACTAATTCTTTATTCATTGATTTACAAAGGCAATGTCAGCAATATGAGGTTATAGTTTTTTCTGTTTGGCGAAGTATGGCCACTGCTCCTCGGGATTTCATTTTTATTAGGCAACAGGTGAAGAGTCCTGGTAACAGAGACTCTACCTGACAAGAAGTGTCCAAAACATCACTACCGAGTCCTGGTACCAGATACTCGAGATGACAAGAAGTAGTCCATATGACATCTAAAATTCAACATCCCGAAACTGGTGAAGGCACTAACCGCCACATGGCAAAGCCATGCCGCCACCAGCTTAATGAGCAAGGCCATACCCGCCATTATCAGGACAAACTGACATACCCGAAGTTGTAAATTTAAGTATCCCTTGTGTTATTGTCTGCAAGAAAATATCATCACCCTTGCTGGACAAATGAACACCATCACAAAACAATGTTTGGCCCGTTTCAACAATATCGAGATATCGTAAATACTTTCCGCCCATTCTCAACAAGAAAGAGGCAATGCAATTATTGATACGTTTTCTTGCCTCTTCCAATGCACTGTGACGGTGCTCGTGCCGCCAACAAAGTCTTGGTAAAATCTGAGACCAAACGATAATACTAGATGGAAAACGTTTAGCTATTTGAAGTAAGTCTTTTTTAATGGAATGTAAAAGTGTCACAGTTGGTTCCTGACCAATGTTATTTACACCACAGTGAATAATTAAATAATTAGGATGATTTACTAATCTTTCTTGATATTTTAGCAGTTGAAAAAGTTTATTCCATACAATACCACTCCTGAATTGCCAAAAAATCTCCATACCATTCTCCATCCCCAGTTGAGAACCATTTTTCTCCCGCATTTTTGCAAATAGAAATGCTCTTTTTACAATAGAGGAACCCACTATCCAAACGAGGCATTGGCTATCTGTAATGAACTTTGCTATCTTGTAAGTAAGAGTGTAATAACAATAGATTAAGGCTCCTATTTTAGAAGATTTGCCGACGGTATTCTAATGTAGGCTTTGAATGCGCTAGATTTCCATCTACCACACAATTGGACCTTTTCATCAGTCAATCCATTTTTTGATGCTGTGGTGGCAGCACCAATACGAAAATAATGGGATGAACTATAATTTAAAATAATAATTATAATATTTAATAAAGTTATGAACAAGAGCAAGCATTTCTACAAGAAGGATTGAGAAGTGTAAGTAGATAATTATGATAATACTGCGACAAAGTACAATATAGGAGTAACTTTCCAAATCAACAACATTTTGAACTTATTTCGTATTGGGACAACTTCCGAATATCCAGGCAAAGTACAATATAGGAGTAACTTTTCAAATCAACAACGGTTTGAACTCATTACTGTATTGGGGGACAAATCCCCCAATTTCCAGGCAAAAGCAACAAAGTACAATATGGGGTCAAGTCCCCAATATAGCAATCATGAAACAAAGTGTCAACAAAACAACAATTCTGGTTGCCGGAACAAACTCCATTGGGCAGCCAGAGAACGACAACATGATGAGTGCTGGATAAACAGACTCACAGAAAACAAGTTAAACACCAAAGTGTAAAACCCATAAATGTAAAATCAATTCCATCAATACCATTTGGTTACCGGAACAAATTCCATTGGGCAGCCAGAGGTAACAACATGACGAGTAAATTTCAATACAAACAATAATCAATTCCATCAATACCATTTGGTTACCGGAACAATTTCCAGGCAAAAGCAACAAAGTACAATATGGGGTCAAGTCCCCAATATAGCAATCATGAAACAAAGTGTCAACAAAACAACAATTCTGGTTGCCGGAACAAACTCAATTGGGCAGCCAGAGAACGACAACATGATGAGTGCTGGATAAACAGACTCACAGAAAACAAGTTAAACACCAAAGTGTAAAACCCATAAATGTAAAATCAATTCCATCAATACCATTTGGTTACCGGAACAAATTCCATTGGGCAGCCAGAGGTAACAACATGACGAGTAAATTTCAATACAAACAATAATCAATTCCATCAATACCATTTGGTTACCGGAACAATTTCCAGGCAAAAGCAACAAAGTACAATATGGGGTCAAGTCCCCAATATAGCAATCATGAAACAAAGTGTCAACAAAACAACAATTCTGGTTGCCGGAACAAACTCCATTGGGCAGCCAGAGAACGACAACATGATGAGTGCTGGATAAACAGACTCACAGAAAACAAGTTAAACACCAAAGTGTAAAACCCATAAATGTAAAATCAATTCCATCAATACCATTTGGTTACCGGAACAAATTCCATTGGGCAGCCAGAGGTAACAACATGACGAGTAAATTTCAATACAAACACTAATCAATTCCATCAATACCATTTGGTTACCGGAACAAATTCCATTGGGCAGCCAGAGGTAACAACATGACGAGTAAATTTCAATACAAACACTAGTAAAACACTCATTATACAAATTTCAAATAATTTTTGTTCTACGAAATGCATACAAAGCAGATTCAATTTGATAACACTGCCTCTATCTGGTTTGACAGCAAGTACCTACAATAACGGTTTCATCAGCACACAGCAGTCAATCTTGCAATGAAATAACAACAAGTACCTACAATAACGGTTTCATCAACACACAGCACAGTCAACCTTGCAATGAAATAACAACAAGTACCTACAATAATGGTTTTATCAACACACAGCAGTCAACCTTGCAATGAAATAACAACAAGTACCTACAACAACGGTTTTCTACAATAACGGTTTTATAAACACACAGCAGTCAACCTTGCAATGAAATAACAAGTACCTACAATAACGGTTTCATCAACACACAGCACAGTCAACCTTGCAATGAAATAACAACAAGTACCTACAATACAGGTTTTATCAACACACAGCAGTCAACCTTGCAATGAAATGACAACAAGTACCTACAATACAGGTTTTATCAACACCCAGCACATCGTCAACCTTGCACTGAAGTGGCTTACTGCATTAATAGTTACCTGAAATATTCTTAACAATTTTGGTTTGACAGCAAGTACCTACAATACCTCAACAAATAACACATATTCAACCTTGCAACAACAAATGCACTCACATAAAGGAATCACAAAACCTACAAGTTAGGGCAGCATATATTAACAATAATAAATAAATTAAGACCACACTGCACAAGCCCAGGCAAATGTTGATCATTTGAAAAGAAAATTTCTTCATTGACATTTCGTCATCGAATACCTACAACACAAAGTTTACAATAACTTAGTAAATTTAGATCAAAACAATGATTGCACATCATTAAATTTATTTAAGGGCAACTAAATGTTGTGTCATTGGCCCTTGTGTCGTATTTTAGCAATTAAATGCTCACTGGTACCAGGATAAATACCAGCTCCACTGGTAAATTACTCAAGAATTTAATTACAAGTAAATTTATAGTCAACATATGTGACTGAATAGTTGTCGAAAGCAGCATGAACATGCATTAAGTCATTAGGACTGTGGCATGATAGGTACCAAACAAATTGGCCTAACACGCCAGTCAATCAACTTTGCTTTTAATTAGGTCATCATAAGAGGGTGAGGAATATCATCAATAAAAACGATATTTGAGGCAAATGGCATAAACATTAATTCATCAACAAGAAATAAGAACAATTTTACACATCAGGGTGATACCAAGCCCTGGCTTTTTCATATTTGAAAGAGGATGACCGGGGATGTGTTTAAAACCTGAATTTCGTGCCGTCCTTGTGTGGAGAGAATTTGTAAAGGAAGTTGTGGTAGAAACTAACGACAATGACTGTTAATTAACGACAACGGTCAATTAGAACTGAAAGGAATTTACCATACAAAACGGTTCCACATTGTCCCTGTAAGCGGTTTCAATCTTGATCGGTTGAAACATTTTATATAGCTATAGTGAAAACTTAAAAAATCTTCTTCTCTGAAAGTGTTCAGCCGATTTTCAATTAATTTTGTAGAAATGTTCCTTGGGTGACCGACCCTCTATCAGATTCCTTCAAGCCGTGTTGAAAATTCTTCTCCTCCGAAAGTGTTGAGCAGGGCGGTTTGGAGATTTGATTTTTGCCTTATGGCCGTGGAGCGATACTGGCCCTCTTGGGCCTCTTGTTATAACATTACATTGATGTTAAGTTTCATCGACTTTAGTTGGTTTATTTGCATATTGATACCATTTTATATGCGGTTTTCCAAGAAGGGCGAGACACCCTCATACCGAGGTCTTGTATACACTACATGTGCAAACTGTGATTGGTTAAAAATGGCATGTTAATTTGATATCATTTTCGCAAACACATGGAAAATCTCTATAAATAAAAGTATTATTATAGAAAAGAAATGAAAACATTGTGGCAAATAGGGAAATTGCTCATGCAGTACTTATTTGCTGTTTATTACTGCATACTATTTCTACATAGAGGCCAATTTCCTGCATTCAATTTCAGTTATTGATGAGCTGTAATGTGCAATGACAAACTTGGTCCTGTTATCAATATTATTCCTTCAGTTTTCCACAAACCATATCATTTTCCCCGTTACAGAAAAAAGAAAAAGGTGTGAGTCAGGGTTTCAGAGAAACAAATCACGTACCACAGAAAGAGCCGAGAGCTTACAGAAAGTAAGTTAACAAATTTATTTTTTGGAAACCCTTTACCTAAAGCAAAAGCTTTTTTAACCCTTTCCCACATACAAGAAATCTGCAGCAGACGATTTTGAAAACATCTAGGCAAAAGCACAGAAAATTCCTTTAAATGAAAGGACAATAATTGAATAGAGTTGAAAACATGGTGCCATATTTTCAAAAAGTCTTCTGCTGCAGATGCGTCAAAATGGAGACCATCACTCAGAAGTAAGGCTAAAGTTTGATTCCAGTGAGAGAAGGATATCAATTTGGAACCTCCCCACACACCCAGCGATAGGTCTGGTTTTGTTTCCAAGAGGGATAAATATAAATTGTAATAACTCGTTTACAATCAATGTAAAATAAAATTTAATGTGTTTAAAACTAACAACTTTTGATGCATGTACTGTTACAGTGTTTGACGATATAAAATGCATTTTAGAACCAGTTACTGCATGATATCTTGATGGATTTGGCATGCTTTCGGTGCAGGTGTTATGTTTCTACTTTTATGGATTACCGTAAACACTAGCTATTAGACACAGCTTTTTACCTTAGCCCCTTCCCACATACACCAAATCTGCAGCAGTCGACTTCGAAAAAATATTGACACAAATGTGAAATATCTCCATAAATGAGAGCTTTATCATTAAATAGAGTTGAAAACATTGTGGCTAAAGGGGAAATTGCTCATCATGAGCAATTTCCCCTTTTGCCACAATGTTTTCAAAAGTTGTCAGCTGTAAATCTGTTGGAATGCATCTGCAAGTAGGAAAGCGTTAAAAAAATAAAGTCAAGGAGCGACTTACATGTGACTCAAACGAAAATTCAGGAAGAATTTACCCTCTGGTCCACCAATCTTAATGAGTGGTTAATACCTGCCATTGTATTGCAGAACAGAAGACATCTTTTGTTTTCATAGATGGTAAAAGAAGACTTGACTTGTTTATAGAAGAAACAAAATAAATGCTTAATATATAGTAATGTATTTACATGATTTAGTCTTTGTCCCTTTTTGCGAATTCAGAAGCCATGTTGAATAATGGTAGAAATGGAAGAAACACTAAGACCGTTATCAAATAATTTCATAAAATGTCTACAATTTTACAAGTCAGAGGTTGGTATTGTAGCCGAGAGCGTCTTATGACAAAGAATTTTTACAGTAGTTCATTTTGTCATAGGTATTAATTGGGCCCCAGCAAAATTCAAGATCCATCTTTACCTTTAACCCTACCCATAGTTCAGCAAATCTGCAGTAGACAACTTTGAAAACAACTATGAGAAAATAGGAAAAATCTCTGAATGAACGCATACTTTTCAATTGAGTTAAAAACATTGTGGCAAAAGGGAAAATTGCTCATTATCAGCAATTTTTCCTTTTGCCACAATGTTTTTCAAAGTTGTCTGCTGCAGAGGAATCAGAAAGTGTCTGTATGTGGGAAAGAATTAAATATTAAATGATCAGGATTTTCCCTTATAGCAATCTAGTCAAGCAAACATTCTGTTTTAGGTTGATGTGACTCAGTTTTAGTGGGAGTCATAATTGAAATTTTATTCTGCAGCAAACAACTTTTATTTTATTTAGATAAAACTATAAAAAAAAAGGGTAGCACAGTATGAGCTTATTCTTTATTTGAAAACATGTTTTCGAAAGTCATCAGATGCGTTAAAATGAGTTCCGGTGATGAAAATATTTTTCGGGTCGCCACTCAGTTGTCAGACATTTGTGTCATTAGTGTTGATCTGCATCAGCCCTTGCATGTGTTGGTTCATATTCCTACTTAAAATCTCATATGATATTATATTAAAACAAATATTTTATTATATTACATTAAACAAAATATGAAAAAAATGATTATTATTGTATTAATCAGGTTTTAACCCTTTCCCACATACAACTAACCTGCAGCAGACAGCTTTGAAACATTTGATAACAAACGTGGAAGCTATCTCTAAATGAAAGAACATTTATTGAATGAATTTGAAAACATTGGGCAATTTCTCCTTCAATCACAATGTTTTCAAAAGTCGTCTGTATCAGGGAAAGGTTTTATTAATGAAGAGAAGAGCACAGACTGATCTGAGTCATTATAGAAAAATTACAAGTGTGTTGCTTTTTAGCTCACCTGAGCATGAAGTGCTCAAGGTGAGCTATAGGGATCTATGCAAATGTGATATGCTTATTCAATATATTGTTTTAGTGTCATCTTCTTTGAAAATATTTGGGGGGAAGGCTTGTAACATATGGAACATAGGATGTATAATTTGAATACAGAAATGAAAACCGTAAAGGAGAAATATCACTGTCAGGTGATTGGTTAACTCTTTCCCTCATACAACAAATCTGCAGCAGACGACTTTCAAAACACAGTGATAAAAACCTGAAAAATCATAAAAAATAGCTTTTTTGTTAAATAAGGTTGAAAACATTGTGGTCAAAGGAGAAATTGTTCATCATGAGCAATTTCACCTTTGGCCACAATGTATAACAGCCGTCTGCTGCTATTGCGTCAAAATGCATCTGCAGGTGGGAAAGGGTTAATTAATGAACATTGAACGACTAATGTCTTGACCCCGTATCTCCCTTGATTTATTGAAATGAACATATTGTAGTGCATCTTCAACTGTGTTTACATTTGGAAAACATTTAGGAAAAAGGCTCAAAACTAGCTGTTTTTACTTTTGCCACAATGATGTTTTTCAAACTTTTATATACTACACGTATCTTAATTTATAGAGATTTTCAATATTTTTACCTAGTGTTGTCAAAGTTATCTGCTGTAAATTTGTTGTATGAGGGACAGGGTTAAGTATTTATTAAGAATGTCAGAATGACAGGTCATTGCTATGAGGAAGTATGTAACATTATCATTTAACCCTTTGCCTCATATAGACGCTTTCTGACGCCTCTGCAGCAGACGGCTTTTTGAAAACAAAGTGACAAAAGAAGAAATTGCTCAAAACAAGCAATTTCTCCTTTTGCCACAACATTTTCCACTTTTTGTCATAGGGTATCCATTCAATTATAGAGATTTTCTATTTGTTGACAAAATATGTTCAAAGTCGTCTGCTGCAGAATTGTCGTATGAGGGAAAGGGTTAACACTTTACTTAGGGATCTGGATAGGGAGGAGCATACAGGTCTTTACAACAAAATATCTTTTAACCCTTTCCTACATACAACAAATCTGCAGCAGAAGACTTTCAAAACTTATTGACAAAAACATGAAAAATCTCAACAAATGAGAGTTTTACTATTAAGTAGAGTTGAAAACATTGTTGCAAAAGAAGAAAGTGCTCGACAATTCTGCAGCAGATGACTTTGAACATATTTTGTCAAAAAATAGAAAATCTCCATAATTGAATGGATAACCTATGACAAAAAGTGGAAAACATTGTGACAAAAGAAGAAATTGCACATTTTGTGCAATTTCTTCTTTTGTCACTATGTTTTCAAAAAGCTATCTGCTACAGAGGCGTCAGAAAGCGTCTATATGAGGGAAAGGGTTAAACAATTAATTTACAGAGATTTCTCATAATTTTATCTACATGTATATGTTTTCAAACTCTATACAACAGATGTGTTGTATGTGGGAAAGGGTTAAAGGTTGAAATTGTTATAACGAATAGGTAAATTAGAAGACAATTAAAAAGCATCTAAAAACCTTATTTAGTGATGAGGATTTTCTTCCTTTCCCACAATGATTTAATGAGTCTACTGAATGAGGCATCAAAAGGATTTAATGAGGGATAGGGTTAAACCAATAACTATGGTAATAAACTTAACCCTTTCCCTCATACGACAATATTGCAGCAGACGACTTTGAACATACTTTGTCAAAAAATAGAAAACACTATAATTGAATGGATAACCTATGACTAAAAGTGGGAAACATTGGGGGCAAAACAAGCAATTTCTTCTTTTGTCACTATGTTTTCAAAAAACCGTCTGCTGCAGAGGCGTCAAGGAGAATTTTCCCTTTTGCCACAATGTTTCCAACTTCATTCAATAATTATATACACTTATTTATTGAGAGTTTCCATATTTTTGCCTAGATGTTTTCAAAGTCATCTGCTGCATATTTTTTGTAAGTGGGAAAGGGTCGATAGATCAGAATGAAATCATGTACAATTTAAAACGATAAATTTCACATCTGGAGCATTTAATTTTATTCAGAAAAAGTAAACCTAAGCAGAAGCGTAAGAAGTCATCCGTATCGGAAAAAGGTTTATAATATCTGTACACCATGTTTATTTTGTCATAAAATCAATACATGTATCCAATATTAAAGTGATATTAAATCAGTGTGTGATTGACAATTAATTAGCAGTCAATGATCTATGATGTCTGACTAGTGTCAGCGTATTAAGTTTTTCAGAAAAGGATTTTCAGTAGTTATTCGTAATCAAATACACTTCATGATTAAAGTTAAATTTTGAGAGAAAATCGGAGAAGTTTCATAAAGCATTTCACTTTTTATGTGAGATTGTGTTTTAATATTCGTTCTTTAGCAGGAAGTGGTTAAATATTCACTGAAATGTGCATTTTGTTTTTACTCCATTGTCACAGCAACTTTAGAAAACTTAGAAAAAAAAGAAACTTCTTAAAACAAGCAATTTCTTCTTTTCCACTCTGATTAAATTCTTTTTTTCAGAACGATACAGTTTATTCCTCAGATGTTGTTAACCCTTTCCGACATACGACAAATCTGCAGCAGTTTAAAAACTATATAGGCAACAAAATGGAAGCACTCAATAAGGGAAACTTAATTATTGAAAAGAGTTGAAAACATTGTGACAAAAGGAGAAATTGCTCATTATGAGCAATTTCTGCTTTTGCCACACTTGTTTTCAAAACACGTCTGCTGCTGAGAGGTCAATATGCTACTACACGTCAGTGGGAAAGGGTTAAAGTTGATTACTCTAGAAATATGATAATAGGTATATAATTATCCCTTTATAACCCTTTCCCTCATACGACAATTCTGCAGCAGTCGACTTTGTGAACATATTTTGTCAAAACATAGAAAATCTCCATAATTGAATGGATAACCTATGACAAAAAGTGGATAACATTGTGGCAAAAGGAGAAATTGCACGTTCTGTGCATTTTCTTCTTTTGTCACTGTTTTCAAAAAGCTGTCTGCTGCAGAGGCGTCAGAAAGCGTCTATATGAGGGAAAGGGATAACAGCATAACCAATACGTCATATAGCTACATGTACGCTGTAAATTACTGGGGATAAAAATATTTACACAGACATTCAATACCGACCAGTGAACATTTTTGAAACAAACGTGCTTATTGATAATATGTGCATTTGAATTGGAATAAATAATAGTGTGCGAAAAAAGAGAAATAAGTAAAGATCACAGATGTTTTATGTCATAAAAAAGATCTCTAAATGCTGTAGAAAAAGGTGAGATTGATTAAAAAAATTATTTATTTGTCCTCTATTGGTTTCACCTAAGGGGGCTAGGTTTACCGTCTAACTGTCTATCTGTCTGTCTGTCTGTATAAAACTACATTATCTGATAACTCGAAAACTATAAGATCAAAGTTAATGAAAATGGTATGAGCATAGCGGGCATGAACAGATTATGCATATTAACAAATAATATTTTATGAAAGGTTGAGGTCAAACTTTGAGTTCAAAGGTAAAAAATCTGGCCTAGACTGTTTTATAACTCAAAAAGTGTCGGAGCAAGATTCATGAAACGTGTTTTGTGCATATAAGATAATAAGGCTATTATGCATGTCATTACCTTGTTTAGTTTGCTTCAAGGTTAAATGTCGAAAATTGGATTCTGTCCACACTTTTGATAAGATCAGGGAACAAGCGGGAATCTTTTTTTCCAACAGTAGTGTCAGTACTCTATCAAAAATTACATTTTCTATTTGGTCTATTTTCTTCTTTAGATATTTTAATAACAGGCAATTAAAAATAATATAATGACTAAATTGTTATGTTTTGACTTGCAACATAATAACCGGTTTGAGGTAAAAGATATATCGAGCAAAAAGAGCTATCTGATTTGTTCCTTCAGCAAACCCCCCCTACCAAATTCTTTATAAACTAATTGATGCAACTATAGCATAAAATTTGCAAGAAATTGCTCATATTTGGCAAATCTTCATTTTCCCACAATGTATCCTTGTCAGTTAACAAATTGTTTATGTCTCATTGGGGAGTATACATAAGTATTGTATACCAGTAATACATGAAAAGATTACTTCTGCAGCCTGATGCAGCAGATGATTTTTGAAAGCATTGTGGGGAAAGGAGAAAGTTTTTACAGTAGTCAAAATCTACTTTGCCAACAATGTTTTCAAATCTATATTGAATTGCTACAAATATTAATGTTTTCTCCAAATGATTTTAAAGCAGACGACTCTTGAAATACCATATCGGGTTTTGTACTTGTTTGTTTGTACCTTCCTATAAAGTTAAGCATGAATGTAATTTTATAACTGCATGTTATCATTTAGCCCACCACCCTACAGGCCTGACTCTAGTGTTAGCATGATAGAGATTCCAACAGCTCTGCGGGAACTTAACGCAGCACCTGTTTTTGCCCCGCCTGCAAGGGCTGCCACAACTGGCGAAATAGCGGATGCGAGTGAGGATGAGGATGAGGAAGAGGACGAAGAATTTACCGCTGGTCAGCTCTTCCAGCCAAAACAGGCTTATGTCATAGGTTTGTTGCATGAAAATTTATATTAGCTTGGAATCTGCATTTTTGAAGTGAATGATAGAATTCTGTGTCTTTCTTTGCAACTTAAACTAACATGACCCTTTCCCTCATAGAGATGAATTTTTTAAGCATCCGCAACAGACTTCTTTTGAAATAATAACAATTTCTCCTTTTCCCTACACTGTTTTCAACTTCATTCCAATGGTATACTTTCATTTATAGAGCTTCTCTATAGTTTAAACCCATTCCCACCATACAGACGCTTTTTGACGCCTCTGCTGCAGAAGACGTTTGAAAACACTGTGACATAACTGAGAAATTGCTCAAAACAAGCAATTTCTCCTTTAGCCACAATGTTTTCAACTCTTTTTAATAATGAAACCCATATTATGAAGATTTTTAATGTTTTTGTCAATATGTTTTCGAAGTCGTCTGCCGCAAATTTGCTGTATGTGGGAAAGGGTTAACCTAGATATTTTCAAATTGTCTGTTGCAGATGAAAGGGATGATAGGAACTGTAAGTCAAAAATAGAGTTATTAATTAGAAACTGGATATGATGTTTTAACCCTTTCCCCAATACGACAATTCTGCAGCAGAGGACTTTGAACATATTTTGTCAACAAATTGAAAATCTCTATAATTGAATGGATAGCCTATGACTAAAAGTAAGAAACATTGTGTCAAAAGGAGAAATTGCTCGTTTTGAGCAATTTCTTCTTTTGTCACTATGTTTTCAAAAAAATCGTCTGCTCTGCGTCTATATGAGGGAAAGGGTTAAGTGGTGACTATAAAATTGGAATAGGTTTTGATACAAATTGATAGTCTTAAAAACGTTATGGAAAAAGGCGACTTGCTCACTTGAGAAACTTCTCCCTCGCACATAATGTTTTAAAAAGTCATCTGCTTTAGAGGCATCTAATACTGTCTGTATTTCCTTTTATCTCAAGCTTAGCATGGGCATGTAGCTTCTTTGTAAACTTTAACCCTTTCCCTCATATGACAATTCTGCAGCAGTCAACTTTGAACATATTTTGTCAAAAAATAGAAAATCTCTATAAATGAATGGATAACTTATGATTAAACGTGGAAAACATTGTGGCAAAAGGAAAAATTGCTCGTTTTGAGCAATTTCTTCTTTTGTCACTATGTTTTCAAAAAGCTGTCTGCTGCAGAGGTGTCAGAAAGTGTCTATATGAGGGAAAGGGTTAAATATATTTTAGCTGTGCTTTACGAAAACCAAACTGCAGTAAATTTTGCGAATAGTATAGCAATTGATTGATCTTGCTTTTCATTGCTAGCCAATTGGTTACAGACAGTTTTCTTGAAATTTCTGATGTATGTCTGATGATTTTATCAATACTTGTCATGTTTCCGTACCATTGTTGTTTTTCTGGAATGTTTAAATGATATAGATGTTATCTAAAATTGATAATGTCGTAAGATGAAATTGTTTCTTATCTTTAACAGACCAAAGCCGACATCCCGAGGACCAGACTCTATCTCCTCATTCTGGAAACGAAACAATTAGTAGTAAGTTTTTCCTCTTAAAACCCTTCCCCACATTTGACTGAATAAGCAACAGATGACTTTTGAAATCATAATGGCAAAAGGATAAATTGCTCATGATATTTTGCCAATTGAATTTACTGTACTTTGTTATAGACATTTTCTACAGCTGCAGATTTATTAACCCTTTTTCAAATACAATAAATCTGCAGCAGACGACTTTGAAATTATCATGTGAAAGTTATAGAATACCAAAGGCTCAAGGTGATCTATTCTGATCGCTCTCTGTCTGTCGTCCATCATCGCCATTGCCGTCGTCGTCCTTCGTTAACTTTTAGCTTTAAACATCATCTCATAAACCAAGAACAATTTCAACCAAACTTCACAGGAATGTTCCTTTGTTAGGCCTCTTTCCAAATTTTTCAAAGATTTAAATTTCATTGAGAACTTTTGTTCGTCATCAGAAAGGGGGCAAAAGGTCCAAACTTTAAAAATCTTCTCCTCTGAATCTGCTGGTAGAAATGTTCCTTGGGTGACCCTTTACAAAAATTGTTCAAGCCATATTGATTGGTTGAAAAACATGGCAGTCAGGCAGCATCAGAAAAGTGACAACATTTGAAAATTCGAGCTTATGTTTATAGTCAGTCTGTCTATACGTCCATCCATATGTTCACTTTTTCCTACAAACTACTTCTCCTCCTAAACCAATGGACTGTTTTCAAAATAATTTCACATGAGTGTTCCTTAGGTGGACCCTTTTCAAAGTTGTTCAAAGAAGTAAATTCCATTGTGAACTTTCGATGCTGCAGCATCAGAAAAGGGGAAAATTGCCAACATTTTAAAAATCACTGGTCCGATTTAAAAATAATTTGGCACAAATATTCCTTGGCGGACCATCTATCAAGATTATTCAAATTATTCCTATCTGTTGAAAAACATGGCTGCCAGAGGGCGAAGCTTGTTTTCCTTATATGTGCATTGCAAACATTTTAAAAATATTCTTATCCAAAAGTACTGGCCAGATTAAAAGATAATTTGGCACAAATGTTCCTTGGGTGACCCTCTACCAGGATTGGTCAAAGTATTGGATTCGTTGAAAAACTTGGCCACCAGGGGGGTGGGGCTTGTTTTCCTTATATGTTTCAATAGTGAAAACTTTAAAAATCTTTTTGTCCAAAAGTACTGACTTGATATAAAAATAGTTTGACACGAATGTTCCTTGGGTAACCCACTTTCAAGATTGTTCAGATAATACTGATCAATTGAAAAATATGGCCAACAGGGGGCGGAGCTTGTTTTCCTTATATGTGTATTGTAAAGACTTTAAAAATCGTCTTGTCCAAAACATCTTGCCCGATTTATACTAGAGGAACCCACTACCAAGCTTGTTGAAATTATTCGGATCCGTTGTAAAATATGGCTGCTAGGGCGTGGGGCTTGTTTTCCTAATATGATAATATCGTGAAAAATTTAAAATTCTTCTTGATGAAAAGTACTGGCCTGATTACGAAACAATTTGGCACAAATGTTCATTGTGTAACCCTCCACTGAGATTGTTCAAATAATTCTGATTTGTTGAAAAACATGGCCAAGAGGGGGCAGCACTTTGTTTGTTTATATATATAGTGTATACACTTTGAAAACTATTGAAGTTATATTCAGGTGAGCGATATAGGACCATCATGGTCCTCTTGTTTACATATTTTACCGACAAACGAGCATGTATGTTAATTGTGGTAATAAAAAAATCAGAAAATACATTAAAAAAAAAAAAAATCCCAACGTTAAATACGTTTAAAATAACCCCCAGATATGCCCTAGAACGCACCACAGACTTTCCCTATTTCAAAAAAAAGGGTTGAGGTGGTCATTCTGCAGCTAACCTGGAAAGGTCACCAAAAATTATCACATGTATGCCTTAATCCTTCCAATTTGAAGATGCATTTTGATGCATTTGCAGCAGACAGCTATTGAATAATAACCCTTTTCCTAGATGTTTCCCAGGTCTGGTGCCAATTTGTTGTATATGATTTGTGGTCATAAATTACCTTATATACCAACCAAGTAACCCTTTCCCACATACATCAATTCTGCAGCAGATGACTTCGAAAACATCTAGACAGAAATATGCAAAATCTCTATTAATGGAAGTTTAATTATTGAAAAGAGAAAAGAGTTAAAGGCATTGAGTCAAAAGGAGACATTTCTTGTTTTAAGCAATTTCTGCTTTGGTCACGATGTTTTCAAAAGTCGTCTGCTGCAGAGGTGTCAGAAAGCATCTGTATGAGGGAAAGGTTATTTTTGTACATTTTTAGATTTTTAATTCTATAATATGAATAACCCACACAATTACTACTAAAGCAGCACCAAATAAGTACTATCTTGCTTCGTTTTTATTAACCCTTTCCCTCATATAGACGCTTTCTGACGCCTCAGCAGCAGACAGCTATTTGAAAACATAGTGACAAAAGAAGAAATTACTCAAAACGAGCAATTTCTCCTTTTGCCACAATGTTTTCCACTTTAAGTCATAGGTTATCCATTCAACTATGGAGATTTTCTATGTTTTGACAAAATAAGTTCAAAGTCGTCTGCTGCAGAATTGTCGTATGAAGGAAAGTGTTAAAATATAACCCAAGCCAAGAAGAAAAAAACATGTTTCATATGATACATTCTTTCAGATACTCTACATCAACGATATCAGGATGACCTTTTATCCCCAGACAACAGTTATTGCGAAAAGGAGGTATTTGAAGTGACTTTAGAAAATCAGAAACCCAACGGCATTGGCATCTGCATTGTTGGAGGTGAGACTTCATCAAAAGAAGACGTTGGATTTTTTGTAAAATCCGTTACGAAGAATGGCCCTGCATTTCATGATTCCAGAATCAAGCCTGGTGATCGTATTGTTGCAATAAATGATGTCGGTTTAGAAGGAAAAGTACATCATGAAGCAGTGGAAATGATCAAACATTCTGAAGTATTTGTTAAATTACTCATTGCACAAATAAAACCTCCTGGATCTCTGAAAAAACGTGATAACGACGATGAAATGTTCCTCACAAAATTACGTGAATCCAATATTCGTCATGATCGAGACAGCAAGGATTTAAGCTCATCCCGAAGTGACGTTGAACCCGACCCCGACCTTTCATCCTCCATACCTGTAATTACTGTACGTACAGCTTCTGTACATAGCCAAAGCAAAAATGACAAAAACAAAAACAAAAATATAGAAAATGAATTGATAAAAAAAAGCCAAAAAGTTACTGATGCACAGTGTAGCATTCCACAATTAGATGAAGAGTATGAGGACCAGGATGTTGGGAACTCATTTACAGCTGATATACATTCCACATTGTCTCAGGTAGATTCACTGCACAGTGAAATGGCCGTCTCCGATATCCCAGTGGATGAGATGGATGCACAAGGTAATGTATGAAAGTAAATGATAACCCTTGATTTCCCACATGCAGATGCATGTTGATGCATCTGAAGCAATCTGCTTTTAAAAATATTGTGGCCAAAGGAGATACAACACTGAGCAGTGAGCAGTTTCTCCGTTTGTCACATTAATTTCTAATTGATTCAATGATAATAGTTAAATTTTAGGAATATCCTAAAAGTTTGCAAAAGGTTTTAAAGTCATCTGCTACCTATTTGTTATATGAAGGAAGGTGTTACCCTTTCACATTTTCAGACAAACTTTGTTGCATACACAGCAGACGAATTTTGAAAACTTAATGACAAAAGTAGAATTATGTTTAACTCTTTCCCACATACAGCAAATCTGTGGCAGACGACTTTGAAAATGTCAACTTGAATACATGGAAAATCTTTATAATTGTAAGTAGAATTACTGAAAAAAGTTGAAAACATTGTGGTAAAAGTTGAAATTGCTCATTTCTTCTTTTGCCACAGTGTTTTCAAAAGTCGTCTGCTGATGAGGCATCAGAAAGCGTCTATATGTGGAAATGGGTTAAGTCTTAAAAACTTGGATTACTTGGATTTAATAATCTGCCTTTTTAGTGCAAAATACCTAAATTTACCATTCATTTTGCATGAGTTGTAGCCCTTGTAAAGTTTTTCAAACTTAGACTTTTGCGTTGAAGTCAACTTTTCTTCCATAGTGTACAAATTAAGGTTGTGATACTTGGAATATTTTGTAAACTTAGACTTTTGTGTTGAGGTCCACTTTTCTTCCATAGTGTACAAACTAAAATAGTGATACTTGGAATATTTATTAAGTATCGCTAAGTGTGTCATCAAGGCAAGTGCCATAACTGTATCAGGCTTTTTGTTTGAGTTATTTCTAGTCTAGAACTTTTGCCATATGAAGACACATTTTTGACGCTTCTGGTGCAGACTCCTTTTGAAAGCATTATGGCACAAGGAGAAATTGCTTGTAATGTTCATCTCTTGTTTTCAACCTTATTCATTTATTGATTGTGCTCATCAAAAACCCACTGTAAGGCATTTGAAGATGAACAGATAAAGAGATATAGGGAGAAAGCTGTAATGTATGTAAAAATTAAAGTATAATGTTTGATAAAAAGTCATAAACTCTTTATTTTGAACACTTTCTCATTCTCCGACAATGTTATATATGGTTATCTGCTGCAGAGGCATCAGCAATTATCTGTATCAGGGAAACAGTAGAACTTTAGAACAATAGCAGAAGCAATAGCAGCAGATGACTTTTGAAAACATTGTGAACAAAGATGAAATTGCTCATGATGAGCAACTTCTCATTTGAGCACAATGTTTTCATCTTTATTTAACAATTAAACTATCTTTTATGGAGATTTTTGAGGTTTGCCAATATGTTTTGGAAGTCGTCTGCTGCAGATTTATTGTATGTGGGAAAGGGTTAACTAACTCTTTCCCGCATACAGATTCTTGTGATGCCTGTGCAGCAGACTTCTTGAAAAGGAGGGGCAAATGAGAAATTTCTTACCAACAAATTCCCACAAGGTTTACAACTCTCTATCTATAACCATACTTTCAATTTTCTTAACCCTTTGCCACCTATAGACGCTTTTTGACCCATCTGCAGCAGATGACTTTTAAAATGTCATGCTCAAAACAAGCAATTTCTCCTTTTGCCACAATGTTTTCAACTTTTTTCAGTAATTATAACTACAATTATAGAGATTTTCCATATTTTTAAGTAGACATTTTCAGTGTTGTCTTCTGCATATTTGCTGTATGTAGGAAAGGGTTAAAATGAGATATAATTCTTCGTAATTCTTCATATTTAGACCTCAAAAGAAGAGAAGTCAGAAAACCTATCAGGAAAAGAGTTTAAAAAATCACTTTCATTGTTTTACAGATATCACAGAGGTGTACTCTGAAAGCTCAGACGAAGATTCTGACTTTGACACAGCAATTGATGTTGTCATAGAAAACAAACCTAGAAACGAGAGCCAACAAAACAAACCTCCAAGGTACACCAGACTTATTCCACCTTTGATTCATTTGGCTGAAAGACAGTTAACACTTTCCCACTTGGAGATGCATTATAATGCATCTGCAGCAGACAACTTTTGAAAAAAATGTAGCAAACGGAGAAATTGCAATGTTTTCAATTCTATTTGATAATTGAAGTCCCTATTATTGACATTGTTCAAATGTTTGCCAAGATATTTTAAAAATTGTTTGCTACAGATTTGTTAATTTGTGAGAAAGGGTTAAGTCATTGTAAAAGCGCAATTGTTTGTTTTCCGTGTGAGCGTACATTTAAGAATTCACTGTGACCAAGTGGTTACCATGGGTGATTCGATTCTTCAAAAAACATTGCCTCCTGGGGTTGGGGTTTTTCCTGCCTTATATGACCCATAATTTCTCCTCAGAGACTATTCATCTGATTTACATTTTCTACTTCTCTTAACCCTTTCCCTCATATAGACGCTTTCTGACGTCTCTGCAGCAGACAGCTTTTTGAAAACATAGTGACAAAAGAAGAAATTGCTCAAAACGAGCAATTTCTCCTTTTGACACAATGTTTTCCACTTTTAGTCATAGGTTATCCATTCAATTATAGAATTTTTCTACTTTTTGACAAAATATGTTCAAAGTCGTCTGCTGCAGAATTGTTGTATGAGGGAAAGGGTTAACTCAAACAACGCTCAACAAATCTAAAAACAGATTTCTATCAATACTCACAGGACTTCTTGTTTTACCCTTTCCCACATATATAGACTCTTTCTGACGCCTCTGCAGCAGAAGACTATTAAAAACATTGTTTGTCATAATGTTTTCATTTTTTTCCGGTAATTATACCTTCATTTATAGAGATTTACTGTGTTTTCGACTAGAGGTTTTCAAAGTCGTCTGCTGCAAATGTGTTTTATGTGGGAAATGTTTAAATGTCTATAGCCTTGATAGGGTGAAAGTTCTCTGTTGTACACCTGTCTGTCCGTCTGTCTGCCTATTTGTCAAAACTTTGCACACTGCCCGATTTGTTTCTTCACATAATCTTGTTTTTCAATTTCAATTTTAGGAGAGACCGACTTTTATCTCCAATCACAGAAACAGTAGAAACTCTCTTACAGAAGAAAAATGGTAGCTTTGGACTCAACGTAACTGTAAGTATTCATATTAGATCCATGTTTTATATGCAGGTAATTGGACTCAACGCAACTGTAAGTATTCATATTAGATCCATGTTTTATATGTAGGTAATTGGACTCAACGTAACTGTAAGTATTCATATTAGATCCATGTTTTATATGCAGGTAATTGGACTCAACGTAACTGTAAGTATTCATATTAGATCCATGTTTTATATGCAGGTAATTGGACTCAACGTAACTGTAAGTATTCATATTAGATCCATGTTTTATATGCAGGTAATTGGACTCAACGTAACTGTAAGTATTCATATTAGATCCATGTTTTATATGCAGGTAATTGGACTCAACGTAACTGTAAGTATTCATATTAGATCCATGTTTTATATGCAGGTAATTGGACTCAACGTAACTGTAAGTATTCATATTAGATCCATGTTTTATATGTAGGTAAGTAGACTGAAGTTTTCAAATTTAATGGCATTGTTACTGAAAATTGAAAAATGGTTCCCAATCATTAAAATGACTGGGATAAGGTAAACAGATAAAGTATCATAATTTTTCAAAATATTTAATAGATAGACAGCTGACTGGAACTGACTTAATTTAAGCTGTATTGTGGTCACTTTCGTCAAAGTCATTGTGCCAACCCCTTTCCACATACAACAAAATCTGCAGCAGACGTCTTTGAAAACAATTAGTCAAGAATTAGGAAATTCTCTATAAATAAAAGACCAATTATTGCTTAAAGGTGAAAACATTGTGGTAAAGGGTCAAACTGCTCATTATGCCACAAAGTTTTCAAAATAATATAAACCAAAGAGAAAGTCTCTGTATATGAGAAAGTGTTAAAAAACTTATAGAATCAAACAAGATCTTGTGGACTTCAGAAATATTCATTTTTAGCTCGTCTATTTTTTTAAGAAAAAAAAGTCTGGCTATTTTGATACCCTTGGCGTCTGCATCGCCGTCCTCTAAAGTTGCCTCATAACTCAAAACCATTCAATATTTTTGAATGAAATTACGTACAGTAACAAAACACATGCCTATACCAAGTCACATAAATATGACTTAAATCTGAATAAATATTTAGTAATGCCCCTTTTTCGACTTACAAAAAATGGACTAGCGTTAAATCTTGCTTTACTTCATTAAACCCTTTCCTTCTTTGGGATCCCTTTTCAACCTTTTGTAGCAGACGACATTTGCAATTGATGTTGGAAAAGAAAAGTCTTTGAGCTATTAATTACCTGAAATGATAGAGATTTCTACTTTGATAACATCTTAAAATATATTAGCAAAAAACAGCATCCGTTAAAATGGAAGTACACTTTAATAACTGATTTTAAAACATTTTGTTAAAAGAAGAAATGGCTTATGTTGATACATTTCTTCGTTTCCCACAATATTTTCAAAAGTTGACTGTTGCAGATCTTAAGTTGTTTGAATTGAGGAAAGCATTACTTACTCATTTTTAGGGTGGAGTTACAAGCACTGTTAAACATGGAGGTATTTATGTGAAATCCTTGATAGAGAATGGCTCAGCAGCATTGGAGGGGACAATAAGAAAAGGTATGCTGTATCACCATGATTTAACCCTTTTCTCACATACCGACGCTTTCTGACTCATCTGAAGCAGATGAGTTTCGAAAACATTGGGACAATGAGCAATTTCTCCATTTGCCACACTGTTTTCGATTTTGTTCAATAACTGTTCCTTCATTCATGAGAGTATTCATATTTTTGCTTAGATATCTTCAAAATCGTCTGCTGCAGATTTGTTGTATGTGGGGAAGTGTTGATCATATATGTACCTTATTATGATAGGATAGTCCCAGAGATGTGAATTTGGAAAATATTGGGGTAAAAGAAGTTAATATCCTGGTAAATTGACTGTTCCAAACTGTGAATTCATCAACTGATAATGTTCACTGTTTACTGTGACCTTACATGTTTCTTTATGTTATTAGTAAGTATGACATAGTTGATAGTTGTTTTTTTATTTGAAATAGAATTCCATCGATGGACTCCAAAATAGATATATTTACCTGTGACACAGCCATTCCTCAAAATAACACTTTTGGTGTGTCCCAAGCAAAACTATATCTTGATCTCCTACTGAAACAAACATTTTAATCCTCAATTTAGTATATGGAATACTTTGAAAAAGGAATACTTTGAAAAATGCTCGATCTGGAAAATTTCGCAATTTATTTTTGGAAGTAGACCATTATTTGCTAAATTAAAGAAAATCTCTTTAAATGTTAGTATTATTATTGTGTAGAGTTTAAAACATTGTTGCAAAAGGAGAAATTGCTCATATTGAGGAAGTTGTCTGCTGCAGAGGCATCAAAATATGTCTGTAGGTGCGAAAGGTTAAGTAAAAACTTGTTTGTGATTATTTATCTAGGAGACAGAATTCTACAAGTAAATGACACCCATTTGACGGGCTTCACCCATAAACAAGCAGTAGAGACTCTTGTTAATGCCTCGGAAATATCCAGACTGATAATAGAAAGACCAGTACCGATAAACATCACTCAAGCAGAAACTGCCTCTGTCCAAATGGTCCACCCTGGAGTAGGGCGCTTAAAGGTAGCTATAAGGGGTTAAAACCCTTTCCTTCTTATAGACACATTCTGATGCATCTGCAGCAGACGACTTTTGAAATCAGTGTGACAGAGGACAAATTTCTCATAATGAGCAATTGCTACCTTTGCCACACTGTTTTCAACTTTATTCAAGAATTAGACTTTCATTTTTTTGATGTTTTCCATAGTTTTGGCTAGATGTTTTCAAAGTCGTCTGCTGCAGATTCGTAGTATGTGGGAAATTGTTAACCAATTATCCTGCTGAAATACTAAATTTGTCATCATCAATCTTGATGCTTCTTTAACTTTTTATAGACAGTACAATTAATATTGAAATAAGCAGAATTGTATGAAAGGCCTCTTATAGTGAATGTGTGTGCATTTGTATTTTTGAACATCATTATTTCATAATTAATTAAAATCTATACATTATACTTTCATAACAGCTTTTAAATACTTCTAGACAAATGATAAACACAGAAAATACCTTATAACAGGATCCAATTTCACCAACCTTTAATACTTAGCGATAAGTTAAGCTTGAATACTTAAAAGCATATTTTATCATTTTAGTTTCCATCATAAAAATGCCAAAGGTTTCATTTCTCAACAAGTATTGTTAGTCAGCAAGGTAACTATCTATGTCAATTTAGTCATTTACTTAAATACATTCCACCATTCATGTTTTACAAAAAAAAAATTAACATGCCGTACTGTTATCAATTTAATTATCTCCCTTTAAAGGATGCTGTAGTGAGTAGGGATTCTCCAACTGCTGGTATCCATGTCCATGAACTGTCTCCAAGCTCAACTCTAAATGAAGAGGACTTACAACATGTAGCTGGTAACCAGCTGGATTACTATCCATTTCAAAATGAGGGTAAATATATTTTACATATTTTGGTTGTCTGTTTTTTAAAAAAAATAGTCGTGGTATTGTGATACCCTTGGCGGTAGCGTCTGCTTCATCACAAAACTTAAAACTTACCTCATAACTCAAAAAACATTCAACATTTTCAAATGAAACTTGGTACACAAAAGGTCATGTTTCTAGGAACAATATGCATGTCTATACCAAGCCACTTAACTTTGGCTTTAATATTTATTCAAAAACTAGTCATCAGGTAAAATGTTAGTAAAATCTTGTGAATGTTCAAGACACTGCATACTTTATCTCACCTTCTTGTTAGATTGTCATAGCATTTGTCTCTATAAAACCTTGGGTAAATTTTTAAACTGTGTTATCAAAAACTAGATCAATACTCAGGTGAGTGTTTCAGGCCAATCATGGCTCTCTTGTTAAGATTCATTTGTTTTTGAAGCACCTGATGGCAAATGGTATATTTATCCCTTTCCCACATATAGATACTTTTTAACGCCTCTGCTGGAGAACACTTTTGTTAACACTGACAAAAGAAGAAGTTGCTCAAAACGAGCAATTTCTACTTTTGCCACAATGATTTCAACTTTTTTCGTTAATTGTACATTTATTTATAGAGATTTCCCATATTTTCGCCTGAATGTTTTCAAAGTCGTCTGCTGTAGATTGGTTGTATGTGGGTGGGATCAGGTTAATTCATTGATGAAGAGTAGTCTGTATCGGAGATAGGGTAAACTCTTTCCCACATAGAAGGAATCTGTTACCCATGACTCTGAAAACTTTGGGAAAGCACTGTAAATAAAAGAGCAATTTTAGAATAAAAGAGGAACCATGATGTCATAAATAGAAATAGCTTATTATGGTCAAATTCACCTTTTCCAACAAAGCTTTCAAAAGTTCTCTGCTTGCTGCAGATGCGTCAAAATGGGAGAGGATTTATATTTTGTCTTCATTTTTTTTTTTTACTAGATAACACATATAAAGTTGAGTTAAAGAAAGGCACCTATGGCCTTGGATTCAGTTTATTTGGATCTGAAGTTGAGGACGACACAGTGGTTAGGATAAAGAGGATATTCCCTATCGGCCCTGCGGCGGATTGTAAACAGATACAGGCCGGTGATGTCATCATTTCAATCAATGGTGCCGAGCTTAAAGGATTGACACATATTGTAAGTTTCAGGCTATCTAGCCGTCACCAAGATTTTGAAAATCAAGACATTTAACCCTTTCCCATGTACAAAAAATCTGTAGCAGACGACATTGAAAACATATTGACAAAAATATGAAATATCTCTATAAATGAGAGTTTAATTATTAAATAGAGTTGAATGAATGAATGAATGTATATTGTTTTATGGCGCATCGACAGCTAATGTCATTTAGCGCGCAATTAAATTTAATTATTCATGATCCCTGGGTAAACAAACCAGTACAAGGCTAGAAAATTAAATAGAGTTGAAAACATTGTGGCAAATGGAGAAATTGCTCATTGACACATATTGTAAGTTTCAGGCTATCTAGCTGTCACCAAGATTTTGAAAATCAAGACATTTTACCCTTTTCCCACATACAAAAAATCTGTAGCAGACGACATTGAAAACATATTGACAAAAATATGAAACATCTCTGTAAATGAGAGTTTAATTATTAAATAGAGTTGAAAACATTGTGTCAAATGGAGAAATTGCTCATTGACACATATTGTAAGTTTCAGGCTATCTAGCTGTCACCAAGATTTTGAAAATCAAGACATTTAACCCTTTCCCACGTACAAAAAATCTGTAGCAGACGACATTGAAAACATATTGACAAAAATATGAAATATCTCTATAAATGAGAGTTTAATTATTAAATAGAGTTGAAAACATTGTGGCAAATGGAGAAATTGCTCATTATGAGCAATTTCTCCTTTTGTGACAGTGTTTTCAAAAGTCGTCTGCTGCAGAGGCTTCAGAAAGCATCTTTATGTGGGAAAGGGTTAATAGAAAAAGAAGCAAATTGCCATTTTAAGCTTGTCTGTTTTTCGAAGAAAAAAAGTCGGGGTATTATGATACCCCTTGGTGTCGTCACAAAACTTTAACCTTACCTCATAACTCAAAAACCATTAAACAGTTTCAAATTAAACTTGGTACAGATGTTCTTAGAAACAATACTCATGTCTATACCAAGTCTCATAACTCTTGCTTTAATAATTATTCAGTTATGCCCCTTATTAGACTTGGAAATTCATGAATAAACAGAAGAGCATTGGAGGTCGCTCAGCAGCTCTTGTCTAAACTCAATTTTGGACCCGGCCGGGTAGCTCAATTGGTAGCGTATCTGACTCGTGATCTGGAGGTCACGGGTTCGATACCCGGTTGCGGCGACATTCTTTCGGGCGATGTTTTCCATTGCCTCTCACCTCTGATGTATGTGAGAAAGTAGTCAGTGGCTTCGAAAGAATGTTGTGTCAGTACTGGTGTGGGAAAGCCAGGAAAACATGGGTAGGTGCACTGTCCGCCGTGATATGACCAAAGATGTTGAAAGCGGCGTTAAACTCCAAACAAACAAACAAACAAACTAAACTCAATTTTGAAAATTCTTGAATATTTTCATGTCACTTATTTTACCATGAAAACCATATTGTTATATCCATTGTAATTATCTTACAGGAGAGTATGGCAGTGATCAGACGTGCAGGTAAAACTGTTAATCTGGTTTTGTGTCATCCTGATCCTGAAGTATTACCACCTATACTGGTGAGTTTGTGCAACTTTTTATAGTTAATCTCTTTTCCCACATATATCGGCTATAATATGCTTGTACAAAACAATGTTAAAGCTCTAGCACTTTTGATTTGTTCGTTGAATTCCTTCATACTTCGAAAATTTTATATTTCATTGACCTAGGTCAAGGTCACATTAGCAATAATATGCCTGTACAAAACAACATTGACACTAGCACTTTTGTTGGTTCAATTCCTTCATACTTAGTTAGTATTTCATCGACCTAGGTCAAAGGTCACAACAACTGTAATATGCCTGTACAAAGCAATGCTAACGGTCTAGCACTTTTGTTTTGTTGGTTCAATTTCTTCATACTTCGACAAGTTAGCATTTCATCAACCCAGGTCAAAGGTCTAATTGGCTGTAATAATACCATGTCTGTACAAAACAACATCATCACTCTAGCACTTTTGTTTGTTGGTTGAATTCCTTCAAACTTCATACACAGTTTCAGAGGAATCTTTGATAGTTCATGTTTAACAAACCACAGGAATGTGCACCTCTTAAAATAGATATGACCCTATGCATAAATGTCAATATTGATATTTATGCATAGGGTCATATCTATTTTAAGAGGAGCACGTCCCTGTGAACTTACCAAGCTTACAAATTTTGGATTTTTTTTGACTGACCTAGGTAAAAAGTCGAGATCATAGCTACTATAAATAGTCAACCTTGTAAATAGCCTTACTCATACCTTCATGAACTCTTTTGATGGGAGCATTCTGGTCTTAGGAATGATTTCTAGTTTATTTCTTTAACTTTGTTACAGGATAGCTATGAGTCATTAGAGGTAACACCAACCAGTAGTACATCACACATAAGTGATGATGATGATACTGATTCAGATAGTGATATTGAAGTCACTCCAAGACGGGAAGCCCTGATTACTCCACCCACTGGATTTGCACCATCTCCGTATCCATTGGATGACGACGGAACCATTCGTCCAAAAATTGCAAGCCCACCACCACCTTTACCCGTCAGTCCTCCACCAGTTCTGATAAACTCTGGTGAAATAGGAACCTCGGAGGAGTTTGAAATTAACGTTCCAGAATTTAACGAAAGTTGTGAATCTGAAATTGTGTTCCTCCAAAATGCTAGACTGACAATGCAGGCACCAAGCAATAGTAGTCTGATAGTGAGAGAAGATTCCGCTTTAACAGTCAGTTCTAGGGAAGTTACCCCTGTCGTGGAATACTCTGAGGAAATATCAAGAGAATCTACCCCATATACTTTTACTGAATCAGAAAGTACAACACCAGTTAATGTGTTGGAGGAGAAAAGTACACTCACACCTAGAGATTGTGACAAAATGACATCAGATTCCGAACTAGATGGCAGTCCAGGGGATACTGGCAGCTTCGTGCAGACCGGCAATTACACTGGCACTGAGACTTTTGAGACAAACACTTTAGACAGCTTGAACAGTGACCTATTTACATCACAACAAAATCAGTTTGTAGACAGATCTGACTCAGATTCAGAATCTAAAACAGACAAACCTACCTCATATTCTAAAGTTAAATTAGACACAACCCATAATAATGATGCTGAATCAATAGTTGAAGTTTTAGATAATTTAGACTATAGTTTGCAAAGTCAAGAGACTGTGGAATATAAAACCACAGATACAATTGATGGTGATGTGATTATAAACTCAGATAGATATAAAACAAACGATGATAATATATCAGGTTTGACTATTGAAAATATGAATGATGTACATAGTGATAAAGATGGGAGTGAAAGTGATTCAGATTATAGTGATGATAATGAAGAGTTTGATGATACTCTTAAAAGGCTGGAAGAAAAATATAAAGAACTTAATGATGATTTTAGAACAGAAGAGGAGGGAATAGAAAGAAATGTACATATTGTCGATAATAATAATGATGTTGATAATGATATTGATAATGAAATTGATAAATATGATGATGATGATTATGAAGGCCAAGAGCAAGATACTGAATTAAGCAATACACAAGTGAGTGATGATGATGTTATTTGTGATAATGTCAATCGTGACTTGGATGATGAAAATCAAGATGGAACAGAAGAAAAGAGTGAGTTTGAGGACTCTGATGCAGAGCCTGAATCAGTGAGGGACTTGCCCTCACTACCCTTACAACCTGGGGTGAGTAATCAGAAAATCTCCTTAATTGAATGGATAACTTATGACAAAAAGTGGAAAACATTGTGGCAAAAGGAGAAATTGCTCAATTTGAGCAATTTCTTCTTTTGTCACTATGTTTTCAAAAAGACATCTGTTGCAAAGGCGTCAGAAAGCGTCTATATGAGGGAAAGGGTTAACCACATACAACAAAGTTAATATGATATCAGACGACTTAGAAAGAAACATTCTTCGCAAAAAAACGTTAATTTGTATAGATGAAAGTATAGCAGGTAATAATTGCATAGAGGTGAAAATATTGTGGAAAAATGAGATATTAATCTAAACAAGCTGATCTACCTTTTTCCCACAATGTGTTCACTTCTTTATCCAAATTATACTTCCCATATTCAGGGTGTTTGAGAGATAAATTCAGATTTGTTCAATGCAGACGACTTTGAAAAAATGATATCGGGTATATGGTCAGGGACGTAGATCTTATCTATGTCTCTGACATGGTTAACCAGCATAATTGTAAAGTTTAAAACCTTTTTTATACCCCCGCAAACGTAGTTTGAAGGGGGTATACTGGAATCAGCCTGTCGGTCGGTCTGTCTGCAAAATCTGTTCCGTTGTACTCCTTCTTCAGTTTCTACCTGATTAACTTGATACTTGGCATAAATGTTAATCAGGAGTAGTAGATGTGAAAGACGCAAATTGCATGTCCCTGTGACCTTCACCTTGACCTCTGACCTTGAAATAGGATTTTGTTTTGTTAAAATCTAATCTGTTGTACTCCTCCTTCAGTTTCAACCTGATTTACTTCATACTTGGCATAAATGTTAATCAGGAGTAGTAGATGTGCAACACGCAAATTTCATGTCCCTGTGACCTTAACCTCTGACCTTGAAATAGGATTTTTTTTTTGTTAAAATCTAATCTGTTGTACTCCTCCTTCAGTTTCAACCTGATTTACTTCATACTTGGCATAAATGTTAATCAGGAGTAGTAGATGAGCAACACGCAAATTTCATGTCCCTGTGACCTTGACCTCTGACCTTGAAATAGGGGTTTTTTTTTGTTAAAATCTAATATGTTGTACTCCTCCTTCAGTTTCAACCTGATTTGCTTGATACTTGGCATAAATGTTAATCAGGAGTAGTAGATGTGCAAGACGCAAATTTCATGTCCCTGTGACCTTCACCTCTGACCTTGAAATAGGAATTGTTTTTTGTTAAAATCTAATCTCTTGTACTCCTCCTTCAGTTTCAACCTGATTTACTTCATACTTGGCATAAATGTTAATCAGGAGTAGTAGATGTGCAAGATGCAAATTTCATGTCCCTGTGACCTTCACCTCTGACCTTGAAATAGGATTTTTTTTTTTGATATCATCTTAGTATTTCTTTTTGATACTGATATTCAAATTGTCTGAGTCAAAGATAATACTGTGAGATATAATATGTGTCAGGGGTTGGGGCGGGGGTATTAATCACCTTTAGTGATAGTTCTAGTTTGATTTGCAGGAGTTTTTCCTGTAGCATGTAACTATGAAAAGAACTCTTTGAAATTCAAGTTGATTTGCATACTTAAACCTTTAACTCTCTCAGCGCCGAATTGTTTAAAGTAGACTCTTCCATGTTCAAAATCGGGTGTGTACATTTCTCAATTTATGAAAGTTTTGGACTATTTTGGTAACTTAAAGGCAAACAATGCTGATTTCAGGTGAGACAGCTCGTCACGAGCTGACTCACCTGAATCTGCATTGTTTGCAAAAACCTTTATATTGCCTGTGGCGTTGAAAGAGTTAACAGCAGACTATTAAATAATTATACTTTCTATTATAGAGATTCTGAACTTGTTTTGGCAGGTGATCTCAATTCAACAAATTAACTTTTTATAAATTTGATTATAGGACATTGAAGTGACCCTTACCAAACCCAAGGGTAATGAACTTGGGTTTACCGTAGCAGGTGCTAGCACCACAGGGGGTTGTTACATAAAGGCTGTACTACAAAACCCCGCACTTTCTGATAGAACTTTGAGAGCAGGAGACAAGCTCATCATGGTAATAAACACACAGAAGCAGAATTTTAGAAAAGGGATGCATGAGTTTATGTTCTAAAATTCATATCGATCCTCTTAAAATCTATGTTGCAGGTACTGAAAAGATGTGTCTCAGTGAGAGAACTCTTTGGAGAACCACAACATAGGGTTTGAATGAGTAATAAGAGAGATATTCTGGAGCAAAGACCTGTGTCCTCCTTATCTTGACCTCTGCATTAGCAGTGCGAGTTAACCCTTTCCCTCACACAACCAATCTGCATCAAGGTCAAAATATTGAACCTCTTTTTAGATCAAAGCATAATTATATAATACATGTATAGTTAAATACATTGTGGCAAAATGTTTTCAAATGTCGTTATCTTATCTAGGTCTCTGATACTATTAGTCACTGAAGGTTTATAAGATTTTTCAGAAAAAAATGATGATTTTGAATCTGTTTGCCTGGATGTACTGGCTGTTATAAATGTGCAATTTCACCTTATTCCACATTGATTTGTAAAAGTCTGCTACAGATGCTAAAAAATTCAACAATTCTGTAGCAGACGACTTTGAACATATTTTGTCAAAAATAGAAAATCTCTATAATTGAATGGATAACCTATGACTAAACGTGGAAAACATTGTGGCAAAAGGAGAAATTGCTCATTTTGAGCAATTTTTTCTTTTGTCACTACCTTATGTTTTCAAAAAGCTGTCTGCTGCAGAGGCGTCAGAAAGCGTCTATATGAGGGAAAAGGTTAATGTTTTTTTAAAAAGCATGGCACACCTTTGCAGCTTTTAGATATTTTAGAGAGATGCATACTTTATCAACCTGTTTTCTTCATCTGTTCTCCCCTATTCTAATTCAGGTAAACGACACGGATATGCGGTCGTTAAGCCATTTCGAAGCGGTTACAGTGTTACGTGAGGCTGATAGTGATGTCACAATTCGTGTCCATCGTGAATGTCCAAGTGTAGGAAGCAGCACTGGAGAAGCTGGTGTTTTAAAATCTCCCTACACTGACAGTCTCATTCATCCATCATACACAAAAACATCTCGGGTAATTTCATTTCCATAAGTTTAAGAAATAAATTGGGGAAAAGGAGCCTTTGATAAATATCTTTTCGTGTTTAACCTTTTCTCTGAAACAGACCATCTTCTAACGACATGTGCATTGTTGGAGATACAGGAAGAGCATCTAGCCATTCCTGAGAGAGCTTTGAAAATGTGTAGACAAAAATATGGTAAATTACAATAAGTGAAGAGTATATAAAATGTTTTCAAATGTCATCTGCTGCAGCTGTGCCACAATTTGTTCACAAGTGGGTAATGGTTAATTGCTTACCTGATCTACTTCTTTAACCCTTTCCCTCATATAAACGCTTTCGGACGCCTCTGCAGCAGATGGCTTTTTGAAAACATAGTGACAAAAGAAGAAATTGCACAAAACGTGCAATTTCTCCTTTTGCCACAATGTTTTCCACTTTTAGTCATAGGTTATCCATTCAATTATGGAGATTTTCTATATTTTGACGTAATATGTTCAAAGTCGTCTGCTGCAGAATTGTCGTATGAGGGAAAGGATTAACGGTTGTCTGCTTTGAAAACGCCTAAGCTTGAATATCTGTAAAATTGAAAATATACTTCTGAATTAAGGTTGAAAAGAGAAATGGCTCTTCATTTAAGCCACAAATATATTCAAAAGTTATGTGCTGTTGGTGAAGTTGAACTGACGAAAGGGATACAGAAATAACAACAAAAGAAAGTACATATTAAATCAAACATTTCAAAATAATTGATAATTATTTCCATCATTTCATAAACACTGTAGGATACCGAGGAAGATGATCGTCTTTCCAGTCCTGAGAGACCTGATGAGGAAGTAGACTCGGAGAGTGAAAATAGTAATCCTCTAGACGATCCAGATGATCCAGAGGACAATGTGCTGTCTGCTTCAGACGGAGCAGATGACATGCAATGTATCCAAGATCTGATAGAATCGCTAACAGCGACAGATACATACCTAGAGCCTACTGATGGACCTGCAGAGAGGAGAGACTTGATAGACGGGTCTCATAAAGAGACCAGTGACCTTTCACAGAGGTCTCCTTTATCTTCTGATGTAAGCAGAAATGTTTTATTTTTTATGTTGTATGCTTCTACAATCACTCTTTTTTTGAGCAATTTTTCCTTTTCCTGCAATATTTTCTTTATTTCTCTCGTCAAAAGTTGTCTATATCAGAGAAAGGGTTAATCCTATACCACATTTAAACGCCTCTGCAGCTAACAACTTTTGAAAACATTGTGGCAAAAAAAGAAATTGCTTAAAATGTTTTTGTCAATAAGTTTTGAAAGTCGTCTGCTGCAGAATTGTTGTATGTGGGAAAAGGTTAAATTAAATGCAAGAGAATCAGTCATACACTAGATGCAGACAAGGATGGGCACATTCTTGAGGCATAAAATCATTACCTAAATCATGTGCTTTCTGAAAGTGAAATGACAATACTGCAGAACCATTTTGAAGCATCTGCAGCTGATGACTTTTGAAATTATTGTACCAAAGGAGGAAATTGCTCATATTGTGAAATTTCTCCTTTTGCCATAATGTCTCCTACTCTAAAAAATGTACATAGCTTTGCCTAGATGTTTTCGCAGTCGTCTGTTGCAGATTTGTAGTATGTGGGAAAGGGTTAAGAGGCACAGCTTCTCAAGCATCAGAGAATATAAGATTAATAAGATTTCTTTGAAAATATTTTTGGAAAAGATAAATAATTTTGTGAAATACTGTTCTTGTCTAAATCAAAGTCTCGATAGTAGAAACCTAGATTAATCTTCATGAAAAATAAACGAAGTTATGACTTATGATTCATAACATATTTTGTTTTCATTTGTTTTCCAATACGATAACTCTCAAAATACTGCACAGATAAGCAGAGGAAAATCAACAAGATATTCTCAGTGAGAAATATCATATTTGGTATTCATCTATTGAAAAGATTTCCCGATCTATGACCAAAAATGAATCTCTTTTGTTTATTTTTTATTTTGTAGATGTCTGTTTACCAGATTGATCTCGAGAAGCCATCTAGCGGTGGACTGGGGATTAGTCTTGTATCCACAGAGACGCAGAATCAGACTGGTGTGTTTATCCGTACAATTGCACCAGGGGGAGTTGCTGACCAAGATGGGAGGCTTCAAGTAGGAGATAAGATCCTACAGGTATGTTAACTATTTCTCACTTCCAGTAGCTAAAGTAAATGATACCTATGCAGAACTCTAGTTGCAGGGCAATGGAGACAAAAATCTTTAAAAATCTTCTCCTCTGAAACTGGTAGTCAGAATTCAATCTGGTAACCCTCCATCAAAATAGCTAAATAATGAGGATCCCAGGTGGTGGGGTAGTTTTTCTTTCTATAGACCTCATTGAAACTTAATAACTTTTCAGCTCTTAACCCTTTCCCTCATACAACAATTCTGCAGCAGACGACTTTGAACATAATTTGTAAATAGTAGAAAATCTCTATAATTGAATGGATAACCTATGACTAAAAGTGGAAAACATTGTGGCAAAATGAGAAATTGCACGTTTTGTGCAATTTCTTCTTTTGTCACTATGTTTTCAAATAACCATCTGCTGCAGAGGCGTCTTTATGAGGGAAAGGGTTAAAGCAGCTTTTAGAATTCAAAGGTGATCGGTAAAAAAGATCACCTGATCGACCCTCCACAAAAGTAGCTTAAATGAAGACTGTCCTTCAAAAAATGAGGCCCCCAGGATGTGAGTAGATTCTCCTTCAATGGCTTTAACCCTTTCCCTCATATAGACGCTTTCTGACGCCTCTTCAGCAAACGGCTTTTTGAAAACATAGTGACAAAAGAAGAAATTGCACAAAACATGCAATTTCTCCTTTTGCCACAATGTTTTCCACTTTTTGTCATAGGTTATCCATTCAACTATGGAGATTTTCTATGTTTTGACAAAATAAGTTCAAAGTCGTCTGCTGCAGAATTGTCATATGAGGGAAAGGGTTAAAGAACATTTAAAAATCTTCTCATCTCAAAGCAACTGTCATAATTCAAATTTAATTGGTACATCTAGTGACTTTTAATCAAATTAGGTGAAATGAGGAAGGAAATCAATTTCTCTTTCTGCCACCATGTTTTCAAAAGTCGTCTAATGTATACTCATCATAGTTGGGAAGTGTTAACTGGGAATGATAAATTTGAATGATTCCAGTAATCATATGCCATATAATATTCAATGCTGTTAATTGTTTACCTGATGCGGTGATATGTGTCAGAATAAAATAGATCAGTGCTACTGGTAACTTATCAAAGAAATGCTGTGATATAACTGAAATATTGTTGAAGGGGGCGGGGCGTAAAACACCAAATAATCAATCAAACTCTTAACCTTTTCCCTCATACGACAATTCTGCAGCAGACGACTTTGAACATGTTTTGTAAAAAAATGGAAAATCTCTATAATTGAATGGATAACCTATGACTAAAAGTGGAAAACATTGTGGCGAAAGGAGAAATTGCTCGTTTTGAGCCATTTCTTCTTTTGTCACTATGTTTTCAAAAAGCCGTCTGCTGCAGAGGCGTTGGAAAGCGTCTATATGAGGGAAAGGGTTAAAGCAACTGTCGGAATTCAAATTTAATTTCAAAAGTCGTCTGATGTTTATATGCACCAAAGTTGGAAGGGGTTATCTGGGGATGATAAATTTGATTGATCATAGTATTCATTTGCTATATAATATCCAATGCTGTAAATAGTTTGCCTTATGTAATATGTCTGCTTTAACCCTTTTCTTCATATAGAGGCTTTCTGACGCCTCTGCAGCAGATGGCTATTTGAAAACATAGTGACAAAAGAAGAAATTGCACAAAACGTGCAATTTCTCCTTTTGCCACAATGTTTTCCACTTTTAGTCATAGGTTATCAATTCAATTATAGAGATTTTCTATTTGACAAAATACGTTCAAAGTTGTCTGCTGCAGAATTGTCGTATGAGGGAAAGGGTTAAAATGTATGAGGAGTGGTTTATATATATATAGGATTGAAAACTTTGTTGGAAAAAGAGAAATTGCTTAATTGAGTAAAGTCTTTTGCTGCAAAGATATCACATGTCTGTATCAGTGTAAAAGTTAAGACGATTTCAATGCTGTGTCTCATTTGTTATCTCTGTCTCCAGATTAATGGTGAATCTCTAGTGGGGATGAACCACGCTAAATCAGCAACAATGTTGAGACTTTCACAAGGAAAGCTTTCTCTTACTGTCTCCAGGTAACAAATTTTACTTCTATTTCTGATTTGTACATTTGATGAAAAAAATACACATTCAAAAGTCTATGGCCTTTGTATAGCTTAACCCTTTCCCACATATAGATGCTCATGATGCCTCTGCAGATGTCATATTTTTAGCAAGAGCCATGCCGTGGTGTGGTGTCCGTCGTCCCTGCATCCGTAAACAATTGCTTGTGAACGTGATACAGTCTTTAGTTTTGATTGTATCTCAATCAAACTTATACAGTAGTTAGATATCCATGAGAGCTCGGTTCCTTTCGTAAACCAGCCAGATCTGCCCATGCAAGACTGGATTATGGCCCTTGAAATGGTCAAAATTGCTATAATTGAGCTTGTGAACACAATAGAGCCTCCATTTACTATCAGATCTTCACCAAACTTACACAGTAGTTAGGTATCTATGAGAGCTTGGCTCCTTTTGCAAACCAGCCAGATCTGGCCGTGCAAGACTGGATTATGGTCCTTGAAATTGTCAGAATTGCTATAATAGAGCTTGTGAACGCGATAAAGCTTGTGAACACAATAGAGCCTCCATTTACTAACTGATCTTTACCAAACTTGTGAAGCTTGTGAACGTGATAAAGTCTTAAGTTTTTATTGTATCTCAATCAAACTTATACAGTAGTTAGATATCCATGAGAGCTCGGTTCCTTTCGCAAACCAGCCAGATCCGCTCATGCAACCCTTTCCCTCATGTAGACGCTTTCTGAAGCCTCTGCAGCTGACGGCTTTTTGAAAACATAGTGACAAAAGAAGAAATTGCTCAAAACGAGCAATTTCTCCTTTTGCCACTATGTTTTCCACTTTTAGTCATATGTTATCCATTCAATTATAGAGATTTTCTATTTTTTGACAAAATATGTTCAAAGTCGTCTGCTGCAGAATGGTCGTTTGAGGGAAAGGGTTAATGATCATATAATTGTAGGAGTCAGAAGAAAAAAAAACAGTCCTGGATTCAGCTTGAGGAGGGAGAAGAGAGTGGAGAAGAGGAGGAGGAGGAGAGCAATAAAACTGATGATATATCTGTAACTTATGATCCGGATGAGAGCAGTCTGTCCATTACAAAACATGTTCCAGACGACATATCTGACACGGGGGTGGATGATCTGGTCGCTGAAGCTGAACGAATTCTCCGAGACAATGATACTGACCATGATCAGAGTACAGACCAAACTTATTCCAGTACCGATGAATGTGCACAGTCGGATAACATGAACAAAAGAACCAAGGCAGCTCATCAATATCTTGGTGCATCTGAGGTAATTGAATACACGCCGGATGAGATTTATCTCGATACAGAAAACTTGGACTTTCCGGCTGAGAGTGATAAAGACTACATACACAGTGGTGATAGTGACATTAATGAACAACAACAACCTGAGACATTGGAAAAACACCACTGCGCAATGGAAAAGGGATCTTCGTGGAATGAGCTCCGTAGTTTAGATCTGGAGGTGCCTGATGAAGTTACGAGTGACTGGCTATCATCAATACCATTGGTGACTGTTACTGATGAGATTAGAACTGTTTTACCTGATATTGTGGCTGAGTTAAGAGAGAAGGTGGAGATCAATGATCCACAACAGGAATTCAAACAACTAAGAACAGTCCCCACGTCAGATGAATGTACAGATGCTAGTTTACAACACAACAAACACAAAAACAGGTTCAGAAATGTACTGCCTTGTGAGTATATTAATTAACCCTTTCCCTCATATAGACACTTTCTGAAGTATCTGCAGCAGGTATTTTTTAAAACATTGTGGCAAAAGAAGAAATTGCTCAAAATTAGCAATTTCTCCATTTGCCACAATGTGTTCAACTTTTTTCAGCAATTATACTTGCAGTTATAGAAATTTTACATATTTGTACCTAAAAGGACTTAAAGTCTTCTGCTGAAGATTTGTTTTATGTGGGAAAGGGTTAAAAACAGCTTTAAATAATATCACATGGCCAGTTTGGTTAGTCTAGTTAAATACAGACATACTCATGAGTTTGAAACCGAAACAGAAGTGTTAAAATTAAGCTATTTCTTATTTATCCCACTATGTTTTCAAATCTTATCAAACTTTTCCTTTGTATTTCCAAGATGTTGGATTATTTTTCTTTGAATCCTTCCCACATACAGACATAGAGAGATTCCATATTTTTTATTTAATGTTTTCTAATATGTCTACTGCAGATTTGTAGTAACGGTATGTGAGAAAAAGTTAAGAAAATGGCATTATTTAAAAAAGGAAGACATTTTTCATAATTAGTAAATTCTTTTCTCTGTTTGAATCATTTGTAGTTATGAATGGTTTGGTCTTTGTTGATGGCATTCAGTTTGTTTGTCTGATTAGTTTATGGTAGTAGGATGATGATGGTTAATCATTTCTCTGGAATTGTTCTATTGGCGTGTACACATGTACATTAGATACAGTGTGTTTGTGATGTGTATCTAACTGATAAGCCATGAAGCTGTGGAACTTTATACTGTGATACACACATGGATAATATCTGTTATTTTGAAAGCCACACATGTAGTTTGTGCGATGAACAAATTCAAATGATGTGTAGATAGATTGTTGACCTTTTTCTGTGTTAAGTCTGTCTGTTATATCTTTAACATATATAGCTTGACCCTGATATGTTGTGTTGAATTATGTGAAAGGGTTGAATATATTTTTTGAGATTCAAAGTTCAATGATCTTTGTAAGATTTGTTGTTTAAAAGTTGTTTAGTTAGAGATCATTGACATACAGTAATTCTGCAGCAGATGACTTTGAAAACATCTATGCAAAAATGAAGAAAGTATCATATCAGGTAAACAGTAAACCTTTTACGACATACAGTAATTCTGCAGCAGATGTCTTTGAAAACATCTATGCAAAAATGAAGATTTTTTTTCATAATGAACAAGTTCTCGCTTCTATCACAATCTTTTCAAAAGAAGTCTGCAAGTGGGAAAGGCTTAACCCTTTCAGACGCCTCCTGCAGCAGACAGCCAAAACAAGCAATTTCTCCTTTTGTTACTTTGTTTTCAACTCTATTTAATAATCATATTTTCATTTATGTAGATTTTCCATTCTTATGCCAAGATGTTTTCAATGTCGTCTGCAAATTTCTTTTATGTGGGAAAGGGTTAAGGAAGTATAAGTAATTAATCATTTTTTTACTTTCAATAGATAATACTAACAGAGTAAAGATCTCTGAGAACAGTGAAACAGACTACATTAATGCCAGTCATATACAGTACGATATCGCCGGTACCCTGTGTGATTACATAGCCTGTCAGGGTCCACTGCCTGAGACAACAGATGATTTCTGGGAGATGATCTGGCAACAAGAAGTCACTGTGATAGCCATGCTGACCTTGGATATGGAGTCTATGAAGGTCAAATGTCACCGATACTGGCCAGACTCGACACATACCCCTCTAGAAGTGTGCAATAGGTAAGCATGGCTTATTGTTACTCTTACACAGATAGAAAAGGGCCTTCGTAGTGAACAACAATTGAAAACATCATATGAAAAGGTGAAATTGTTCATAATGACAACTTTCTGTTATTTCAACAATGCATGTTTTGTCGAAAATAAAAAGGCTTTAATTTGTACATAATTTTCATAGTTTCCTTTTTCAACATAAAACAAATCTGAATTAATAACATTGTGGCAAAAGGAACACATGAGCAGTTTCTCCATTTGCCACACTGTTTTCAAAAGTCTTCTGTAAATTTGTCAACTTGCATCGGTGTGTGAGAAAGAGTTAGCAGAGTTTAATTTCATGGTGAACATGCTAAATTATTTCTTATCCCCGCCAAAGAAGGATTGGATATTGGTTTGGCATTGTGTGTCCGTCCATCAATCTGGAGCCATTCTAAGGCATTGTTGGATTGATTTAATTAAAACTATATGGATATGTTAACCCTTTCCCTCATACGACAATTCTGCAGCAGACGACTTTGAACATATTTTGTCAAAACATGGAAAATCTCTATAATTGAATGGATAACCTATGACTCAAAGTGGAAAACATTGTGGCAAAAGGAGAAATTGCACGTTTTGAGCAATTTCTTCTTTTGTCACTTTGTTTTCAAAAAGCTGTCTGCTGCAGAGGCGTTAAAAAGTGTCTATATGAGGGAAAGCGTTAAACACCATAGAGAAATGTGAGACAGTAAGTTTTACTAAGATTGATACCAGAGTTATGTCCACTTGAACATAATTATATTGTTCATGTACTGAATATCATGGTATATATCACATTTACCATGTGAACATTCTACAGGCCGCATTGAACATCCAATCTTCATGACACTTCTTCTGATCTTTCATCTCCATCAAATCTCTGTTAAACTCTAAACTGGGGTCAAGTTGGGTAAAAAACTAGATCACTCGGTCAAATTTAAGAAAATTCTAACGAACTCTCAAGGAGCCTCATTTTTATCAACCAACATAGAGCATTCATCGGTACATTCTTTTCCATCAAATCCTAGTATGGTTCAAAACTGGGTCATGTGGGGTCAAAAACTAGGTGACTAGGTCAAATCTTAGAAAGACTGTGAACCTGTATACCAAGGTGGTCCAGGCGTTCTTTTACAATTTTTGTGTGGCGGGGTACTCAATTCAACATATTAACCCTTTCCCTCATATAGACTCCTCTGCAGCAGACGTTACTTTTGAAAACATGGCAATAATAGAAGAAATTGATCAAAATGAGCAATTTCTCCTTTTGTCACCATGTTTTCAACTCTATTCAATTATTGTTGTTTCGTTCAAAGGGATTTTCTGTGCTTTTGCCTAGACGTTTTCAAAGTTGTCTGCCGCAGATCTGTTGCATGTGGGAAAGGGGGGTTAACTTGTTTATTTAGAAATTAGCTAATTTATCATTTTTGTAGGCATGTTAGCAAAATAGATTATTATTTCAATATTTCTCTTTCAGTAAATATCGTTTGAGTCTTCTGTACTCCAACGGTCTTGATGATTTTGACATCCGCAATATTTTAATGGAGGATGTGGCTACGGGAGAAAGTCGCTGTATAAATCATGTTAATTATACCACCTGGCCAGATCACGGTACCCCACCATTAGCAGTACCTATACTGCAGGTAACTGGTTTAGACTTATTGTTAGTATTTTATGTTCATTCTAATTTAAAATATGAAGAAAATTCTCAATTTCAAGGTAATATAATTGTAACTTCGAAATTTACAATTAGAATCCTATTTTGAATTATTGATGACTATGGATTATTATGTAATATGCAACTAAACAACAAATCTTCAGCAGATAACTAGAAAATGTCTAGACAAAATTATGGAAATTCTCTTTAAATGAAAATGTAATTATTGAACAATAGGAGGACTTGCTCAAGATTAGTACTTGTCACATTGTTTTAAAAGTTGTCTGCTGCGTTAAAATGTGTTGTGTAATAAATCTGCAACAGACAATGTTAAAAAACATCCAGGCAAAAACTGGGGAAATCTCTAAGATTTGAAAGTGTAATAATTGAATAGAGTTGTAAACATTGTGGCATGAGGAGAAATTTCTCCTTTCATCACAATGCTTTTAAAGGTTTTCTGCATGTGAGAAAGGGTTGCTCGAAGTATCATGTCAATCCTTTTGTAACGATATTCTATGCTTCCTTAACCCTATCCCTCTTATAAGACGCTTTCTGACACCTCTGCAACAGACAGCTTTTTGAAAACATGCTGACAAAAAAAAAAAATGCTCAAAAGGAGCAATTTCTCCCTTTGTCACAATGTTTTCCACTTGTAGTCAAAAGCCTGGACATTCTACCTTCAGATAAGAAGATTTATGGAAAGCGTCTATATGAGGGAAAGGGTTAAAAGAATGCAATCTGATCATTATCTTTTATTTCTAACCCACTGAAGGTGATGTATTGTATGACTTGGCTGAAATAATTTCTCATGGCTATATTTTCAGTGTTTGAGGTTGTGCCATATGTTAAGAAGTACGGGCCCGCTAACCATACACTGTAGTGCAGGTATTGGTCGATCAGGAACATTCATGACGATAGACCTTGCTCTTGCCCATGTGGAGAAAGGACTCAAGGTATTAATGCTAGACCTGTTTCTTTTAGAATTGTTCTGAACATATTAATCATTTAATTAAGAAAAACTGAAGAAAGTGTTTTATTTTCACTTTCAGAAACAAACATGGAGGAAGTTATAAGTAATCTCTATAATTGATTGGATAACCTATGACTAAAAGTGGAAAACATTGTGGCAAAGGGAGAAATTGCTTGTTTTGAGCAATTTCTTCTTTTGTCACTATGTTTTCAAAAAGCCGTCTGCTGCAGAGGCATCAGAAAGCCTCTGTATGTGGGAAAAGGGTTAACCATTTCCTACATACAGAAGATTTTTGATGCCTTCAGAATAGACGACACTTGAAAACATGGTGGGAAATGATGAAATTGCTCAATACAAGTTATTAATGCTATTTTTCCAACAATGTTTCCCACTTTGTTCTAAAACTAACTTCTGAAGGTACATTTTCTTCCTTTTACCCTTTCCCACTTACAACAAATCTGCATCAGATGACTGAAAACATTCAGTTAAAGGAAAAGTTGCTTGTGTTAATGAATTTTTCCTTATTCCACAATGATTTTATAACTCTTCTGATGTAGATGTATCTTCAAAGATGTATCAAACTGCATCAGCATGTCTAATACGTAGGTGCGATTATATGTGGTATATTTTTATATTTACAGTTTAACATCTCAGATATTGTTAGAGAACTCCGGAAACAGAGACAAGGGATGATCCAGACTAGGGTTTGTATCTTTAATCATTAACCACTTGCAGACGCATTTTGACCTATCTGTAGCAGACGACTTCTGAAGTCATTTTGACATAACTTTTCATTATTGCAATTTCTCATTTTGTCACATTTTTTTGCGAAGTTTTCTGCTGCAGAGGCGTCTGAAAGCGTCTGTATACGAGAAAGGGTTAATTCTTTAAAGGATTTCAAAGACAGTGTGAGCGGCACTTTGCGAAAACTTTTCTACCGTTCATAACCCTTTCCCACTTAGCAGACAACTTTTGAAAACATTGTGCCACCATGTTTTCAACTTTTTTCCGTAACTAAACATTCATTTATAGAGATTTTCCATGTTTTCAAAGTCCTCTGCTGCATCTTTGCTGTATGTGGGAAATGGTTAATCTTCACTGTTCGCCAATAAGTCATAGAAGGTTTAACGGAACATCTGTAAAACAGTTTCCTTTTGGATACTTTACAAGAATGTTCAGGCAGGTCTTTTGACACAGATGTAAAAAATTACAATGGGGTTTTCCTGGAGTTCCCCTCATTTAACCCTTTCCCACATACAACAAATCTGCAGCAGACATCTTTGAAAACATCTAGGCAAAACTATGGATAGTCTCTATAAAGTAAAGTTTTATTCTTGAAAAAAAATAAAATCATTGTGAAATAAGGAGAAATTGCTTGTTATGAAAATTTCTTCTTTTGTCACAATGTTTTCAAAAGCCGTCTGCTGCAGTGGTGTCGAAAAGCGTCTATAAACGGTAAAGGGTTAACAAAGATATAAGGTAAAGTTACTTTTCTTGTATTCCAAATGTACCGAGTTCAATCCCTGAGAGAGCGGGGTCAGCTTATGTGACTTCCGCAAACACTTGGCACACATACTGGTTGAGTATCCAGGAAGCAGATCGCAAGCAGTCTACAGCAGACGGCTTTTTGAAAACATAGTGACAAAAGAAGAAATTGCACAAAACGTGCAATTTCTTCTTTTGTCTCAATGTTTTCCACTTTTAGTCATAGGTTATCCATTCAATTATAGAGATTTTCTATTTCATGACAAAATATGTTCAAAGTTGTCTGCTGCAGAATTGTTGTATGAGGGAAAGGGGGGTTAAAGTAACTCAATGTTTGATTGTTTGTTATTTTCAGGATCAATACCTGTTTTGTTACACTGCATGCTTGGAGTGTTTAGAATTAGAAGCCAACCTGTAGACTCCTAACTTCAGCTATACTTATAGATAGTGATCACATGGGACGTTGATTAACCATCCATCATCCAATTACATAGATCACATGGGACGTTGATTAACCATCCATCATCCAATTACATAGATCACATGGGAAGTCGATTGAAACCATCCATCATCTAATTACACAGGAAACAAACCAATGGATGTTCTTCATAACTATTACAGATACAAGATTAAAATACAGTTCTCAAGACAAAATGTTCAATGTTATTCTACAGATACCGTTTTAAACTTTTCCCACATACATGTACAACAAACTCTGCAACAGACGACTTTCAAATCATCTTGAGAAAAATATGGATATCTCTTTATATGAAAGTTTAATTTTAGAATAGAGTTGAAAACATTGTGGCTAAAGGAGAAATTGCTCATCATAAGCAATTTCTTTGTTTGCCATAAAGTTTTCCGTTGTCTGTTGCAGAGGTGTCAGAAAAAGCCACGTCAGAAAACGCCTATAAGTGGGATAAGGTTAATTAAGAGATTATATATATATATATTCTGTATAGTATTACATTTATTATGCAATCCCTTTTATTTGCTTGTGTAACTAAATTTGATTTTTTATTATTTATGAATTATAATTTTCCGTCCATAATCATAAGTTTACTCTACACTGTCTCCTAGCACAGATACCAGTGTCAATATATAGTAAAATGCTATTTTTAGATTTTAAACGAGACTGGCACCTGTGTCTCCTAGCCCTTCATCACTAATCACTGTTTGTGTCACCTGCCTTAGGGTTTAGTCACATACCTAGTCTGGTTGCTATATTACAAATATTATGTTAAATCATAGTGATAGGGGTAGGTAATCCAGACTAGTCCCATACCGTGGTATAATCTTTCTTTGTGAAAAAGGGCTACCTGTAGTATTTGTTTATGTCTCTGTGTATTCTTGTACATGTATCCATTTATTTATTTATTAACACCTTGTTAACTATTTATTACTTATACAAATGTCTGTGTTCTGTTCCCTAATTCTGCCTTAAGCCTTTCCCTCATACAGCAAATGTATACTTATTGAACAGAGTGAAAGATCATTTATTAAAAAGGAGAAATTGCTCATTTTGGGAAATTTCTCCTTTTCTCACAAGGTTTTTAAAAGGCATCTGCTGGAAGTGCATTAAAATTCATCTGCACATGAGAAAGGCTTAACCCTTTCCCACCTGCAGATGCATTTGACGCAAGAGCAGCAGACAACTTCTGAAAACATTTTGGCCAGAGGTGAAATTGCTCATGATGAGCAAATTCTCCTTTGACCACAATGTTTTCAACTTTATTTTTAACAATTAATTATCTTTTATGGAGATTTTTCAGATTTTTGTCACCATCTTTTCAAAGTCGTCTGCTGCAGATTTGTTATATGTGGGAAAGGGTTTAACACCTTGTTAAGTATTTTTTACTTATTCAACTATTTATGTTCTGTTCCCTAAATCTGCCTTAACTTCGAATCAATGTTCAAATATTTCCAAGTTAAACTTTACAGGTCAGTCCGTCTGTTTTTCTTTTATTAGATTTAACACTTTCCCACATGCAAACACATTTTCAGCAGACAACCTTTAACCCTTTCCCTCATACGACAATTCTGCAGCAGACGACTTTGAACATATTTTGTCAAAAAATAGAAAATCTCTATAGTTAAATGGATAACCTATGACTCAAAGTGGAAAACATTGTGGCAAAAGGAGAAATTGCTTGTTTTGAGCAATTTGTTCTTTTGTCACTATTTTTTCAAAAAGCTGTCTGCTGCAGGGGCGTCAGAAAGTGTCTTTATGAGGGAAAGGGTTAAATACCTTGTTAGTAATGGAAAACATTCTCAACCCTATAAATTGTACTTTCTTTTAAAAAGGTTTTTCCATAGTTTTACCTAGATTTGTTAACCTTTTCCCTCATACAACAATTCTGCAGCAGACGACTTTGAACGTATTTTTTCAAAACATAGAAAATCTCCATAATTGAATGGATAACCTATGACTAAAAGTGGAAAACATTGTGGCAAAAGGAGAAATTGCACGTTTTGTTATGTATTCAAAAAGCTGTCTGCTGCAGAGGCGTCCAAAAGCGTTTATATGAGGGAAAGGGTTAAAGTATGTCTGCTGAATTTGTTAATGTACATGTAGTTACATGAATTCATCGAAACTGTTTCAATGTTCAAACATTTCCATGTCGGTCCGGATTTTATTATTGTTAATTTACGTTAGGTCAGTCTTTTTCTGTTATTTGACTTGATGATAAATCTGGTTTGTTATGCAAAATATTTGAATCTGATTTTTTTTATTTAACATCATTTTGCAGTACTTTTATATCATGTATTTCAGTTTTGTTCATGTGTTGGGTTTGGTCTTATATCTTCGAAAATAACTTGGCCAAAATATGAAAAACTCAATCAATGAAAGAATAATAAATAGAATAGAAATGAAAACATTGTGGAAATAGTCATCTGCTGCAATGAAAACATTGTGGAAATAGTCATCTGCTGCAATTGCATTTAAAAGTGGGAAAGGATAAAAAAAAAAAAAGCCCTGCACCTAGAAATATTATTTTTAGACTCTTCCAAGAAGAATTCATACAGTTGTCTGTTTTGTAACAATATCTGAAGAAGAAGTGACATTTCAGAAATTGTAAGTGTTACAGTTTTGCACCAAGTTTAAAACGATGTCTGGAAAAAAGAAAAATTCTAAATTGTGTCAGTTTCTTCTTTTCCCATACTGTTTTCAATAGTCATGTGTTCTAGAGGCCTTTATTCCTTTCCCACATACAAAATATCTGCAGCAGAGAACTTTGAAAACATATTGGCAAAAACGTGAAATATCTCCATAAATGAGCATTTAATTATTAGATAGCCCTTTCCCTCATACAACAATTCTGCAGCAGACGACTTTGAACGTATTTTGTCAAAAAATAGAAAATCTCCATAATTGAATGGATAACCTATGACAAAAAGTGGAAAACATTGTGGCAAAAGGAGAAATTGCACGTTCTGTGCAATTTCTTCTTTTGTCACTATGTTTTCAAAAAGCCGTCTGCTGCAGAGGCGTCAGAAAGCGTCTATATGAGGGAAAGGGATAGAGGAATTTTCTCTTTTTACCACAACACTTTCCAAATTCCTCTGCAGTAGAGGCATCAGAAAGCGGCCATATTTAGGACATGTCGGGTTAAAGTTGTCTTTATTAGAGACATATCTGATAAGATGACAGATATCTTCAGTTCCAATATGACATCATAGCTTTTGAAATGGTCGAAGTATTGAAAAAACTTTTCATTGCAAATCAGAAAGATTATTGTTTGTTAAAAATAACCCTTTCCCTGCTGTATCAAAATAGAACTCTTCCCAGCTGTAATGCTGATGTAACTGAGAGTAAATGTTGAGATTCAGTAGAAACATTATAGCAAAATGAGAAAATGATTTCAAAATTGGTCTGCTGCAGACGTCTGAAGATGCTTGTGTATCGGGTGACAGGTCAGTAGCAGATGAACAATTTCTCCATTTGCCACAATGTTTTCAAGAGTCGTCTCCAAAATGGGTCTTCATGTGGGAAAGGGTTATAATGCATGTATATATCCTCTTATTATATGCCTGTTTATTTTCCGGTGGAAATACACACAGATTGACATGCGCAAATACACCACAACAGATTAAAATTCCGTATCTATATGCGGTGTAAATACAAGATTGTGACGTCAGACAGTGCGCGGAATACTTTCAGCGAGGTATCCCCAATAAACAATGTATTGAATCTGTATATTTAATAGTTTTTTCGCTCTTCATAGATCGTAGGTATATAATAAAAGGAATATTACGTTGCGGGAGCGATAAATGGGTACGTATTGCACGACTCGTAGCGTGGGAAAATCCATATCTTACTCGACCTTCGGTCTCGTAAGATATCGATTTTTCCACGCTACTTGTCGTGCAATACAAACCCTTTTATCGCTCCCGCAACGTAATATTCCGTATTTATGGTGCTTTTTAAAACAATGAAGAGATAAACAAGGTGCTCACTTTTTCTCAATGTTCTTTGGTTTACGACTTTTGTTTTATAATTCTCTTGGTGTCCCTTAACCCTTTCCCACCTGTAGACGCATTTTGAAAACATTGTAAGAAAAGAAGAAATTGCTCAAAACAACAATTTTTCCATTTGCTACAAAGTTTTCAACTTTTTTCCGTAATTATACCTACACTTTTAGAGATTTTCTATATTTTTTAGTAGATATTTCTCAAAGTTGTCTGCTGCAGATTTGTTGTATGTGGGAAAGGGTTAAACCACTCTTTACTAAAGAGATTTTGTATTTGATAAAAGATCAGATATCACCATCTTTCATGTATGTCCTAAAATAGATACTTTGCAATGATATTAACGCTTTCCCACATACAACAATTCTGCAGCAGACGTCATTTGAAACATACTAACAAAAACGTGAAAAATCTCCATAAATGATAGTTTTTATTAAAGAGAGTTGACAACATTGTGGCAAAAGGAGAAAGGAATTTGTTTTTAGCAATTTCTTCTTTGCAACAATGTTTTCTGCATCTGCTGCAGATTCGTCAAAATGCATCTACAAGTTAGAAAAAGGTAAAAAGAGGATAAGTATTTGTTTCAGTGTGAGATGGGAATCTGTTTTAAACAGTCAGTTCATATGTTTATAATCCATTGTTATTTCGGAATAATCCAACTGGTAAGTCTGCAACTGTTACTGTAGTTTCAGTGATTGACACGCTTTTCCTAATGTAGATGACTGTTGACATTTCTGGATAAGATTACTTTTAAAAACATTGCTGGAAAACAGAGAAGTGTTTTTTATAACGCAAATTTATAGGTTAATAGAGTGTCTTATCTTCTGATGCATGCCTCCATTGGAAGAGTCTATAGATAATATATGAGTAGAATATTTCATGCAAATTGGTGATGACCATACAATACCACCCTATTTAACAATTATTTGAAATAAGCCTATAGTTGTTGCGCGAGAGTAAAAATATGTATGTGCAATTTATACACACGCTGTGATACTTAAATCTTTCCCATATACAACAAATCTTCAGCAGACGACTTTGAAAACATTTATACGAAAATATCGAAAGTCTCTATAAATAGCAAGTTATTAAACAAAAATATTGAAAGTCTCTATAAATAGCAAGTTATTAATGAAAAGAGTTGAAAACATTGCTGTGTCTTAAGCAATTTCTCCTTTTGTCATAATGTTATCAAAAGTCGTCTGCTTCATATCTGGCACAATGCATCTGCAAATACGACAAAGGGTTAATTGGAAATGCTATATGTTCAACAATTAACCCTTTCCCTCATACAGATGCTTTCTGACGCCTCTGCAGTAGACAGCTTTTTGAAAACATAGTGACAAAAGAAGAAATTGCTCAAAACGAGCAATTTCTCCTTTTGCCACAATGTTTTCCACTTTTAGTCATAGGTTATCCATTCAATTATAGAGATTTTCTATTTGTTGACAAAATATGTTCAAAGCCGTCTGCTGCAGAATTGTCGTATGAGGGAAAGGGTTAAACTGATTTAATCCTTTTCTTATAGCAAACAACTTTGAATAAGATTGTAGCTAAAGTAGAAATTAGTTATGATAAGCAAATTCTCATTTCGCCACAATGTTTTCAAGTCTGTTCAATAACTACAATTCCATTTAAGGATATTTTTCATATTTATTCCCAGATGCTTGCATAGTTGTCTGCTCCAGATTTCTAGTACGTTGGAAAGGATTAATGATGTTCAGTTTTAGAACAAATTGAAAACGTTCAGAGGAAACATTAGAAAATTTCCAAAACTGATTTTGAAGATCTTTTTTTGTTGTTGACAGATTGGAAAACATTGTAGTAAAAAGGTAGGTTGCTCATTGAGTCATATCTTCTTTCTTAGAATATTGTTAGCTGTATCTGGAAGGAGTTTTGTTTTATTTTGTTATCAAATAGGTAGCAAACTTGGAACTAGATCGGAAAGCAATTGTGTGAATGTAGATCTGGATTTATAGTTTTAAGAATTGTTATTAGAAGTTTCTTAACCCTTTCCCTCATGAAGACGCTTTTTGAAGCCTCCGCAGCAGATGGCTTTTTGAGAACATAGTGACAAAAGAAGAAATTGCTCAAAACAAGCAATTTCTCCTTTTGCCACAATATTTTACACTTTTAGTCAAAATGAACCTGTAAATGGAAAAAAAATAGGGTCTGAAACTTTGACTTTAACCCTTTCCCACACATGCAATACAGTACACAACTTGGAAAACATCATAGCAAAAATGTTGAAAATCTCAATTAATGAAATTTTAATGTTTGCATAGAATTGGAAATATATTGGTAAAAAGAGAAGTTGTTCCTTTTGCTACATTGTTTTCTAAGGTCGTCTGCTGCAGAAGCGTCAGTCAGAATGTTTCTGCAAGTGGAAAAGGGATGAATCTCCTGTTTATATATTGTATATTAATACTGCTGATAAAGAAATGAATTTGACAACATACTGTAAGCAATAATGCTATTTAATAGAACATTTAATTAAATCATTGAATGTATTTATGAATACAACATCGAAACACAGGTTTACTAGAATAAGGTGTTTCAGAAAGTTGTTTTTCTGATTAGATACATTCCTGTTAGATTACAGTAACCAATACTAATTATATACATATATTGTACTAAGTCAGTTGATTATTAAACTGTTTAATAACGATCAAGTTTTGTGTACTTCTTCAACTGTTTACCCAAGATGATATTAACCCTTTCCCTCAGTCATATAGACGCTTTTTGATGCCTCTGAGCAATTTCTTCTTTGACGACAATGTTTTCAAAAGTTTTCTGCTACAAATGTGTAGAAAGGCTGTAGGAAAGAGTTAAATATTAAGTATATACAAATAGGGAAAAGTGTTCCTTCGTCTCGCGGTCATGTTTGTGACTGATCAGAAGGGTAGTACCAAGTTGTTTTCTAACCGAGGACGCAGTTTGTGACAATATTCTTGTTTTAGCAATTTCAGCTACGTATATAAGGAAGACTGGCAACAATCTTGGTAAAGGGTTAACAAAGTGGACATGTGTACACACATTTTTAAAATCAGGCCAGTACTTTTGGAAAAGAGAACCACCTAAGGAACTGAAAAGTTATTTAGAAATTGATTCATTGGTTTAGGAGGAAAAGTTTTCTGTGCTGAAATGTACATATATGTACTTGTATAAAGTAAATACTTTGAAAACTCTTGGAGTTGTATCTAATCAGGTTAGCAATATAGGACCATAATGGTCCTCCTGTTTTTAAATCGGATCAGTAGTTTTAAACAAAAACAAATCTACATATATGTAATATATATAATAATAATAATAATAACAATAAAAATATCTTTATTTTTTTAAGGTAACATCTAAGACACATACAGACAATTTTACAATGGCTTTATATACATATCTTATTTTCATATGGCCTTCAATAATATTATAACACACACAAACATTACATTTAACAACATGCACATTTCAATGAAATTATGGCAACAAATAGAATTAATTTTCAATCATGTGAAGACAGACTTTAAACACAATTCTTAACATAACGGAAAAAATATTTATATATCAGGGCCATATTTGTCAACGGATCTGACTAATTTGAACAATTGTAGTTGACATCCGATTGATATTTCATAGTTGATTCGGTAAACGGACGGACAGGCTAAACTCGTGAACTTTTGCTCAGCTTGGCTAAAAAAAGGATGTCGACAAGGAGTCGAAAACACAATGTTTCAAAACAAATCAGTTTTCAGAGAAGGGTAACAACAATGGAAATAAAAATGCAAAGCAGAATTAGATTTATTAAAAATGAATTTGCACATATAAAACGTAAAAATGCTATGATTATGGATAAGAACACATTACTTCATATTTATAATACAGTGTAGAACACCGACAAAATACAACTTTGATATATTATATAATAACAAAAAATAATGTTCATAATGAATGATAGATACATCATGGCTGCTATTGCAATCTATATACATTAACACATATATAAATAACCAGGTTTAATCCTTTCCCACAATGACCAAATCTTTAGCAAGCGACTTTGAAAACATAAAGACAAAATTGTGCAAACTGTATAAATAAACTGCATAAATCAATACAATTCTTTGAATAAAGTTGAAAACATTTGGGGGAAATTTCCCCTTTTGTCAGTGTTTTCGAAAGTCGTCTGAATGGTGAAAGGAATAAACCAGGAATGTTATGTCTGACATAAACCTGAACAGTTTCTGTAAAGAGACATCTTTACTCTTCTTTGTACCTAATTAACTAAAATCAAACGACCATTATTTCGGCTAAACACAACCGTACTTGTTAGATCAGTACATTGGTAGACATTGAAGTAGGCCAAACTCAAATTCGAATTATCACTTTATCCGAATTTAACCATTTGGTTATGAGATTTTAGGATATAACTTTATCCGAACTTAACCATTTCGTGATGAGATTTTGGGATATCACGTTATCCGAATTTAACCATTTCGTGATGAGAATTTGGGATGGTCACTTTATCCGAATTTAACCATTTCGTGATGAGATTTTGGGATATCACTTTATCCGAATTTAACCATTTCGTGATGAGATTTTGGGATATCACTTTTTAGGGAAGAACATTAACCATTTGACTGCTGGGACCGATTGTGTGGAACGCCTATAACTATGGACTATAGACCAGACTTTATACTGTTGTCTGCTATATGCAACATGTTTATCTGGATACTCCTAGAAATAACTATGGACTATAGACCATACTTTATACTATTTATTGTCTGCTCAACTAAAACAAGTGGATTCTTTCCAAACACAAAGCCAGACAAGTTTATTTAAACAATTCAGCATTGAAAGGGTTAATCGAGTTCGGAACACATAGGCGCTTTCTGACGCCTCTGCAGCAGACGTTTTTTTTAAAACACTGACAAACGAAGAAATATCTCAAAACGAGCCATTTCTTCTTTTGCTATGATGTTTTCAACTTTTTTCAGTAATCAAACCTTAATTTATAGAGATTTTCTGTATTTTCAAAATCGTCTGCTGCAGATTTGTTGTTAGGTCAGGTTGTGCATACCCAGTCTTGCCAGAGACTAAACTGCTAGTCTATGTTTGAAAGAGATATACATTAACTCTTTCAGCGCCAAAGGCAATATTGAGCTTTTTGCAAACAATACTGATTCAGGTGAGTCAGCTCGTAACGAGCTGTCTCACCTGAAATCAGCATTGTTTGCCTTATGGTTATCCAAATATTCCAAAACTATTAAAGCATATACAATAGAGTCGCCCGACTTTGAACATGGAAGAGTCTACTTTAAACAATTCGGCGCTGAAAGGGTTAATACTCCCATCCTCCATGTTGATGTAGAAGATGGTGAAACAATGAAGTATATATTGAACATATGTGTGGTATCGTCACTCGAACCAGGGACGTACATATCGTCACTTGAACCAGTCACAGTATAAATGTATGCATTAGTGACAGGTGTTCGCTAGTAACTTCTTTGTGCTCTGTCGATCCGATAATTAATAATTATCCCTCTCCCACATATAGACGTTTTCTGACGCCTCTGCAGCAGACGACTTTTGAAAACATTGCGACAAAAGGAGAAATTGCTCAAAACGATATATTCCCCCCTTTTGCCACAATGTTTTCTAACTGTATTCAATAATTATCCATTAAATTATTGAGATGTTCAAAAGAATTGCAAAAACGAACTCAATTCGTCTGCTGCCAATTTGTTTTTATGGGAAAGGGTTAACTTAACAGAGAATGACTAAGAGGTTTCCAATCGTGTTGGGATCTCGTATTCCAATCCATCAGTGTGCCCATTTAGGTGGTTTATTATCTGAAACAAAGAATGCATAGATAGATACATAATAGACTCGGGCATGGCAAGGGTCAGATTTTATTCTTTAACTCTTTCCCACATATTGACGCTTTCTGACGCCTTTGCAACAGACGACCTTTAAAAACATTGTGACAAAAGGAGAAATTGCTCAAAACGAGCAATATCTCCTTTTGCCACAATATTTTCAACCTTTTTTCAGTAATTATGCTTAAATTTACAGAGTTTTACCATACTTTGGCGTATATGTTTTCAAAGTCGTCCGCTGCAGATATGTCGTATGTGGGAAAGGGTTAATGCTCTTTAGAGCTTTCAATATGTTTTCTTTTCAATCCCAACGGTATACTGACAATACAAGGTACCAAACCTTTTTATATGTTGTTTTCGAAGCAGACGACCATTTAGACATACTTTGACCGATTGATTGATTGATTGATTGTGATTGATTTATTTATTTATTTATTAACTAATTGATTGATTGATTGGCGTTTGACGCATTTTATTTTTCAATACGTTATTAGTCATACCACAGCAGCCAGTTAACATGTTAAACAACGTGTGAGGTGATGAGCTAAACCAGGGACAGTATGAGCCGTCCCGCGAGAAAACCAACATTATGGTCTCTGCGTACAGACACGTTTCGCCTCCTGTGGATGTTCTGTTTCAGGAATCACTACTCTATACATCTTTCCCCCTAAGACGGAATGTGTCGGCCGGATCAGTCTGCGCGGACAGCGCAGGCTGATCTGGTCGATACATTACGCAGATGATATGAGCCGTTCCGCGAGAAAACCAACATTATGGTCTCTGCGTACAGACACGTTTCGCCTCCTGTGGATGTTCTGTTTCAGGAATCACTACTCTATACATCTTTCCCCCTAAGACGGAATGTGTCGGCCGGATCAGTCTGCGCGGACAGCGCAGGCTGATCTGGTCGATACATTACGCAGATGATATGAGCCGTTCCGCGAGAAAACCAACATTATGGTCTCTGCGTACAGACACGTTTCGCCTCCTGTGGATGTTCTGTTTCAGGAATCACTACTCTATACATCTTTCCCCCTAAGACGGAATGTGTCGGCCGGATCAGTCTGCGCGGACAGCGCAGGCTGATCTGGTCGATACATTACGCAGATGATATGAGCCGTCCCGCGAGAAAACCAACATTATGGTCTCTGCGTACAGACACGTTTCGCCTCCTGTGGATTTTCTGTTTCTGGAATCATTTCTCTGTGCCTCTATCCCCCTGAGACAGAATGTGTCGGCCCGGATCAGTCTACGCGGACTGCGCATGCTGATCAGGGTCAATACATTACGCAGAGGCCATAACGTTGGTTTTCTCGCGGGACGGCTCATATGTATTAAGCCATTGCATCAATACAAGCCGAGTATTTGCATAGGAAGGGCATTTTTCATATTGAGTTGAAAAAAGTGGTAGCAATTCAATTGCTCCATTTTCCATAATCATTTGGAAAGTCGCACATGTCAATGGTATGTTCTTACCTTTATTCTGTCTTTTAAACGTCTGTCCCGTGGGTGAGACGCGACCACGTGACCGTACAGGTCGTCGATATGATTTCAAATTATGGTTACCCTGTACCGCTGTTATTGGTCTTCTTGGTCGTTGGAAGCGTCTTAAAATACCACCAGCACGCTGTCTTGGCTACAAATAATAAACATGTTTTTGGTTTATTTCTTAAACTTTGCTCTGTGAAAAAAAAAAATCATATAACAGTTGCGATCAGTGTAGATCCAGATTAATCTGCAAACCCGTGCAGTTTGAACTGGCACTACGCTGTTTACCAATTAGACCACTTATAGATCCATATGGATACGATAGCACGTACTATCTGTTTTTTATACGCCGCCGGAGGCGGTCGTATATTGGCGTCATCTTCTCCGTCTGTCCGTCCGTCCATACCTCCGTCCGTCCGTCCGTCCGTCCGTCCGTACGTCCATTTCTTGTGAACGCAACTCCTCCTACGTTTCTGACCGTATCTTTTCAAAACTTGGTCAATGTCATAACTATAATGGGTAGATGTGCATGAAGCGGCGATTTTCCGGTTCATTGATTTTTGCAAGATTTATGTCCCTTGTAACTTAGTCTCTGTAGCTGATTGATATTGCGGCTTGTGAACTCTTCCTACGTTTCTGACTGAATATTTTCAAAACTTGGTCAATATCATTACTATAATGGGTAGATGTGCATGAAGCACGGATTTTCCGGTTCAGCAATTTTTGCAATAGTTATGCCTTTCGAAACTTGGTCTCTTTAGCATATTCACTTGAGAACGCAACTCAAGTTTCCAAACAGGTAGAAGTGCATAAAGCAGGGATTATCCGGTAGAGTGATTTTTGCAAGAGTTATGCTCAGAAGGAAAAACGGATACATATCGACACTGCCATTTGACCTACTTTCATAACGGAAGCCTCTATAGGGTTCTATCTCTGTTCATATGTATCCTATTTTCTTTAGTTAATACCAAAGTCAGCTAGGCTGGTAAGCAGAGTAAGACTTTCAACTCTGAACAAGTGTGGATAAACTGTTTTGCTCAAGGAAACACCCGGCTGCCCCTGCAGGGATCGAACCTACTACCCAGGCAACCATGATCTCAGGTCCCTGTCTCTTCCAGCTAAGCTAACTGGTCTCTCATACTTCATTTTGAGCTTATGTATACAGACATGTTAAAAGCAATAATTAAAAGGACCAATCTTGATCTTTATATTTTGTGGCGGCACTGGCACTCTTGTTCCCCATTGCATTAATTTATTAACCTTTTCCCACCTGAAGACGTTTTTTGAAGCATTTGCAGCAGACGACTTTTGAAAACATTGAAACAAAAGAAGAAATTGCTTAAAAGGTGCTTAAAAGGAGCAATTCGTCCTTTTGCCACAATGTTTTCAACTCTTTTCATTAATTATAGTTTCGTTTTTAGATTTTTCATATTTTTGCCCAAATATTTTCAAAGTAGTCTGCTGTTGAGTTTCTGTATGTGGGAAATGTTTATTTACCTTAGGGGTGGCTTCCTTGTGCACTACTTATACAAATGTTTCAATTAATTAATATCGGAATGACGTTTACATGTTTTCAGGAAAAGATTGCGATCTATTTAGATCTACTGAGTCCTACATCGTGTCAACATTCTCGTCCTTGCATATTTCTCTCCCCCCGAGATAATGCGGAAAATTGAGAGAAAGGGTTACTTTAACGTTTTCGCACATGCAACAATTCTACAACAGACGACTTCGAAACAATATTGTCAAAATATATCTCTGTGAATGACAGTACATATTTACTAAAACGGTATGAAAACATTGTGGCAAAATGCGTCCGCTGCAGACGCTTCAACATAGTGGGAAAGAGACGAAAACTAGTTTTTACAGTCAACCATAAATATACATCATTATGTCTTTTGGAACGTAGAAAACAATAAGCAACTTAGTTTCAAATGTATTCCATGGAGATTTACATATGAGCCGTTCCACGAGAAAAAAATAAAATTAAGGACTCATTGTTATGTATTATCCCAGATTAGCCTGCGCAGTTCGCGCAGGCTAATCCGGGCCGACACATTCCGTCTGAGGGGGATAGAGATATTGAGTAGTGATTCATGAAACAGAGGGCGAAAAGTGTATACCCGGATTAGCCTGCGCAGCATGCTTAGGATGATCCGGGTCGATACTTAACGCAGATTCCTCATGGATGGTTTTCTCGTGGAACGGCTCATATATGTTATCATTGCGGATTTCTCCCCTTTATGGAGTGGTTGAAAAACTTGCAAGTGCGAGAATTTAAACGAGAACGTGAAATCAAGGGAACATCTAGGTCTACCTGTCTTTCTTCTGGCTCCTCATCGTCTGAAGAATCCGTGTCCGTGTTTTCAACATCTGACCAGTCAGTCTTGTCGTCACCATATACGTCATCCAAAGCTGCACCAGTAAATTTTGAACTCGTGTGACTTTTCGACGACGGGGCGCCGGCAGGTCTTGTTGCTCTCTTTACAACTCGGTGTCCGTCTGCATTAACCTCAACGATTTCTGTTAGTTCGGTATTCGCGGAGGATCCGGAGGTCTGTGAATCTTTAGTACCTGTTTTCGGAATCAAATGATAGTTGTAATTGTTGGACATTCATACTCGTCGGATAAATAATGTTATCATGAAACTAGGGGAGACCAGGCTTCAAAACTATAACACTAGTATCTGATTGGTCGGAACAAAGACCTAATAACAAACACACTTGACCAATCATAAGGCTTATTTGGAGCATGGAGTTCACTTCTGAGCACTGAGAACGTTTTGTCGGTACAGTAAATAATTTAACCATTTCCCTCATACACCAATTCTGCAGCAGACGACTTTGAACATATTTTGTGAAAAAAATAGAATATCTCTATAATTGAATGGATAACCTATGACTAAAAGTGGAAAACATTGTGTCAAACGGAGAAATTGCTCGTTTTGAGCCATTTCTTCTTTTGTCACTATGTTTTCAAAAAGCCGTCGGCTGCAGAGGCGTCAGAAAGCTTCTATATGAGGGAAAGGGTTAATTAAAAATAAATGCAGTTTTGTACGGATTTTATATTTAATTTGAACAATTTTGTCTGTGCCAAAAACAGTTTTACAAATACTAATAATAATAGTGTGTGATTTACCTTCTCTGTCAAGAAATCGTTCATCCTGTAGGTGATCCTGCATAAAGAATCTGGCAATGACTATCGGGGCTCGCAAATCAATCAGTAAAACTATTACACCCGCCAAAATACAGAAACACCCTGTATAAAAGACCAAATTTTATTTACAGTATAATTTCACCGGATTTGCTTCATTTTTTTTCAAATTGGAGATTTAATCCAGATAGAGATAAGAGAAAGGACAAAAGTACCCCACGAGGAAAGAAAGGTTTATCATAAATTGCGGTTGAAAAACGTAGTTGAACGCCAATGAATTATTTTATAGCACCATAAACCATATCAAATTAAATAACTAACTCGTTAAACAATACTTTAGATGTTTAAATGTATATAAAAGTGTTTCGTCATAACATACCTGTTCCAAGACAGAGCCAAAAAGCGATCCCATAGTTCAGTTTGAGAACGTGATCTGTTGAGAAGGGAATCTCTAACTCATTAACGTTGCGTAAGTAATGTTTAATGATATTGGCTGTACACATAAATGCGCCGGTCAATATCGAAGTGAAGGCGGCGTACCGAAGTAGAATGAAGCACAATACGTTGGTCAACAGCCACAGTCCGAATGCCAACCTGTTTGAAAGATTAAAAGTAATAATTGAACTTCGTCGTCAGAAAACGGGCCACTGGACGCTAGGCACCTGTTTTAATTAATCCTTTCCCATACCCAATAATTATGCAGCAGACGACTTTAAAAATGAAGATATATTTATTGAATGAATTAAGTTAAAAGCATTGTGGCAAAAATGTGAAGTTATTCATTATGAGCAATTTCTCCTTTAAGCACAATGTTTTCAAAAGTTTGGAGCATTTCAGCCGACGAGTTTCTAACTCTTTCTCAAATACAACACTTCTGCAGCATACGACCTTCAACACAAATATATATATAGAAAACCTCTATAAATTAATGTAATATAACTAGTGTATAGATTTAAAAACAAAACAATGTCACAGACTGAGAAATTGCTCACTATGATGAGAAATGGTTAATGATCCATTGATGTAAAAGCCAGGATGATATCATTTTTTTTTTTAAAATAAATGCCCATCCAAACTACGTCGCTTACTCGGAGATAATTACTGTGGACTTTTAGACTTTAATTTATGGCAATGTCACTGCATTAAATCTATTTATGTCATGGCGGCATCAAATGGTAAAAAAACATGATCCATACAAATAAAATATTCAACAGAATATGAAATGGATCAGGTAACCAAACTTACCATAAGCACATATAGGAGTATAATCCCGCCACGCGGTAGAAACGGCCCCAACGTATTCCCTCTCCGTCAAACGTGAAGTATTCAGCCACCCATAGTATGGGAAATGGGGTACCTCTAAATTGGGATGCTCTGTACTCCTGGTTGAACTCACTTGCTGTGAAAAGTGAAGTAAACAAAATGAGAGAACATTGTTTTTTTATTTTTCCTTTAGGATGACTTGGCCATTCATTTGCCCGATGATTGATTTAAAGTCACTCGTCTTCCACAAATGGGCCGAAGATAGTTCGTTGTTTGAGAAGAATGTTGAGTGGACCACTGGTACGAGAGAGTGTCAGTAGGTGAATTAGCCGCAGTGATAGAACTAAAACACTGTTGAAAACATTGTTAAAATCTAAACTATGATGACGAGTATTGCGACATTTGCCGCGGATCACCGTTTAAAATGTCACAATACTTATCTAAATGTCAATCTAATTGTCACAATACTTATCTAAATGTCACACTACTTATCTAAATGTTTGAAATAATCATTTGTGTCTGTATTGGCTTTCACTTTGTTAGAGTTAAAAAAAGCCAATTTACCAACCTTTCCAACCTTTGGAAACCTCAATGATCAACTTCTTCTTTTGCCATTATGTTCTCCACTTAATTAATTCAACAATTGTACTTTCAGTTATAATGAATTTTCATATAAATTTGCCATATTTGTTTTTCGTTGCCATCAGCTACAGAGGTATGTTGGAAAGGTTTCAATTGATCTTAAACATTTAATGACTCTGCATCAAGTCTTCCTGGTCATAAATCATAACGTCTTCCTGATACCCGATCCTCTCGTTGATCATTTAACCCTGAAATAACGTTGAAAGCGGCGCAAAATCCCAATCAAAAAATAAAAAAAATAAAAAAATCATTTAACCCTTTCCCACTTACAACAATTCTGCAGCAGACGACTTTGAAAACATAGTGACAAAAACCTGAAAAAATCTCCATAAAAGATAGCTTAATTGTTAAATAAAGTTGAAAACATTATGGCCAAATTCGAAATTGCTCCTTTGGCCACAATGTTTGAAAAAGTTGTCTATTGCTATTGCGTCATAATGCGTCTGCAGGTGGGAAAGGGTTAAGGGGAGTTATAGATTAGGGCCATGTTTCACGTTCTGACATCCTTATTAGACCTCACATCTATGCTATGGGTACTTTTACCCTTTCCAACATACAACACATTTGCAGCTGACGACTTGGGACATATCCAGTCCAAAATATGGGAACTCTTTAAATTCTATTAAATTAAGTTGAAAACATTGTGGTGTGGCAAAAGAAGAAATTGCTCATAATGAGCGTCAGAAACTTCTGTGTGTGGGAAAGGGTTAAAGAACCGTGGTTAAATGAAGCGAAAGGAGCTAGATGTTGTTTCCTCCACCTTATCTATGCCTCTGGAGTATCCATTTCCCCCCACACAGACGCTTTTTGACACCTCTGTAGCAGACGACTTTTCGAAAACGTTGTGGCAAAAGGTGAAATATGTGCCTCAATGTTTTCAACTTTTTTCAGTAAGTATGCCTTTATTTATAAATTTTTTTTATCTTTTTTATCCAGATGTTATCAAAGTTGTCTGCTGCAGATACGCCAATTCGTATATGTATGTGGGAAAGAGTAAAGAAAATCCTGGTCTTACCAAAAGGTCCGAAGCCGAGTCTACCCTGTCGCCATGTCCAGTCATACTCTTCGTTATAATTGATCGTCTCATTTAACTGACGTACCGGTTCACCTAAAGAAGTTATAACAGATGTCACGTGGTACAGGAAGACCAATCGTCGTCGGGTTTATAAACCAACGGCGATTCAGATCAGATTGATATTTGACAATTCATTGTAATTCAATATGTATAATAGCCGTTCCACGAGAAAACCAACATAGTGGACTCTGCGTAAAGTATCAATCCAGATAATGATGATAATAATAATAATAATAATAATAATAATAATAATAATATCTTTATTTTTTTGAGGTAACATCTGAAAACACATACAGACAATTTAACAATGGCTATACATATCTTATTTTCATATGTCCTTCAATAACACACACAAACATTACATTTAACAACATGCAAATTCCATTGAAAAATTATGTTATGAAGTACAAATATAATTAATTTTCAATCATGTGAAGACAAACACTCCAACTACGAATAGCCGTTATAATAGCCGTTCCAGGAGAAAACCAACATAGTGGACTCTGCGTAAAGTATAGACCCAGATTAGTAAACATGCCACGTAGGTTAAGACCGACACATGCTCAGGGGGATAAAGGTAAAGAGTAATGATTCCTGAAACAGAAAATCCACAGGTGGCGAAAAGGCTCTGTCCGGATTAACCTGCGCGGCATGCTTAGGCTGATCCGGGTCGATACTTTACGCAGAGCCTACACTGTTGGTTTTCTCGTTGGACATACTATCTATGCATCCTTACTTATGTGACTAAATGCTAGATTTAATAATGCTCACCAAAGACAATCGTTATCCTTAGTGTTGATGATTATTTTCCTACCTTTGAGTGTGACATTGACGCCCGTTAGACCGATGTGTACGCCGATAGTGGCGCGTATGTCCTCGCCAGTGCCAGCTTTGTATTTCGTTACCGCGGAACTGATAGTGGCTGTCTCCCAGTCTTTACTGTAGTTGGTGACTTCAAACAAAAAGAACGGAACAAAGTTAATTTATCCATTTCCCATATATACAGACGCTTTCTTACGTCTCTTCATTTGACGAGTTTCGATTATTGTTTTGGAAGAATGAGAAATTTCTCATAATGAGCGAGTTCTCCATTGTGGCAATGTTTTCGGCTCAATTTAAGTCTCATTTAGGGAAAATGTTATCAAATATAAGTTCAAAGTTGACTGCTGCAGATTTGTTATATAGAAATGTAACTAAATAAACAACTTAAGTTTAAGTGTAATTCGTTTTTTATATTTTCTGTTCTGTTCACATGACTCTGTTCAATATCATGTTGACATGACATGTTAGTGTCGTCTGATTTGATGACGTACGAATTTCTTTTTACATCTAAACACTTTCATGGAAAGTATCAGGAAAAGGGTTAACCTTTTCCCACATAACGACACATGTTGACGTATCTTCAGTAGACCACGTTTCTTAACAGTGTAGCTCAATGATTTCAACTCAATTCAATAATTATACTTTCTTTCATTAATGGATATTTTTCGTATTTCTTTCGAGATGATTTTAAAAGTCATCTCAATCAGATGTGTCGTATGTGTGAACGTTTTTGTTTAAAGAAGTAGGTATTTACAATTATTGACATATTTATAGCAATAAAACTATATACAGATCTATTCCCTTCATATCACAAATATAACAAGGAACTCTTATAGTTGTAGGTATAATAGCGAGATTTAATTACTTGGAAATGGTTTAACATTTTCTACATGTTATCGATATTCAAATCAAATAGAATGGACTCGATCATGTAATAATTCAAATATAACGATGGCGTATCTCAAATACTTCCTGGAACGGATTTGTCTTTTTAAATCAGCGTAGCAGCAATTCTGATTGCTCAGACGAGCAATCAGAACTGCTGCTACGCAACTTTCTTGATATAATAGCGAGATTTAATTACTTGGAAATGGTTTAACATTTTCTACATGTTATCGATATTCAAATCAAATAGAATGGACTCGATCATGTAATAATTCAAATATAACGATGGCGTATCTCAAATACGTCCTGGAACGGATCTGTCTTTTTAAATCAGCGTAGCAGCAATTCTGATTGCTCAGACGAGCAATCAGAACTGCTGCTACGCAACTTTCTTGATATGATTTTCACAATGAATATTTAAATATTGAACTATGGAGCTGAAAATACATAACAGATCACTCGAACACCCCGATAACTCGATGTAATATTTCGGTCCCCATTCGACTTCGAGGTATATGTGTTACGACACAAAACTATTCCGAACGTCGGGCTTTTAAAAAAAAAGTAAAACTTACCTAATATGGCACCTGCCACAAAAACACTGGCAGTTATCCATATGAAACTGGAAAATCTCTGAAATGAATTAAATTAATGGTTTTACCTAAAATAGTCTTTACTCAGTATCAAATGTCATTCATATCGACCTTAAAAATATGTTTGTTTTTTTAAAAAGGATTGGCAAAATAAAAGATAATATGTTGAAGACTTCCCTGATTTCTCCCCTTTCTTAGAGACTTCTGCCTGCTAGACATATATCTATAATACCGTGCTTGGTTTGTAGGTTTATTTATTGATTGGAGGTCTAACCCTTTCCCCTCATACGACAATTCACCAGCAGACGACTTTGAACATATTCTATCAAAAAATAGAAAATCTCTATATTTGAATGGATAACCTATGACTAAAAGTGGAAAACATTGTGTCAAAAGGAAAATTGCTCGTTTTGAGCAATTTCTTCTTTTGTCACTAAGTCTTCAAAAAGGCGTCTGCTGCAGAGGCGTCAGAAAGCTTCTATCTTAGGGAAAGGGTTTAACATCGTTTTCAACAATTGTTCAGTTATTAGTTTGCAGAGCACAGGATATTGTGATCGTTTTACATACGACTTTATGACTTATCATTGAGAGTAAATAATGTGTTAATTAAAGGTTAGAACACACATTTTATACGATTGACCACGGCTCGTCCTCATGTCCATAGACTTCCCCCATGGTAACCCTTTCACACATACAACAAATATGCAGCACACAACTTTGAAAGTGTCTAGGCAATTACTGAAAATCTCTATGAATGAAAGTAACATTATTGAATACAGTTGCCACAGTGGTTTTAAAAGACGTCTGCTTCATTGCGTTAGTGGAAGAGCGTCCGCCTCGGACGTGGGAGGTCGCGGGACCGATTCCCGGCCGGGCCATATCAAAGACTTTATAAATATAGAAGTACAGCATACAACATATCTTGGGCCAAACCACTTTGAATACACGCAGGCAAAATTTAAAAAAAAAAATCTATAATGAAAATATAACTGTTACATGTAATGAGAGTTGAAATCATTGTTGCAAAAGGAGAATATGCTAATCATGAGAAATTACTCTTTTTGCCACAATGTTTTCAAAAATCGTCAGCTGCAGATGCGTCTGAAAGCGTCTGTATGCGGGGAATGGTTAATTTAGTCTGCAAAAACTTCAACAATTGTTGGCATTTAGCAATAGTAGTTGTTTAACAGTAACTAGTCAATTTACTTAAACAGCCTTCTGAGATATCAGCGCTTTATTTTCGTTCATAACGTATTAAACCTTTCCCACATACAACAAATCTGTAGCAGACGACTGTGAAAACATCTTATGAAAAATGTGCAAAATCTCCATTAATGACAGTTTAATTATTAAATAGAGTTGAAAACATTGTTGCAAATGGTGAAATTGCTCATGATGAGCAATTTCACCTTTGCCACAATGTTTTCAAAAGTCGTCTGCTGCAGAAGCGTCTAAAAGGGCCTATGTGTGGTTGATTTATCTTAACATGAATTCATTCTGCATTTTGTACCTGACACGTCATTGAAAACACATGAAAAGGGTTAATTCACGTGCAATTGAATTCATGAATGAAATGCGTTAATGAAACGTGTCAACCCTACAAATTGTCCTACTCAATAGCCTTTTGTACTAATGAACTAGGTAGTCTTCCTCTTTCGTGGTATTTATTTAACCCTTTCCCACATGTAGACACATTTTAACGCATCTACAGCAGACAACGCTCGAAAAGTCGTCTGCAGCAGATTTGTTGTGCGTATGAAAGGGGTTGATGGATAGGTTATTTTAAACTTCTCAACAATTTAACAAAAAACCAGTTGTATGTAGTCTATATAGTTTCGAAACTCATTTAATACATACACATAGTTTAAAAGGAGAACTTGTTCATCATTTCTATTTGACTTGTATTCTCAATATATTTATGTTTTAATCCAATAAATGGTGAGTTTCAAATGGTCATTGCATCAGAAAAGGGAACTGTTTCCCTTACCCACGGATACAGACGACATGTGATGCCTTTGAAGCAAACAACTTTTGAACACTTTGCTGGAAAAGATGGAACTAATGGAAAACGATCGGATCCTTCCTTTTCCACATTGTTTTCGCGAATTGACATTTTTTCAATGTTTGAATTCTTAAAATTAATCGATTTTTTCATAGATATTACCTCAAAGGAGGCCCTCTTCTTAGAATAAATATGTTTAATCAAAAATCGTCTGCTGCAGATGCGTCTGAAATCGTCTGTATGAGGGAATGGTTCGTTTAGTTGCGCTTTATTTTCGTCCATAACGTATTAAATTGTATACCTGACACGCCATTGAAAAACATGGAAAGGGTTAATACACGTGAAATTTTATGAATGAATGAAATGCGTTCATGAAACTTAATACCCTCAATAGACTTTATGTACTTGGTAGTCTGTCCTTTAAACCATTACAAATTGTCTTACTCAATAGCCTTTTGTACTAATGAACTAGGTAGACTTCCTCTTTCATGGTATTCCTTTAACTCTTTCCCGCATGTATACGCATTTTAACGCATTTTAACGCATCTACAGCAGACAACGTTCGAACACATTGTGACAGAAGAAGAATTTGATTGTGATGAGCAATTTCTCCTTTTCCCGGAATGTTTTCAATTCTTCAATCTCTGTGTGGTTAGACATGTAACCCATCACTTCATGCAGACGTATATTGACACATCTGCAGCAAACGAATTTTGCAGTCATTTCTCCAACTCTTATTCAATAATAATTATTTAATTCTTTACTTCATATAGACGCTTTCTGACGCCTCTGCAGCAGGCGGATTTTTGAAAACATAGTGACAAAAGAAGAAATTGTTCAAAACGAGCAATTTCTCCTTTTGATACAATGTGTTCCACTTTTAGTCATAAGTTATCCATTCAATTATAGAGAATTTCTATTTTTTGACAAAATATGTCCAAAGTTGTCTGCTGCAGAATTGTCGTATGAGGGAAAGGGAGTTTATAGAGAGTTTACATATTTTTCGAGATGTTTTCAAAGTTAGCGGATTTGACGAGTGTGAAAGGGTTGATGGATAAATAAAATATTTTAATCTTCTCAAAAGTTAATAAAAAAACACTTGTATGGAGTCTATATAGTTTCAAACCTCATTAAAAACACACAAATAGTTTATAAAGAGAACTTGTGCATCATTACTATTGACTTGTACTCCCAATATATTTATGTTGACATTTTCAATTTTTAAATTCTTAAAATTAATCGAGTAAATATCTAGAAGATTTTTTTTTCATATCTAATAAATAGTTTATACCCCCTGTATAGCTAGATTAACCTTTTTAGAACACATTTAGAGCAGACGACTTTTAAAACATATAGGCAAATCTTTGGAATATCTCGTTTACGGTAATAATAGTTTACTTATTGACTACGTTTGAAAAAAAATGTCGTTAAAAGAGATACTGCACATTGAGAGCAATTTCTCATTTTGTCACAATGTTTTCAAAATTCGTCAGATTTAGATGCGTCAAAATCCATCTTCGAGTGGGACAGAGTTTAAAGATTAATGAATCGATTTTAACTGACAACTAATCAGTTATTATTATGAGATATCGTTTTCTGCTTAATTTTATTCATCTGTATGTGATTTAATAGTTTTTAATCTTTTTCTTTCATGTATTTGAATGTCTTCGGATTTTAAAAGTGCAATTGGGCAATGCTCGAGGAAAACCAACTTTAGCGTTAGTATTACACACGTAGATAAGTATCTGCCAGATCTTTTTAACCCTTTACAAAACTTGAAAATGTCTATAAATAAAATTATACTTATCTAAACAGAGTTGAAACATTGTTGCAGAAGGATAAATTACTCTCATGCTTTTCAAAAGTATTCCGCTGCAGATGCGTCGAAATGCGTTTGCAGGTGAAAAAGGGTTAAACTATTGTCAAATATTGCCTACAAACACATATATCCTTTCGCGCATGCACACATATAATTCTCATCTGCAGTAAACGATTTGTGAAAACAATGTGGCACAAGGAGAAATGTTTGTTTCCATTTTTATCACATCGTTTTCAATTCTTTTCAACAATAATGCTCGCATTTGTATTGACTTTTGACTAAATGTTTTCAAACTCGACTGCTGCATGTTGTGTGGAGGAGAGAGTTAATATAAAGGGCGGTAAGCGGGGAAGCTTAACATTAAAAACTTAAAAGGGGCGAGACCGTAGACCTACCTCTTTTCCATGGACCCCGGGTAAAATACTGTAGAATGACGCGAGTAAGATCACACAAGCGCTTATCAGTCCGGCTTCCAAGATGTCCGCCATCCACGGAGTCTGGTTCTCGTCATAGTACGTCGGTGCGCCATTTTCTCTCCCAAAGTCGTACAATCCGTCGGCTACCATACCCGATTGTTTGCCTAACGACATTTTGTGAGATGTAAGGGTTGTTTTGTAACTGGAAATGTGGCGCTCTGAAACATCAGTATACATTCTATTGGTTAAAGGACGGCTTTTTGAAAACATAGTGACAAAAGAAGAAATTGCACAAAACGTGCAATTTCTCCTTTTGCCACAATGTTTTCCACTTTTAGTCATAGGACAAAATACGTTCAAAGTCGTCTGCTGCATAATTGTCGTATGAGGGAAAGGGTTAAAGGACGGCTTTTTGAAAACATAGTTACAAAAGAAGAAATTGCACAAAACGTGCAATTTCTCGTTTAGTCATAGGACAAAATACGTTCAAAGTCGTCTGCTGCAGAATTGTCGTATGAGGGAAAGGGTTAAACGAGCTTATACCATGACCATATGAGTCGTCCCGCGATGAAACCAACATTGTAGACTCTGTTTAAAGTATCGACCCGGATCAGCCTAAGCATGCCGCGCCCGGATAGACACTTTTCGCCTCTTGTGGATTTTCTACTTCAGTAATCATTAACTCTATATCTCTATCCCCCTGAGACGGAATGTGTCGGCCCTGATCAGGCTGCGCGGATTGCGCAGGCTGATCTGGGTCGGTACATTACGCAGACGCCATAATGTTGGTTTTCTCGCGGGACGGCTCAAATACTTGTAGTCTCACAATGAGGCAAAATAAACTTAACTTGACAATTACGTTCAAATTACGTTGTGTTACCGCTCACCTAAAGTCAGTTTAACCTTTCCCTCATACAACAATTCTGCAGCAGACGACTTTGAACATATTTTGTCAAAACATAGAAAATCTCCATAACTGAATGGATAACCTATGACAAAAAGTGGAAAACATTGTGGCAAAAGGAGAAATTGCACGTTTTGTGCAATTTCTTCTTTTGTCACAATGTTTTCAAAAAGCCGTCTGCTGCAGAGGCGTCAGAAAGCGTCTATATGAGGGAATGGGTTAACAAAGCGTTAGGAGAAAATTCTCATCTCGAGTCAATCTCCTTTTGCCACAATAATTTCAAATGTAAAAAAGATGCGTTAAATGCATCTGGACGGTGTAAAGGGTTCATTGTTCACTGTATCATTCAGTTCATGCTCATAAATAAAGCTAGAAGAACCCGGAAACATTTAGTAGATATAATCCCCTTGCCTAATATTTATTAGTAATTTACTACGAATATAATCCTTTATTCCGCAGTAAAACAAAACCCAACTAAAAAATGTAAAACAAGGAACAAATCGATAAACAAAATAATGGTTATTTAAAATGTAAGTGCAAAAAACACCTCTTTTGGGGAATCACGTTTTGAGATAGGTGGGGCATTCAAAGAAAATGTTCAGGAACAAATTGGATAATACCTTAAAAATAACCTGAGGCAAAATAAACTTAACTTGACAATAACGTTACAAAGAACGATTTAGGAGTTAATATTTGTTTATGGGTTTAGAACCAAAGTTCCTCGAGAAATATCCAAATCACAGGAATTTTTCACACATCCCGCGCCATTAGCGAAAGGTATTTTGATCCATTTGCCACAGACAACATTTGATAGCAAAATAATACTAGTCAAAATTGTATTCAATAATACTCGTTTAATTCAAACGTTTGCCTTGATATTTAAAACCGACGATTGACAAAAGTCAATGCGACATGCGTCATTCGTCTTCCACCAATGGGCTAAGTCTATGTGGAAAAGCAGCCAGTTGCTTGGGAAGATTGTTGTGTGGAGTACTGGTGTGAGAAAACCAGGAAATGCATGAGTAGGTGAACTGGCCGCCGTGATATAACTGAGAAATTGTTAAAAACGGCGTTAAACCCCAATCAATCAATCAATCAATGATATTTAAATAAGCTGACAGTTGCCGACTTGTCGTATTTGGGAATTGGTTTTGTATCAGAAGTCATTACTTTCTTTGCAATGTATGCATTTTGCATGAGCAACAACAAGTGTCCAGTTTCAGTAACGTTCAAAACAACACATGAGTTTGATCTAGAAAAGGTCCTTCCTGCTTAGATCCGACTGTTGAGGCGAATATCGAATCGGTAAAAGGACAAGATTCAAGCATAGATATGGCGAACTTGCTGTACATTGAATCGGACTCTTTTAGAATGGATTACCTCAATATAGATATTTAGATTTTACGGAGGATTATAATAAAGAAAACATATACCAAGTTTAGAATGAGTAATACTAAATTAAAATGTGAAACAGGGCGATACGCTAAACCAAGCGTATCTTTTGAAGAAAGATTAGTGTTTCTCAGATGATATTGAAAGACAAAAAATCCATCCAAAGGAAAGCGCTTTTTGATCACGCAATCAAAGAATGCTAATTCGGTGATAAATTATCTTGATTTAACAAATGTATATGTTTAACGACTATGGAAGATACAAACTGTGTTAAAGAGAAGTGAATTTATTTTCGTAAATCTTCCAGTTTAATAGTTTGTGATTTAATAGTATGCAGCATTTCAATATTGTTATTTGTCCTTACAATAAGTATTAAGTAAGTGTTATACTATATAAACAATGCATTTTTCTACAATCAATGTCAATGTGGTGTGTATTGTGATTGATGTAGCGATTTGTTGTTACGAGTTGTTACCCCTTGATGGTCCTTAAATGCTTATTAAATCTTGAATCTTGAATCTATTTTGATCATGCAACCTGATATGGCAAAATTGAAGACAGCGAAGCTCTCTATGTAGGCTACCTATCCACTCTTCGCTCTTTACAGTTTAATTGTAACTCAAACGTTATTAGAGAAAAAAAAGAAGATTCTGTCAACTGATGTATATTTTGACAAGGTTGAGCAGGCGGACAACCGCCAGATGTGAACCAAGTGTTTGAATTTGGTTGTACAGACATGCATAGTAAAGTTCAAGGTTCGAATGATGTATTTCTATATGTGTTTACATTGTTTGTATGTTCTGTATATATTCTCTTGTTTTATTCGTTGTATTAGTATCAATATCCTACTTCTGAGGGAAAATGAATAAATAAATAAATAAATAAATAAATAAATAAATAAATAAAAAAATAAAAATAAAAAAATAAATAAATAAATAAATAAATAAATAAATAAATAAATAAATACATAAATAAATAAATAAATACTACAACTGCTATTACTTCTAATAATAATAAGGATAAAACTAATACTTATGATAATCGTTATTCCTATATACTATTGTCATGAATGTATGAAAGGTATTAGTAAATTTCATATGACTGAGTAATAATTAAAACATTAAAATTATAATCACTTACATTTTGCAAACTTCTTGACACCTTGTGTTGCGAATGCACCCACAATTAATTGCTGTCAAGATATATCCAACCATATTCCTGCTAGAGCCAATCACAGTGTCAGGTTATTTTTAAGGTATTATCAAATTTGTTCCTGAACATTTTCTTTGAATGCCCCACCTATCTCAAAACGGGATTCCCCAAAAGAGGTGGTTTTTTGCACTAACATTTTTAAATAACCATTAATTTGTTTATCGATTTGTTCCTTGTTTTACATTTTTTAGTTGGATTTTGTTTTACTGCGGAATAAAGTATGATATTTGTAGTAAATTACTAATAAATATTAAGCAAGGGGATTATATCTACTAAATGTTTCCGGGTTCTTCTAGCTTTATTTATGAGCATGAACTGAATGATACAGTGAACAATGAACCCTTTACACCGTCCAGATGCATTTAACGCATCTTTTTTATATTTGAAATTATTGTGGCAAAAGGAGATTGACTCGAGATGAGAATTTTCTCCTAACGCTTTGTTAACCCATTCCCTCATATAGACGCTTTCTGACGCCTCTGCAGCAGACGGCTTTTTGAAAACATAGTGACAAAAGAAGAAATTGCATAAAACGTGCAATTTCTCCTTTTGCCACAATGTTTTCCACTTTTTGTCATAGGTTATCCATTCAGTTATGGAGATTTTCTATGTTTTGACAAAATATGTTCAAAGTCGTCTGCTGCAGAATTGTTGTATGAGGGAAAGGGTTAAACTGACTTTAGGTGAGCGGTAACACAACTTCAATCCGATATTCATGTTGAATAGGACTCTTTTAACATGTATTACCTCAATCAGGGACACTATATTACAATAATATACTGTCCCTGCCTCAATATATATATTTAGAGTTTACGGAGGATTATAATAAAGAAAACATATACCAAGTTTTGAACTAGTAACAATAAATTAAAATTTGAAACAGGGCGATACGCTAAACTAAGCCTGTCTTTTGAAGAAAAGATAACTGTTACTCAGATGATATTGAAGGGGGAAAAATCCATTTACAATAAACAAATAAAAGCGTTTTTTGATCACGCCATCAAGGAATGCTAATTCGTTGATAAATTATCTTGATTTAACAAATGTATATGTTTAACGACTATGGAAGATACAAACACTGTGTTAAAGAGAAGTGAATTTATTTCCGTAAATCTTCCAGTTTAATAGTTTGTGATTTAATAGTATGCAGCATTTCAATATTGTTATTTGTCCTTACAATAAGTATAAGTAAGTGTTATACTATATAAACAATGCATTTTTCTACAATCAATGTCAATGTGGTGTGTATTGTGATTGATGTAGCGATTTGTTGTAACGAGTTGTTACCCCTTGATGGTCCTTAATTGCTTATTAAATCTTGAATCTTGAATCTATTTTGATCATGCAACCTGATATGGAAAAATTGAAGACAGCGAAGCTCTCTATGTAGGCTACCTATCCACTCTTCGCTCTTTACAGTTTAATTGTAACTCAAACGTTATTAGAGAAAAAAAAGGTTGAGCAGGCGGACAACCGCCAGATGTGAACCAAGTGTTTGAATTTGGTTGTACAGACATGCATAGTAAAGTTCAAGGTTCGAATGATGTATTTCTATATGTGTTTACATTGTTTGTATGTTCTGTATGTATTCTCTTGTTTTATTCGTTGTATTAGTATCAATATCCTGCTTCTGAGGGAAAATAAATAAATAAATAAATAAATAAATAAATAAATAAATAAATAAATACTACAACTGCTATTACTTCTAATAATAATAAGGATAAAACTAATACTTATGATAATCGTTATTCCTATATACTATTTTCATGAATGTATGAAAGGTATTAGTAAATTTCATATGACTGAGTAATAATTATAACATTAAAATTATAATCACTTACATTTTGCAAACTTCTTGACACCTTGTGTTGCGAATGCACCCACAATTAATTGCTGTCAAGATATATCCAACCATATTCCTGCTAGAGCCAATCACAGTGTCAGGTTATTTTTAAGGTATTATCCAATTTGTTCCTGAACATTTTCTTTGAATGCCCCACCTATCTCAAAATCCCCAAAAGAGGTGGTTTTTTGCACTAACATTTTTAAATAACCATTAATTTGTTTATCGATTTGTTCCTTGTTTTACATTTTTTAGTTGGATTTTGTTTTACTGCGGAATAAAGTATGATATTTGTAGTAAATTACTAATAAATATTAAGCAAGGGGATTATATCTACTAAATGTTTCCGGGTTCTTCTAGCTTTATTTATGAGCATGAACTGAATGATACAGTGAACAATGAACCCTTTACACCGTCCAGATGCATTTAACGCATCTTTTTAATATTTGAAATTATTGTGGCAAAAGGAGATTGACTCGAGATGAGAATTTTCTCCTAACGCTTTGTTAACCCATTCCCTCATATAGACGCTTTCTGACGCCTCTGCAGCAGACGGCTTTTTGAAAACATAGTGACAAAAGAAGAAATTGCATAAAACGTGCAATTTCTCCTTTTGCCACAATGTTTTCCACTTTTTGTCATAGGTTATCCATTCAGTTATGGAGATTTTCTATGTTTTGACAAAATATGTTCAAAGTCGTCTGCTGCAGAATTGTTGTATGAGGGAAAGGGTTAAACTGACTTTAGGTGAGCGGTAACACAACTTCAATCCGATATTCATGTTGAATAGGACTCTTTTAGCATGTATTACCTCAATCAGGGACACTATATTACAATAATATACTGTCCCTGCCTCAATATATATATTTAGAGTTTACGGAGGAATATAATAAAGAAAACATATACCAAGTTTTGAACTAGTAACAATAAATTAAAATTTGAAACAGGGCGATACGCTAAACTAAGCCTGTCTTTTGAAGAAAAGATAACTGTTACTCAGATGATATTGAAGGGGGGAAAATCCATTTTTGTATAATTTTCTTTTTACAATAAACAAATAAAAGCGTTTTTTGATCACGCCATCAAGGAATGCTAATTCGTTGATAAATTATCTTGATTTAACAAATGTATATGTTTAACGACTATGGAAGATACAAACTGTGTTAAAGAGAAGTGAATTTATTTCCGTAAATCTTCCAGTTTAATAGTTTGTGATTTAATAGTATGCAGCATTTCAATATTGTTATTTGTCCTTACAATACGTATAAGTAAGTGTTATACTATATAAACAATGCATTTTTCTACAATCAATGTCAATGTGGTGTGTATTGTGATTGATGTAGCGATTTGTTGTAACGAGTTGTTACCCCTTGATGGTCCTTAATTGCTTATTAATTCTTGAATATTTAATCTATATTGATCATGCAACCTGATATGGAAAAATTGAATACATTAAGCTCTCTATGTAGGCTATACCTATTCATTCTTTGCTCTTTAACATTTTATTGTAACTCACACGTTATTAGAGAAAAAACGATTTAAAAAGTATTTGGTTTAAGAACTGTTCACTATCTGCAAAAAAGGTAATATATACCATTAACGCATTCATATAACCCACGTGTCTGCGAACGACGGATTCTAATTAAGCCCCGTCCATGGTAAAAAGGTGCAGGTTTATTTTGATGAACATTGTAGATCGAAAACAGCCTGTGCATCCGCACAATCTGATTCCAATCTTCACCGTTCATATATTACTGACATAAGATCGTAAGAAGATTCTGTCAACTTGTGTATATTCTGACAAGGTTGAGCAGGCGGACACCCGCCAGAGCTCTATTGAGGCGTTTGTGAACCAAGTGTTCGCATTTGGTTGTACAGACATGCATAGTAAAGCTCATAGTTCGAATTCATATTTGTTTACATTGTTTGTATTTTTTGTATATTTTCTCTACTACTACTACTACTACTACTACTACTACTACTACAACTACTACTACTACTACTACTAATAATAATAATTATGATAAAAATAATAATGATAATAATAATAAAAATGATAATAATGTTAATAATAATTACAATAATAATTATTCCTAAATACTATTGTCATAAATATGTGAAAAGTATTAGTAAATTTCATATGATTGAATTATAAATATAATATTAAAATAATATTCACTTACATTTTGGAAACTTAACTTCTGGACACCTTATGCTTCGATTGCACCCAAAATGAATCAAAGATATATCCATCCATATTCCTGCAAGAGCCAATCACAGTGCCGGACTTTTTTTTAAAGGTATTATCTAATGTCTTCCTGCCCCACCTATCTCACAACGGGATTTTCCCATTTTTTTTGGCACTAACATTTTAAATAACCATTAATTTGTTAATCGATTTGTTCCTTTTGACAGCGCATGAATTAAAGTATTATATTCGTAGCAAATAAATATTATGCAAGGGGATTATATCTACTAAATGATACTGGTTCTTCTAGCTTTATTTATGAGCATGCACGAACTGAATGATACAGGTGGGCATCTCAACAATGAACAATGAACCCTTTACACCGTCCCGATGCATTTTTACGCATCGTTCTTTATATTTGAAGTCATTGTGGCAAAAGGAGATTGGCTCGAGATGAGAATGTCCTTATGCTTTGTTAACCAGAGAGTGATTCGTTAACGCACGCAATGTTTATAACTGTAACCTACATTTTAAGATTGAAAAAAAAAGGTATCTGATCCGTCCCGCAAGAAAACCAACATTATGGCCTCTGCGTAATGTATCGATTCCGAACGAGCAATGGCACCTAAATTTCCATTGTTTACCAAGAAAAGTGATTTAACGCTTATAAAGACTTTACGGCGGGTTGATTAATCTTGTTAAAAAAATACCCATTTGAGTTACAACCGTTTCACGCCAAGCCCTCGATATTCTCGCGGGACGGCTCATATGTCAGGATACAATTCGACCGGTAGTACTGGAAAATAGCCAGGGAATTCCGTCATCAAAATGAAATAGGGTTGAAAACGACACAATACACCATTCAAAGAAACAACTACTTCTTTATTCATAAATATTAGCCATAGTATTGCGTACATATTTTCAAAGTCTTCTGCTGCAGAACATAGTTTGTGATATATATATATATATATATATATATATATGTACATGTATATCGGAAAGGTTTAATTAGTTCTACATAATCAGGCATGATATAAGTACAATTGTAACTGATGCAATAGTTTTAAATGTCATCTGCTTTGAAAATATCTGATGAACTGAATATAATACCAAGTAAAACAGAATGGACGTAACTTGGTGATACGGCAATAGAAACAGTATATGTGAAAAAGAGGAAAAGTTCGTGTTGTTTTATTCATTATATCCCTGATATTTTGAAAAGTCGTCTGCTGTAAAGGTCAAAATGTCGTCTGTATCAAGTATGTGTAATCTGTTTCTGTGTATTTTTAGTAACTGAACCAAATCACGCGAAATCCGACCTTCATCTCTCCGCAGTCTGATTCGACTCATAACTGGTCCCCGTCTAGTCGTGCAGGCATCCAGGAGTCCTCTAGACGACGAAACCAACAATGTGATTGGGCAGGGCACCAAATTAACAATAATACCGGACAGGGCACCAAATTAACAATAATACCGGACAGGGCACCAAACCAACAATGAGAACGGACAGGGCACCAAACCAACACTGAGAACGGACAGGGCACCAAACCAACAATGGGAACGGACATGGCACTAAACCAACCATGAGAACGGACAGGGCACCAAACCAACAATCGGACATGGCACTAAACCAACCATGAGAACGGACAGGGCACCAAACCAACAATGGGAACGGACATGGCACTAAACCAACAATGGGAACGGACAGGGCACTAAACCAACAATGAGAACGGACAGGGCACCAAACCAACTATGGGAACGGACATGGCACTAAACCAACCATGAGAACGGACAGGGCACCAAACCAACAATGGGAACGGACAGGGCACTAAACCAACAACGAGAACGGACAGGGCACCAAACCATCAATGGGAACGGACAGGGCACCAAACCAACAATGGGAAACGGACAGGGCACTAAACCAACCACGAGAACGGACAGGGCAACACACCGACAAGTATTCAATTCGATCGCTCAAAAGCTCCGGTTGTCGAAAGCTGTTTGTCGAAGCATAATTAACTCTTTCAGAGCTAAATTCCCCAGAGATGACTCGTACATGTTCAAACCGGACGTCCATTGTTCATGTTATAAGAGTTTTGGAATCGTTTGATAACTGAAATGCAAACAATGCTGATTTCAGGTGAGACATCTGGTTTCGAACATGAGTCTATATTGTTTGCAAAAACCCCCACAATATTACCATTGACGCAGAAATAGTTATACGCAGAAATAGGAAACCAAATGTCAATATTACTATCTGATTGCATATTATTTACCGCTTACCTGAGTCATCGGACATATTAATGTAACTGTAATATTTTCTTTTCTCATAATAGTTCTCAGTTTTATCAGAACAATATTAAATTAAACACATTTGAAGATATTGTAAACTCTTTTCTGTGGCTTAACCCTACATTCAGACACCTTTTGACGCATCTACCGTAGACGACTTTTGAAAAACAACAACATTGTGACAAAAGGAGAAATTGCTCGAAATTATTGATAGATTCCAACCCTATTCAATAATTATAATTTCATTTTAACCCTTTTCCTCATATAGACGCTTTTGGACGACTCTGCAGCAGACAGCTTTTTGAAAACATAGTGACAACAGAAGAAATTGCTCAAAACGAGCAATTTCTCCTTTTGCCAAAATGTTTTCCACTTTTAGTCATAGGTTATCCATTCAATTATAGAGATTTTCTATTTTTTGACAAAATATGTTCAAAGTCGTCTGCTACCAAGTTGTCATATGAGGAAAAGGGTTAAGAGACATTACATATTTTCCCGGGATGTTTCAAAGTTCTTTTCTCCAGATTTATTGTTTACGGGAAAGGGTTTAATCCTTTCCGGTTCCTTTCCTTTTGGGACAGAGATTTCACAGAAAAGGGAGAAATTGCAGAAAACGAATACAGTTCTCCGACCAACATGTTCAAAACTCGTCTGCTAAAGAGGCATCAAATGTCGTCTGGTTTAGGATACTGAAAACGTAGCTTTACAAATCAAATGATTTAAACAAAATGTCATTTAAGATCGTCTATCTCTCTGTCCGTCAATGAGAACAAAATAACACTAAAGTTTAATACACGTGTGTATGACATCGTATATCATGCTTTTCTAAAAGCTTAAGGCATGTTTGAACGACCTGTTGGGTTATATGTTTGACAGATTAGTGAACTTATTCATGTGTGTTAATCAAATAATTTAAAATCTTTTTGTTCGTCAATGAGAACAAAATAACACTAAAGTTTGATAAACGGGTGTATGACATTGTAGAGGCAATATATCATGCTTTTCTAGGAGCTTAAGGCATGTTTGAACGACCTGTTTCGTTATATGTAAGACAGATTAATTAGACTGTGAAGTGTAAACCATATGAGATCGGTTCAATTGTTTTTACCTTGATTGCAACTTCCTTATTCTTAACATCACGTGACTATAAGTGGATGTAATGTATAAAGGTCCCGGGTTCGAGCAGGTTCTGACTTTGGGATTTTTCTTCAAAAACGGCGTGAATACTGGTTATGTCTCCAGGAAGCAGACATCGAGCGTGACTAATATAAGCTGAAAGGTTGTTTCGCAATCGATGTAAAATAAATAAGTAAGAAAGAAATAGAAGAAAACGGACTGTCGTCAGTTTGCCACCAGCGAATATCCAATACTTCCTTTTTATCTAGGTATCTGCCCCAACCATCAAAACATCAGGGTACTAATTTACTAATTTACCATAGTACAACGGGTACAACACTTGTTATGCCTTCGACTTTCATTTCACTGTTCACCATCTGGTCGCAAAAGTTTTCCCAAAACATCTGACAGAAGGTCATTTACAATAACTCGATATACAATGAATAAAATGTCATTCGATCGTAATTGCAATGATTTTCAGCATGACGTGGCTCAATAAAATTGTCAAAAAGGTAGTGACCCTTTAACCCTTTCCCACCTGCAGACGCATTATGACACATCTGCAGCAGATTACCGTTTTGAAAACATTGCGACAAAAGAAGAAATTGCTCTTTTCAATAATGACTGCTGTATTTATAGACATTTTCTACTTTCTTGCCCAGATGTTTGCCAAGTCGTCTGCTGAAGATTTGTTGTAAGTGGGAAAGGGTTAAATAGGGCCGCAGATAAGAACTTCTACACCATATACTCACAGGGGGCACAAATAATATGTTATATTTAGTTCCTGATACTTATCTGAAACAATGTCATGAAAACTTCCTGAAAGAAAAGTCCGACTACGCATGACCCTATCGTACGTCACAAAATACAACAAATATAGTTGTCAATCAATTAACCATTTCCCTCATATAGACGCTTTCTGACGACTCTACAGCAGACGGCTATTTGAAAACATAGTGACAAAAGAAGAAATTGCACAAAACGTGCAATTTCTCCTTTTGACACAATGTTTTCCACTTTTAGTCAAAAGGTTATCCATTCAATTATAGAGATTTTTTGTATTTTTTGACAAAATATGTTTAAAGTCGTCTGCTGCATAATTGTCGTAGGAGGGAAAGGATTAATTTACATAATCTAAGTTCATTGCTTCGTTATCATGAAACTTTGCACTTTTAAGCGTGTTTTGTTTGGCATCATTGCATGTAAGCATGGGTTATTTGTACGATACATTTGTTAACCCTGTTCCACATGCAAAGGTCTGCGTTTTGACGCCTATGCAGCAACATATTTTTAAAAGCGTATTGCAAAATGGGCAATTTCTTCCGTTGTCACTATATTTTCCAATTCTTTTTTAACAATTATACGTTCATTCAAAGAGAATGTCCATACTTTGTCCGATTTTTTTACAAGGCCATCTGCTGTTGGGTTTTTCTATGTGGGAAATGGTTAAACTAGTAGCATACCTTTTTGGTTAGGTCTATTTATGTTGCGGTTTTAATTCGATTTCAGGAATCCCCCGTGGTCTTGTGGTTGCGCCGGAGATTTGAAACCGGGCGTCCCTTGGGCAAGGCACATGTTCTCGCCTAGTACTGGTTTGTTTACCATGAGTATCATGAATAAGTGAACTGTCGTCGTGATATAACTGAAATAATGTTGAAAACGGCGTAAAACACCAATAAAACAAAATTAATTCGATTTCAATATCTCATAGGAGAAGGCGTATATACTCAATATATGACTCAATACTAAGAACCGCAATACACGCGCTAATATTAATTACGAAACAAGAAGGAGTGTCATTGTGTATGCAATACATGACTTTATTAATTAACTATTGCGTATTTGACGCGATACTAGAACAACCGTAGAGCTAATACAGAACAAAAGAAGACAATATTTGCTAAAACTCGCCTAATATGGACCAAGTCGGCCAATATGAATTTCTGCCGTTTTCATTGGCTACAAAACTCGCCAAATACGAAATCTGAGGAATGGACCATTTTCATTGGCTGTCGAAACTCGCCTTATACGAGAATGGTGGAACACAAAAATGAATTAGGTAGCCGTCTTTTTTAAAGATCAACGCATTGAATTGACAAAGTAACCGATTTTAACTTATATTTTCCGCCATATTAACCATTAATTGTTTATTTAAGATTATAACTAAAGACTCATGTATTTATAAAAAAGTTGATTAATAAAATACTTATTAATTAGGTGATTTCATATTGGCCGAGTTATTTGTCCTCTGTCAGCAGTATTGTCCTTCGCCCTTCGGGCTCAGGCCAATACTGCATACCTCGGACAAATAACTCGGCCAATATGAAATCACCTAATTAATAACATTATAATAGTCCCTGTCATGCAGAAGAAATTTGAGTCGTTCCATTTTTGTATTGTACACACCAATCTATCGATTTACAGAAAGAAACACGTATCATGTACAAAATCATCCATGCGTAACGGTAGGTGCGAAAATAGCCTATGTGCTCGCGTTCCTCGTGCACGGCATGGTAGTTGTTGTATTTGGTAGGAATGTATTCTTCGTGGATTGTCTTTTATGAAAATCATTAAATATGGCGAGAATAAGCATTGCAGAACGATCTCAAGCCATCGGAATGATTCGTGCCGGCACCCCAATCAGACAATTATGTTACGCGTCGTCATAAAAGTTGCAATATGTTTTATTATTTGTTATTTAGTACAAAATATTGACAGAAACTTTTTTTTCCCTATCAAAGGGCCTGCAAAATGTCCGGATTTAAATCCGACCGAGCACGTGTGGGACCTATTGAAGCGCAAGGTGCGTGCCCAGCCGCTGCAACCAAATCTCAGGGAGCTTACGCCTGTTATTCATCAGATGTGGACGGCCATTCCACAACAGAATCTTCACAGATTATATAAATGAGGAAAATGTGCCTTGCTGTAATTGCCGCAGCAGGTGGACATACAAAGTATTGAAACGAAATCAACTACGACGTGATTTGATCTTGCAGTTTTTGTTTTAAGGGTGTCCATGTTAACCCTCTCTGTTAAGTTTGTTCCCGTGATTAAATTTCAATGAAGTTTTGTTTTACATATTAGGAATAAATTGTATTAAACTTATATTTGGTTATTTGTATTTTTCTCCGAATCATTTTTTCTAAAATATGATAAAAACTAGGTGGCCAATTAGAAATTCGTCGAAGTGTATACATGAAATTAAAATTTAGTTTATGAAAAAACAAAGGGATGATAAGCATATATCCTGCTAGCGCGTCATTAAACTATTTTCCTTTATTCAACTTCAAACAACAGTAAACAATATGTGCAAAACGTTGAAGAAAACGGGAAGTGTAGCCCCACTAGTTGTACGTTAATGGATCCGATCCATCAAATCATTGATGATAACACCAGTTTACCCTTTTATTTCCAACATAAAGACACTATCTGACACCTGTTGCAGACGACTTTTAAAAACATTGTAACAAAAGCCGTAATTGCTCGAAACGAGCAATTTCTCCTTTTGTCACAATGTTTTAATTTTTTTTTTGTAAATAAGTATACTTTCATTATAGAGATTGTCCATGTGTTTTTGCCGAGATCTTTTAAAAATCATCTACAGCTAACATGTTGAATGCGGGAAAGGGTCTCGGAATGAAATCTATATTCACGTGATTACTCATATAACCGTTGTATTTCTGAAACATTGTTTAGGTCACTAGAATCAGGAAGTCCGCTTTAGCAATTTTGATGTCATCATATGAAAACAAAACTTCGGGCCCCTAGAGTAGACCCATATCAGGCTTCACATTCGCGCGGTCTGACCCTGTTTCCTCCGTGTTCACCATCTAGTCGTACGAGCATTTTTGAGTCTTTTCGAGATTTGTTTCCATTGAACAATTATTCCCCGATTAAATAGCTTGCTCGAAATCGTCATTAACTCTTTCAGCGCCAAAGGCAATATTGAGGTTTTTGCAAACAATGCATATTTAGGTGAGCCAGCTTGTAACGAGCTGTATCACCTGAAATCAGCATTGTTTGACTTTTATTCATCAAAATAGTCCAAAACGTTTAATACATGAGAAATGGAAACGCCCGATTTTGATCATGGAAGGGTCTACTTTAAACAATTTGGCGCCGAAAGAGTTATTGCACAACGTCCGAATGTGGGTTTACGTACACGACGTGGCTGCAATATAGTTGAAGTAAATGAGCCGTTCCACGAGAAAACAACAATATGGACTCTGTGTGATGTATCGACCCAGATCAACCTGCGCAATCTGCGCATGTTAATCCGGGCTGACACATTCATTCAGTCTCAGGGAGATAGAGTAATGAATCCTGAAGCAGAAAATCCACAGGAGGCGAAAAGTGTCTGTCCGGGTTAGCTAGTGCGGCATGCATATACTGATTCGGGTCGCTACTTTACGCAGAGTCCATACTGTTGGTTTTCTCGCGGATCGGCTCTAATAACTATTGGGACATGAGAATAGTGACTTTTCCGTGGACCGTACCACACAGATTCAAATCGAAAATATCTGACTGGATCTACTGAACAAGGAAGTCCCTAGTTTTACAAGGGCGGGGATAATTGCAATGTCACCTTTTTCCTTTTTTTTTTCGAAAATCGTTTATGGCAAGTTAAAGTGAAGGACGTATATAAATCTCCTTTGAAGTCCTATAAAGTAGAAAGATAATTTTCGTATTAAAAAGGAAGTCGTCATATTTTATGAAAAGTACATCATACACACAACTAATGATATGCATTGTACATAATTTGAAAAGATTAAATTATCAATTGAATTCAATTCGTTTATTATTAGACTTGAACAACAAGTGTTCCTCACCATTTCATAGTTACATGCGTTATCATAAACATCTCGAATCAATTAAAATGACATAGACAATATAGTCACGTGCTGCTAAGAATAAGGAAGTTACAATCAAGGTAAAGACAACTGAATCGATCTCGTATTGTTTAAACCTCACAGTCTAATCTGTCTTACATATAACCCAACAGGTCGTTCAAACATGCCTTAAGCTTCTAGAAAAGCATGATATGAGCCTTCCCGCGAGAAAAACCAACATTGTTGACTTTGCGTAAAGTATCGACCCGGATCAGCCTAAGCGTGCCGCGCGGGCTAACCCGGATAGCAAATGTTCGCCTCCTGTGGATTTTCTGTTTCAGGAATCATTACTCTATACCCCTATCTTCCATAGACGGAATGTGTCGCTCGGATTAGCCTGCGCGGACTGCGTATCTGATTCGATACATAACGCAGAGGCTATACTGTTGGATTTCTCGCGGGACGGCTGATATATTGCCTCTACCATGTCATACACACGTAAGTGTATTAAATTGGACTTCCGCATGGCTGAGTGGTTGGGGATTTAGGAGCTGGCGTCCCGGCGGATTCCTAGCCTTGAATTAATGTTTTGCCACCATGATAAAATTGAAATACTCTTGAAATCGACATTAACCAAAACAATATAATATTTTATTAAAACCACAGGCTTGGGAAAATTGGGAAAATCCCAACTATAAATAGCCCCTTTTAATGGTATTATATAAAAACACCTAAAAACTGGTAACGAATTATTTTTAATGATTGTTAGCGTCTAAATCTATTTTAGTTGTGTGCTTACTTGGTATTTCCTATACGTTAACATAAATACAAGGAGTGGACATTATACAGAAAACAGCTTATCAGTAAAGGACTTTTTTATAAACATGCATTTAATCTTGAAATAGGACAACAAACGGTGCATTGCTGTTAAGTTTGATTGCAGTTGGTGCAGGAGATGTCGTTTGAAGCTACACGTTTATTTTACCATTGTTCGTAGGCCTCCGGATGTCTTTCAACCAATCAATTTGACTTGGCTGGGGGCGTGTTGGCTGGGGTTTAAGGTGCAATTGTATTCATATGTCTAGGGAACACACATTGATCGTTTTAATTTGTTTCTTTTGAGAGACTTAAACAGCATAACCATTCACCTAAATAAGCATCCTCAATGGACGTTCATAGTCTTATATTTTTAACCCGTTTTTCAAGGAAAAAACAACCTTAACGTAATGATTCCACGTATGGAAAATCACCTGCATGCGCATCCATCCACGCATCCATGCTAAGTATAACAAGAGGGCCATGATGGCCCTAGTTCGCTCACTTGAGTTATACAATGTACTGCAATGCAAAACACACCAAGACAATTATTCTGAATGCAACTTCCACAGTGTTAACAAGATTATCCTTCATTTGGCCTAGTGATCTATATTTTTTTTTCTCCAGATATGACCCATAGTCCATCATGGACTAATTATCATCAAGACAACATTCTGACAAAGTTTCAACTTGCTCAAACTAAAAATGCGGCCTCCGGAGTTTGAACAATATTTTCCTTTATTGACCTAGTTTCTGACCCAATATGTTAACAAGATTTTCCTTCAATTTGGCCTTGTGACATAGTTTTTGACCCTACATGATCCATATATGAACTTGTCTTAGGTATAATTTAGATAAACATTCTGATCAAATGTTAAGCTGTTGTAGCAAAAAATGCGTCTTCTACAGAGTTAACAATATTTTCATTCAATTTGGCCTAGTGACCTAGTTTCTGACCCAATATGACCCATATTCGAACTTGACCTAGAATTTTTAAGAGAAACATTCTGACAAAATTTCAACTGCTAAAGCAAAAAACGCGGCCTCTAGAGTGTTAACAAGATTTTCCTTCAATTTGACCTAGTGACCTACCTTTTGACCCACCATGACCCATGTTCGAACTTGACTTACATATCATCAAGACAAACATTCTGATAAAGTTTCAACATGCTCAAGTTAAAAATGCAGTATACAGAATGTTAACAAGATTACTCTTCAATTATGCCTAGTGACCTAGTTTTTAACCCGGCATGACCCATATTCGAACTTGGCCTAGATATAATTTAGATAAACATTCCGACAAAATTTCAAGCTGCTTTATCTACAGAGTTAACAAGATGTTCCTTCAATTTGGCCTAGTGACCTAGTTTCTGACCCAATGGGACCTAATTCGAACTTGACCTAGATATTTTTAAGACAAACATTCTGGCAATATTTCGAACTGCTGAAGCAAATATTACTGATGTTTTATTTAATAAAGATAATGATTGGATGAAAATTGTGACCTTTAAAATTTTCAGAAGAGTTTTATAAAATGCTCAAGTTGAAAATGTGGCCTCCAGAGTGTTAACAAGATTTCCCTTCAATTTGACTTAGTGACCTAGTTTTTGACCTCATATGGCCCAGTTTCGTTCTTGTCCAATATTTGATGGAGATGAATGTTCTAATAAACTTTCATGAAGATCGGATGCAAAATGTAGACTGGAGAGTGTAAACAAGGGCAAATGTTGACGACGCACGACGCACGACGGACGACGGGCGGAAGCCGGATAAAATATGATCACAATAGCTCACCTTGCTTTATACAAGTTTCTTGAACATTATATTAAGACCAGACTGCGCAGAAGCTGATCGTAAATGTTTTTTTAAGATTTTTGCAGAGCGCCGCTAAAATATGCAATTTCATCCAAAGTGTCATAAATTTGAGTATGACGAAACTCAAATATATAATAAATGAAAAAACTATTGGAAAACAAGTTTGTTTGCATGGAGTTTTACACGGCTTTCAGTAATATTCAAGTTGTATCACGATGTATACTGTGTAAGTTATCAGTACTACTGGTCCATCAATCACGATGTCTACAGTGTAAGTTATCAGTGCTTACTGGTCCATCAATCACGATGTTTACTGTGTAAGTTATCAGTGCTACTGGTCCATCAATCACGGTGTTTACTGTGTAAGTTATCAGTGCTACTGGTCCATCAATCACGATGTTTACAGTGTAAGTTATCAGTGCTACTGGTCCATCAATCACGATGTTTACAGTGCTACTGTTCCATCAATCACGATGTTTACTGTGTAAGTTATCAATGCTTCTGGTCCATCAATCACGATGTTTACTGTGTAAGTTATCAGTACTACTGGTCCATTAATCACGATGTTTACAGTGTAAGTTATCAGTGCTACTGGTCCATTAATCACGATGTCTACTGTGTAAGTTATCAGTGCTACTGGTCCATCAATCACGATGTTTACTGTGTAAGTTATCAGTACTACTGGTCCATCAATCACGATGTTTACTGTGTAAGTTATCAGTGCTACTGGTCGATCAATCACGATGTTTACTGTGTAAGTTATCAGTGATACTGGTCCATCAATCACGATGTTTACTGTGTAAGTTATCAGTGCTACTGGTCCATCAATCACGGTGTTTACTGTGTAAGTTATCAGTGCTACTGGTCCATCAATCACGATGTTTACAGTGTAAGTTATCAGTGCTACTGGTCCATCAATCACGATGTTTACAGTGCTACTGTTCCATCAATCACGATGTTTACTGTGTAAGTTATCAATGCTTCTGGTCCATCAATCACGGTGTTTACTGTGTAAGTTATCAGTGCTACTGGTCCACCAATCACGATGTTTACTGTGTAAGTTATCAGTGCTACTGGTCCATGAATCACGATGTTTACAGTGTAAGTTATCAGTACTACTGGTCTATTAATCACGATGTCTACTGTGTAAGTTATCAGTGCTACTGGTCCATGAATCACGATGATTACAGTGTAAGTTATCAGTTCTACTGGTCCATTAATCACGATGTTTACTGTGTAAGTTATCAGTGCTACAGGTCCATGCATCGCGATGTTTACATTGTAAGTTATCAGTACTACTGGTCCATCAATCACGATGTCTACTGTGTAAGTTATCAGTGCTACTGGTTCACCAATCACGATGTTTACTGTCTAAGTTATCAGTACTACTGATACATCAATCATGATGTATGCTGTGTAAGTTATCAGTGCTACTGGTCCATCAATCACGATGTTTACTGTGTAAGTTATCAGTGCTACTTGTCCATCAATCACGATGTTTACTGTGTAAGTTATCAGTGCTACTGGTCCATCAATCACGATGTCTACTGTGTAAGTTATCAGTACTACTGGTCCATAAATCACGATGTTTACTGTGTAAGTTATCAGTGCTACTGGTCCATCAATCACGATGTTTACTGTGTAAGTTATCAGTACTACTGGTCCATTAATCACGATGTTTGTGTAAGTTATCAGTGCTACTGGTCCATCAATCACGATGTTTACTGTGTAAGTTATCAGTTCTACTGGTCCATCAATCACGATGTTTACTGTGTAAGTTATCAGTACTACTGGTCCATTAATCACGATGTTTGTGTAAGTTATCAGTGCTACTGGTCCATCAATCACGATGTTTACTGTGTAAGTTATCAGTACTACTGGTCCATCAATCACGATGTCTACTGTGTAAGTTTTCAGTACTACTGGTCCATCAATCACGATGTCTACTGTGTAAGTTATCAGTGCTACTGGTCCACCAATCACGATGTTTACTGTGTAAGTTATCAGTGCTACTGGTCCATCAATCACGATGTTTACTGTGTAAGTTATCAGTGCTACTGGTCCATCAATCACGATGTTTACTGTGTAAGTTATCAGTGCTACTGGTCCATCAATCACGATGTCTACTGTGTAAGTTATCAGTACTACTGATCCATCAATCATGATGTATGCTGTGTAAGTTATCAGTGCTACTGGTCCATCAATCACGATGTTTACTATGTAAGTTATCAGTACTACTGGTCCATCAATCACGATGTCTACTGTGTAAGTTATCAGTGATACTGGTCCATGAATCACGATGTTTACTGTGTAAGTTATCAGTACTACTGGTCCATCAATCACGATGTTTACTGTATAAGTTATCAGTAAAACTGGTCCATTAATCACGATGTTTACTGTGTAAGTTATCAGTGCTACTGGTCCATTCATTAATCACGATGTTTACTGTGTAAGTTATCAGTGCTACTGGTCCATCAATCACGGTGTTTACTGTGTAAGTTATCAGTGCTACTGGTTCATCAATCACGTTGTTTACTGTGTAAGTTATCAGTGCTACTGGTCCATTAATCACGGTGTTTACTGTGTAAGTTATCAGTACTACTGGTCCATCAATCACGATGTTTACTGTGTAAGTTATCAGTGCTACTGGTCCATCAATAACGATGTTTACTGTGTAAGTTATCAGTGCTACTGGTCCATCAATCACGATGTTTACTGTGTAAGTTATCAGTGCTTCTGGTCGATCAATCACGATATGTACTGTGTAAGTTATCAGTACTACTGGTCCATCAATCACGTTGTTTACTGTGAAAGTTATCAGTGCTATTGGTCCATTAATCACGTTGTTTACTGTGTAAGTTATCAGTGCTACTGGTCCATTAATCACGTTGTTTACTGTGTAAGTTATCAGTGCTACTGGTCCATCAATCACGATGTCTACTCTGTAAGTTATCAGTACTACTGGTCCATTAATCACGGTGTTTACTGTGTAAGTTATCAGTGCTACTGGTCCATCAATCACGATGTTTACTGTGTAAGTTATCAGTGCTACTGGTACATCAATCACGATGTTTACTGTGTAAGTTATCAGTTCGACTGGTCCATCAATCACGATGTTTACTGTGTAAGTTATCAATGCTAGTGGTCCATCAATCACGATGTTTACTGTGTAAGTTATCAGTACTACTGGTCTATCAATCACGATGTTTACTGTGTAAGTTATCAGTGCTAGTGGTCTATCAATATCGATGTTTACTGTGTAAGTTATCAGTGCTAGTGGTCCATCAATCACGATGTTCACTGTCTAAGTTATCAGTGCTACTGGTCCCCCAATCACGATGTTTACTGTGTAAGTTATCAGTGCTACTGGTCCATCAATCACGATGTTTACAGTGCTTCTGGTTCATCAATCACGATGTTCACTGTGTAAGTTATCAGTGCTAGTGGTCCATCAATCACGATGTTTACTGTGTAAGTTATCAGTGCTACTGGTCCATCAATCACGATGTTTACTGTGTAAGTTATCAGTGCTTCTGGTCCATCAATCACGGTGTTTACTGTGTAAGTTATGAGTGCTACTGGTCCATCAATCACGATGTTTACAGTGCTTCTGGTCCAACAATCACGGTGTTTACTGTGTAAGTTATCAGTGCTACTGGTCCATCCATCACGATGTTTACAGTGCTTCTGGTCCATCAATCACGGTGTTTACTGTGTAAGTTATCAGTACTACTGGTCCATCAATCACGATGTTTACTGTGTAAGTTATCAGTGCTACTGGTTCATTAATCACGATGTCTACTGTGTAAGTTATCAGTGCTACTGGTTCATTAATGACGATGTCTACTGTGTAAGTTATCAGTGCTACTGGTCCATCAATCACGATGTTTACTGTGTAAGTTATCAGTGCTACTGGTCCATCAATCACGATGTTTACAGTGTAAGTTATCAGTGCTACTGGTCCAGCAATCACGATGTTCACTGTGTTAGTTATCAGCACTACTGGTCCATCAATCACGATGTTTACTGTGTAAGTTATCAGTGCTACTGGTCCATCAATCACGATGTTTACTGTGTAAGTTATCAGTGCTACTGGTCCATCAATCACGATGTTTACTGTGTAAGTTATCAGTGCTACTGGTCCATCAATCACGATGTTTACTGTGTAAGTTATCAGTGCTACTGGTTCATTAATCACGATGTCTACTGTGTAAGTTATCAGTGTTACTGGTCCATTTCTCACGGTGTTTACTGTGTAAGTTATCAGTGCTACTGGTCCATCAATCACGATGTTTACTGTCTAAGTTATCAGTGCTACTGGTCTATCAATCACGATGTTTACTGTGTAAGTTATCAGTGCTACTGGTCCATCAATCACGATGTTTACTGTGTAAGTTATCAGTGCTACTGGTTCATGAATCACGATGTTTACTGTGTAAGTTATCAGTGCTACTGGTTCATGAATCACGATGTTTACTGAGTAAGTTATCAGTGCTACTGGTCTATCAATCACGATGTTTACTGTGTAAGTTATCAGTGCTACTGGTCCATCAATCACGATGTTTACTGTGTAAGTTATCAGTACTACTGGTCTATCAATCACGATGTTTACTGTGTAAGTTATCAGTGCTTCTGGTCGATCAATCACGATATGTACTGTGTAAGTTATCAGTACTACTGGTCCATCAATCACGTTGTTTACTGTGAAAGTTATCAGTGCTATTGGTCCATTAATCACGTTGTTTACTGTGTAAGTTATCAGTGCTACTGGTCCATTAATCACGTTGTTTACTGTGTAAGTTATCAGTGCTACTGGTCCATCAATCACGATGTCTACTCTGTAAGTTATCAGTACTACTGGTCCATTAATCACGGTGTTTACTGTGTAAGTTATCAGTGCTACTGGTCCATCAATCACGATGTTTACTGTGTAAGTTATCAGTGCTACTGGTACATCAATCACGATGTTTACTGTGTAAGTTATCAGTTCGACTGGTCCATCAATCACGATGTTTACTGTGTAAGTTATCAATGCTAGTGGTCCATCAATCACGATGTTTACTGTGTAAGTTATCAGTACTACTGGTCTATCAATCACGATGTTTACTGTGTAAGTTATCAGTGCTAGTGGTCTATCAATATCGATGTTTACTGTGTAAGTTATCAGTGCTAGTGGTCCATCAATCACGATGTTCACTGTCTAAGTTATCAGTGCTACTGGTCCCCCAATCACGATGTTTACTGTGTAAGTTATCAGTGCTACTGGTCCATCAATCACGATGTTTACAGTGCTTCTGGTTCATCAATCACGATGTTCACTGTGTAAGTTATCAGTGCTAGTGGTCCATCAATCACGATGTTTACTGTATAAGTTATCAGTGCTACTGGTCCATCAATCACGATGTTTACTGTGTAAGTTATCAGTGCTTCTGGTCCATCAATCACGGTGTTTACTGTGTAAGTTATGAGTGCTACTGGTCCATCAATCACGATGTTTACAGTGCTTCTGGTCCAACAATCACGGTGTTTACTGTGTAAGTTATCAGTGCTACTGGTCCATCCATCACGATGTTTACAGTGCTTCTGGTCCATCAATCACGGTGTTTACTGTGTAAGTTATCAGTACTACTGGTCCATCAATCACGATGTTTACTGTGTAAGTTATCAGTGCTACTGGTTCATTAATCACGATGTCTACTGTGTAAGTTATCAGTGCTACTGGTTCATTAATCACGATGTCTACTGTGTAAGTTATCAGTGCTACTGGTTCATTAATGACGATGTCTACTGTGTAAGTTATCAGTGCTACTGGTCCATCAATCACGATGTTTACTGTGTAAGTTATCAGTGCTACTGGTCCATCAATCACGATGTTTACAGTGTAAGTTATCAGTGCTACTGGTCCAGCAATCACGATGTTCACTGTGTTAGTTATCAGCACTACTGGTCCATCAATCACGATGTTTACTGTGTAAGTTATCAGTGCTACTGGTCCATCAATCACGATGTTTACTGTGTAAGTTATCAGTGCTACTGGTCCATCAATCACGATGTTTACTGTGTAAGTTATCAGTGCTACTGGTCCATCAATCACGATGTTTACTGTGTAAGTTATCAGTGCTACTGGTTCATTAATCACGATGTCTACTGTATAAGTTATCAGTGTTACTGGTCCATTTCTCACGGTGTTTACTGTGTAAGTTATCAGTGCTACTGGTCCATCAATCACGATGTTTACTGTCTAAGTTATCAGTGCTACTGGTCTATCAATCACGATGTTTACTGTGTAAGTTATCAGTGCTACTGGTCCATCAATCACGATGTTTACTGTGTAAGTTATCAGTGCTACTGGTTCATGAATCACGATGTTTACTGTGTAAGTTATCAGTGCTACTGGTTCATGAATCACGATGTTTACTGTGTAAGTTATCAGTGCTACTGGTCTATCAATCACGATGTTTACTGTGTAAGTTATCAGTGCTACTGGTCCATCAATCACGATGTTTACTGTGTAAGTTATCAGTACTACTGGTCTATCAATCACGATGTTTACTGTGTAAGTTATCAGTACTACTGGTCCATCAATCACGATGTCTACTCTGGAAGTTATCAGTGCTACTGGTCCATCAATCACGATGTATACTGTGTAAGTTATCAGTACTACTGGTCCATCAATCACGATGTTTACTGTGTAAGTTATCAGTACTACTGGTCCATCAATCACGATGTTTACTGTGTAAGTTATTAGTACTACTGGTCCATCAATCACGATGTCTACTCTGGAAGTTATCAGTGCTACTGGTCCATCAATCACGATGTTTACTGTGTAAGATATCAGTGCTACTGGTCCATCAATCACGATGTTTACAGTGTCAGTTATCAGTGCTACTGGTCCATCAATCACGATGTTCACTGTGTAAGTTATCAGTACTACTGGTCCTTCAATCACGATGTTTACTGTGTAAGTTATCAGTGCTACTGGTCCATCAATCACGATGTTTACTGTGTAAGTTATCAGTGCTACTGGTCCATCAATCACGATGTTTATTGTGTAAGTTATCAGTGCTACTGGTCCATTAATCGCGATGTTTACAGTGCTTCTGGTTCATCAATCACGGTGTTTACTGTGTAAGTTATCAGTGCTACTGGTTCATCAATCACGATGTTTACTGTCTAAGTTATCAGTGCTACTGGTCCATCAATCACGATGTTTACTGTGTAAGTTATCAGTGCTACTGGTCCATCAATCACGATGTTTACTGTCTAAGTTATCAGTGCTACTGGTCCATCAATCACGATGTTTACTGTGTAAGTTATCAGTGCTACTGGTTCATTAATCACGATGTCTACTGTGTAAGTTATCAGTGTTACTGGTCCATTAATCACGGTGTTTACTGTGTAAGTTATCAGTGCTACTGGTCCATCAATCACGATGTTTACTGTCTAAGTTATCAGTGCTACTGGTTCATTAATCACGATGTCTACTGTGTAAGTTATCAGTTCTACTGGTTCATTAATCATGATGTCTACTGTGTAAGTTATCAGCGCTACTGGTCCATCAATCACGATGTTTACAGTGCTTCTGGTCCATCAATCACGGTGTTTACTGTGTAAGTTATCAGTGCTACTGGTCCATCAATCACGATGTTTACTGTGTAAGTTATCAGTACTACTGGTCCATCAATCACGATGTTTACTGTGTAATTTATCAGTGCTACTGGTCCATCAATCACGATGTTTACTGTCTAGTCTAAGTTATCAGTGCTACTGGTCCATCAATCACGATGTTTACTGTGTATGTTATCAGTGCTACTGGTCCATCAATCATGATGTTTATTGTGTAAGTTATCAGTGCTACTTGTTCATGAATCACGATGTGTACTGTGTAAGTTATCAGTGCTACTGGTCTATCAATCACGATGTTTACTGTGTAAGTTATCAGTGCTACTGGTCCATCAATCACGATGTTTACTGTGTAAGTTATCAGTACTACTGGTTCATCAATCACGATATTTACTATGTAAGTTATCAGTACTACTGGTCCATCAATCACGGTGTTTACTGTGTAAGTTATCAGTGCTACTGGTTCATCAATCACGATGTTTACTGTGTAAGTTATCAGTACTACTGGTCCATCAATCACGATGTTTACTATGTAAGTTATCCGTACTACTGGTCCATCAATCACGATGTTTACTGTGTAAGTTATCAGTGCTACTGGTCCATCAATCACGATGTCTACTGTGTAAGTTATCAGTACTACTGGTCCATTAATTACGATGTCTACTGTGTAAGTTATCAGTACTACTGGTCCATCAATCACGATGTCTACTGTGTAAGTTATCAGTACTACTGGTCCATCAATCACGATGTTTACTGTGTAAGTTATCAGTGCTACTGGTTCATGAATCACGATGTTTACTGTGTTAGTTATCAGTACTACTGGTCCATCAATCACGTTGTCTACTATGTAAGTTATCAGTGCTACTTGTCCATCAATCACGATGTCTACTGTCTAAGTTATCAGTACTACTGGTCCATCAATCACGATGTCTACAGTGTAAGTTATCAGTACTACTGGTCCATCAATCACGATGTATACTGTGTAAGTTATCAGTACTACTGGTCCATCAATCACGATGTATACTGTGTAAGTTATCGGTGCTACTGGTTCATTAATCACGATGTCTACTGTGTAAGTTATCAGTACTACTGGTCCATCAATCACGATGTTTACCGTGTAAGTTATCAGTGCTACTTGTCCATCAATCACGAGGTCTACTCTGGAAGTTATCAGTGCTACTGGTCCATCAATCACGATGTTTACTGTGTAAGATATCAGTGCTACTGGTCCATCAATCACGATGTTTACAGTGTAAGTTATCAGTGCTACTGGTCCATCAATCACGATGTTCACTGTGTAAGTTATCAGTACTACTGGTCCTTCAATCACGATGTTTACTGTGTAAGTTATCAGTGCTACTGGTCCATCAATCACGATGTTTACTGTGTAAGTTATCAGTGCTACTGGTCCATCAATCACGATGTTTACTGTGTAAGTTATCAGTGCTACTGGTCCATTAATCGCGATGTTTACAGTGCTTCTGGTTCATCAATCACGGTGTTTACTGTGTAAGTTATCAGTGCTACTGGTCCATCAATCACGATGTTTACTGTGTAAGTTATCAGTGCTACTGGTCCATCAATCACGATGTTTACTGTCTAAGTTATCAGTGCTACTGGTCCATCAATCACGATGTTTACTGTGTAAGTTATCAGTGCTACTGGTTCATTAATCACGATGTCTACTGTGTAAGTTATCAGTGTTACTGGTCCATTAATCACGGTGTTTACTGTGTAAGTTATCAGTGCTACTGGTCCATCAATCACGATGTTTACTGTCTAAGTTATCAGTGCTACTGGTTCATTAATCACGATGTCTACTGTGTAAGTTATCAGTGCTACTGGTTCATTAATCACGATGTCTACTGTGTAAGTTATCAGTGCTACTGGTCCATCAATCACGATGTTTACAGTGCTTCTGGTCCATCAATCACGGTGTTTACTGTGTAAGTTATCAGTGCTACTGGTCCATCAATCACGATGTTTACTGTGTATGTTATCAGTGCTACTGGTCCATCAATCATGATGTTTACTGTGTAAGTTATCAGTGCTACTTGTTCATGAATCACGATGTGTACTGTGTAAGTTATCAGTGCTACTGGTCTATCAATCACGATGTTTACTGTGTAAGTTATCAGTGCTACTGGTCCATCAATCACGATGTTTACTGTGTAAGTTATCAGTACTACTGGTCCATCAATCACGATATTTACTATGTAAGTTATCAGTACTACTGGTCCATCAATCACGATGTTTACTGTGTAAGTTATCAGTGCTACTGGTTCATCAATCACGATGTTTACTGTGTAAGTTATCAGTACTACTGGTCCATCAATCACGATGTTTACTATGTAAGTTATCCGTACTACTGGTCCATCAATCACGATGTTTACTGTGTAAGTTATCAGTGCTACTGGTCCATCAATCACGATGTCTACTGTGTAAGTTATCAGTAGTACTGGTCCATTAATTACGATGTCTACTGTGTAAGTTATCAGTACTACTGGTCCATCAATCACGATGTCTACTGTGTAAGTTATCAGTACTACTGGTCCATCAATCACGATGTTTACTGTGTAAGTTATCAGTGCTACTGGTTCATGAATCACGATGTTTACTGTGTTAGTTATCAGTACTACTGGTCCATCAATCACGTTGTCTACTATGTAAGTTATCAGTGCTACTTGTCCATCAATCACGATGTCTACTGTCTAAGTTATCAGTACTACTGGTCCATCAATCACGATGTCTACAGTGTAAGTTATCAGTACTACTGGTCCATCAATCACGATGTATACTGTGTAAGTTATCAGTACTACTGGTCCATCAATCACGATGTATACTGTGTAAGTTATCGGTGCTACTGGTTCATTAATCACGATGTCTACTGTGTAAGTTATCAGTACTACTGGTCCATCAATCACGATGTTTACTGTGTAAGTTATCAGTGCTACTTGTCCATCAATCACGATGTCTACTCTGGAATTTATCAGTGCTACTGGTCCATCAATCACGATGTTTACTGTGTAAGATATCAGTGCTACTGGTCCATCAATCACGATGTTTACAGTGTAAGTTATCAGTGCTACTGGTCCATCAATCACGATGTTCACTGTGTAAGTTATCAGTACTACTGGTCCTTCAATCACGATGTTTACTGTGTAAGTTATCAGTGCTACTGGTCCATCAATCACGATGTTTACTGTGTAAGTTATCAGTGCTACTGGTCCATTAATCGCGATGTTTACAGTGCTTCTGGTTCATCAATCACGGTGTTTACTGTGTAAGTTATCAGTGCTACTGGTCCATCAATCACGATGTTTACTGTGTAAGTTATCAGTGCTACTGGTCCATCAATCACGATGTTTACTGTCTAAGTTATCAGTGCTACTGGTCCATCAATCACGATGTTTACTGTGTAAGTTATCAGTGCTACTGGTTCATTAATCACGATGTCTACTGTGTAAGTTATCAGTGTTACTGGTCCATTAATCACGGTGTTTACTGTGTAAGTTATCAGTGCTACTGGTCCATCAATCACGATGTTTACTGTATAAGTTATCAGTGCTACTGGTTCATTAATCACGATGTCTACTGTGTAAGTTATCAGTGCTACTGGTTCATTAATCACGATGTCTACTGTGTAAGTTATCAGTGCTACTGGTCCATCAATCACGATGTTTACAGTGCTTCTGGTCCATCAATCACGGTGTTTACTGTGTAAGTTATCAGTGCTACTGGTCCATCAATCACGATGTTTACTGTGTAAGTTATCAGTACTACTGGTCCATCAATCACGATGTTTACTGTGTAAGTTATCAGTGCTACTGGTCCATCAATCACGATGTTTACTGTGTAGTCTAAGTTATCAGTGCTACTGGTCCATCAATCACGATGTTTACTGTGTATGTTATCAGTGCTACTGGTCCATCAATCATGATGTTTACTGTGTAAGTTATCAGTGCTACTTGTTCATGAATCACGATGTGTACTGTGTAAGTTATCAGTGCTACTGGTCTATCAATCACGATGTTTACTGTGTAAGTTATCAGTGCTACTGGTCCATCAATCACGATGTTTACTGTGAAAGTTATCAGTGCTACTGGTTCATCAATCACGATGTTTACTGTGTAAGTTATCAGTGCTACTGGTCTATCAATCACGATGTTTACAGTGCTTCTGGTCCATCAATCACGATGTCTACTGTGTAAGTTATCAGTACTACTGGTCCATCAATCACGGTGTTTACTGTGAAAGTTATCAGTACTATGAAAGTTATCAGTACTACTGGTCCATCAATCACGGTGTTTACTGTGAAAGTTATCAGTACTACTGGTCCATTAATTACGATGTCTACTGTGTAAGTTATCAGCCATTAATCACGATGTCTATTGTGTAAGTTATCAGTACTACTGATCCATCAATCACTATGTCTACTGTGTAAGTTATCAGTACTACTGGTCCATCAATCACGATGTTTACTGTTTAAGTTATCAGTGCTTCTGGTCCACCAATCACGATGTTTACTGTGTTTGTTATCAGTACTACTGGTCCATCAATCACGTTGTCTACTATGTAAGTTATCAGTGCTACTGGTCCATCAATCACGATGTCTACTGTCTAAGTTATCAGTACTACTGGTCCATCAATCACGATGTCTACTGTGTAAGTTATCAGTACTACTGGTCCATCAATCACGATGTATACTGTGTAAGTTATCAGTACTACTGGTCCATCAATAGCGATGTTTACTGTGTAAGTTATCAGTGCTACTGGTCCATCAATCACGATGTTTACTGTGTAAGTTATCAGTGCTTCTGGTCCATCAATCACGATGTTTACTGTGTAAGTTATCAGTGCTACTGGTCAATCAATCACGATGTTTACTGTATAAGTTATCAGTGCTACTGGTCCATCAATCACGATGTTTACTGTGTAAGTTATCAGTACTACTAGTCCATCAATCACGATGTCTACTGTGTAAGTTATCAGTGCTACTGGTCCATCAATCACGATGTTTACTGTGTAAGTTATCAGTGCTACTGGTCCATCAATCACAATGTCTACTGTGTAAATTATCAGTACTACTGGTCCACCAATCACGATGTTTACTGTGTAAGTTATCAGTACTACTGGTCCATCAATAACGATGTTTACTGTGTAAGTTATCAGTGTTACTGGTCCATCAATCACGATGTTTACTGTGTAAGTTATCAGTGTTACTGGTACATAAATCACGATGTTTACTGTGTAAGTTATCAGTGCTACTTGTCCATCAATCACGATGTTTACAGTGCTTCTGGTCAATCAATCACGGTGTTTACTGTGTAAATTATCAGTGCTACTTGTCCATCAATCACAATGACTACTGTGTAAGTTATCAGTGCTACTGGTCCATCAATCACGATGTTTACTGTGTAAGTTATCAGTGCTACTGGTCCATCAATCACAATGTTTACTGTGTAAGTTATCAGTGCTACTTGTCCATCAATCACGATGTTTACAGTGCTTCTGGTCCATCAATCACGATGTTTACTGCGTAAGTTATCAGTGCTACTGGTCCATCAATCACGATGTTTACTGTGTAAGTTATCAGTGCTACTGGTCCATCAATCACGATGTTTACTGTATAAGTTATCAGTAATACTGGTACATTAATCACGATGTTTACTGTGTAAGTTATCAGTGCTACTGGTCCATTCATTAATCACGATGTTTACAGTGTAAGTTATCAGTGCTACTGGTCCATCAATCACGAGGTTAACTGTGTAAGTTATCAGTGCTACTGGTTCATCAATCACGATGTTTACTGTGTAAGTTATCAGTGCTACTGGTCCATCAATCACGGTGTTTACTGTGTAAGTAATCATTATTACTGGTTCATCAATCACGATGTTTACTGTGTAAGTTATCAGTGCTACTGGTCAATCAATCACGATGTTTACTGTGTAAGTTATCAGTGCTACTGGTCCATCAATCACGATGTTTACTGTGTAAGTTATCAGTACTACTGGTCCATCAATCACGATGTCTACTGTGTAAGTTATCAGTGCTACTGGTCCATCAATCACGTTGTTTACTGTGTAAGTTATCAGTGCTACTGGTCCATTAATCACGGTGTTTATTGTGTAAGTTATCAGTGCTACTGGTCCATCAATCACGATGTTTACTGTCTAAGTTATCAGTGCTACTGGTTCATTGATCACGATGTCTACTGTGTAAGTTATCAGTGCTACTGGTTCATTAATCACGATGTCTACTGTGTAAGTTATCAGTGCTACTGGTCCATCAATCACGATGTTTACTGTCTAAGTTATCAGTGCTACTGGTCCATCAATCACGATGTTTACTGTGTAAGTTATCAGTGCTACTGGTCCATCAATCACGATGTTTACTGTGTAAGTTATCAGTACTACTGGTCCATCAATCACGATGTTTACTGTGTAAGTTATCAGTACTACTGGTCCATCAATCACGATGTTTACTGTGTAAGTTATCAGTGCTGCTGGTCCATCAATCACGATGTCTACTGTGTAAGTTATCAGTACTACTGGTCCATTAATTACGATGTCTACTGTGTAAGTTATCAGCCATTAATCACGATGTCTATTGTGTAAGTTATCAGTGCTACTGGTCCATAAATCACGATGTTTACTGTGTAAGTTATCAGTGCTACTTGTCCATCAATCACGATGTTTACTGTGTAAGTTATCAGTGCTACTGGTCCATCAATCACGATGTTCACTGTGTAAGTTATCGGTGCTACTGGTCCACCAATCACGATGTATAGGCCTACTGTGTAAGATATCAGCGTACTTGTCCATCAACCACGATGTTTACAGTGCTACTGGTCCACCAATCCTGACACCAGTGAATCAGTCGTAATTATGATAACCTCACAGATAAGCGTCAAGGATGGAAAGCTGTATATATAAGCCATTCAACGAGAAAACCAACATTATGGACTTTGCGTAATGTTTCGAACCAGATCAGCAGGCTAATCCGGGCCGACACGTTCCGTTTCTGGGATAGAGTGATGATTCCTGAAACAGAAAATCAATCGTGAGAAGGCGAAAAAAAAAATCTCCATGTTAGCCTGCGCGGCATGCTAAGGCTGATCTGGGTCGATACTTACCGCAGAGTCCACAATGTTGGTTTTCTCGTGGGACGGCTCATACATTTGGAAAACAAGTACGGCGTCCCACTGCTCCAAATTAACTACAGCTCTCAACTACGTTGTTCCTTTAGGGCCATCGTTATTTCGCGATATTAATATCGTACTTTCGCATCGCACTTTCGCGATTTCGTGTTATCGTGGTTTCGACCTAGGGTATCGTACTATCGCAGTACGAAAAGGCGATGCGATAGTACGAAAACGCGATGCGATAGTACGAAAAGACGATGCGATAGTAAGAAAACGCGGAAAACGCGATGCGAAAGTGCGATATTAATATCGCCTTCTGGCATCGCGTTTTCGCAGTTTCGCATCGCGTTTTCGCATCGCGTTTTCGTACTATCGCATCGCACTTTCGTACTGTCGACCCAAGGTTGAAACCGCGAAACAACGATGGCCCTAACTACGGTGTTCCGCTATGGCCATCGTTGTGTCGCGGTTTCGACCTAGGGTCGACAGTACGATATCGCGATACGATAACTAGTACGATGTCTCCCTTTGTTTGATTGATGACCCCGAGCGAAACACACAAAACAACGTTTAAACGACACAGTTGTTACAATGCTACTTGACTTAAATTATCTTTGCTGAATAACATTTGCTTAATAAAGTACAATAAAGACTTCTGAAGCTCTGTCATAATTATAATTGTGACTGCTTCATCAATCTGTCGATCCTTGTAGGCATATTCGTCAGAAGCAACTATACGGATATGGGTCATTGAATTGATAAGTATCAGCAACAATACTGGAAAATGAGCCTATTTATTGAATTTTCAGTAGAAAACGGACCGCAGGAAATTGACTAAGGAAAACGTATCGCAAACAAGAGGGCCATGATGGCCCTGGAATCGCTCACCTGATTTTTTTTTCACTTTAGCTATATAAGCCCCGCCATCTGGCGGACATAGTTTCCGACCAATCGACTTGGCTTGAAGGAATCTGATAGAGGGTCACCCTAGGAACATTTCTACAAAATTATTTGAAAATCGGCCTGACACTTTTGGAGAAGAAGATTTTTTAAGTTTTCACTATAGCCATAAAAGGCAAAATAGCCCCGACCCCTTGTGGCCATGTTTTTTGACCAATCAACATGGCTTGAAGGAATCTGATAGAGGGTCATCCAAGGAACATTTCTACAAAATTATTTGAAAATCGGCCTGACACTTTTGGAGAAGAAGATTTTTTAAGTTTGCACTATAGCTATATAAGGCAAAATAGCCCCGCCCCCCCTGGCGGCCATAATTTTGGACCAATCAACATGGCTTAAAGGAATCTGATAGAGGGTCATCCAAGGAACATTTCTACAAAATCATTTGAAAATCAGCCCGACACTTTTGGAGGAGAAGATTTTTTAAGTTTTCACTATAGCCGTATAAGGCAAAAAAGCCCCGCCCCCCTGGCGGCCATGTTTTTCGACCAATCAACATGGCTTCAAGGAATCTGATAGAGAGTCACCCAAGGAACATTTCTACAAAATAAGTTCAAAATCTGCCAACCAATTTGGGAGGAGAAGAATTTTGAAGTTTTTTTCGTTGCGTTGCCATGGAAACCAGAATTCTGCATGGATCCCAATAATTTGAAGGAATTCTGGTGAGGTCATTGAGAGGATGCTTTCTGTGAAGTTTCATCCCAATTGAGCCACTGGTTACTGAGGAGAAGATGTTGAAGATTTTTTAAGTTTTCACTATAACCATAAAAGGCAAAATAGCCCCGCCCCCTGGCGGCCATGTTTTTCAACCAATCAACATGGCTTGAAGGAATCTGATAGAGGGTCACCCAAGGAACATTTCTACAAAATTATTTGAAAATCAGCCTGACACTTTTGGAGGAGAAGATTTTTTAAGTTTGCACTATAGCCATATAAGGCAAAATAGCCCCCCCCCCCCCCCCCCCCCTGGCGGCCATGTTTTTCGACCAATCAACATGGCTTGAAGGAATCTGATAGAGGGTCACCCAAGGATCATTTCTACAAAATAATTTGAAAATCGGCCTGACACTTTCGGAGGAGAAGATTTTTTAAGAATTTTGAAGTTTTTTTCATTTCGTTGCCATGGAAACCAGAATTCTGCATGGATCCCAAAAATTTTAAGGAATTCTGGTGAGGACATTGAGAGGATGCTTTCTGTGAAGTTTCATCCCAGTTGACCCACCGGTTACAGAGGAGAAAATGTTGACGGACGACGGACGCCGGACATAGGGCGATCACAATAACTCACCCTGAGCACTTCGTGCACAGGTGAGCTAAAAACGGACCGCAGGAAATTGACTAAGGAAAACGTATCGCGGAAAAACGGACCGCAAGAAATTGACCAAGGACAACATATCGCGGAAAAACGGGCCGCAGAAATAGATTATCAGTAGATCTATCAGCAGTAACAGTAGGCCTAACACATTGAATCGTATTTGTTTCCAGTGAGGGGTGCTATGTTAATTATGTTTCTAGGGGACATTTTATGCAATTACTTATTTCGGGAAAAAAGTGTTTTAAAAATATGTTTCGAAATTAAAGAGCAGTCGTGATGCAGTCATGTTGTCCTAACATACTGAGAGATCGGCGAGTGGTAATCATAATCTATATCTTGATTGGTTGATTTGGCAAGCGCATGTCCGGTGACAAAGTATTTGGAGTCACTATATACATACAGATTCTGCGAGGATTTATAGAACTATCAGGGGATGAGACATCTCATAATTTCCTAGATAAGAGAAAAAAATCAAACATGATGTTATCAGTTGCCCGGATGATGTATAATGACGTCATGTATATAACGACATCATATACGTCACGATACACATTCGCCTTATTACAGCGCCATAATCAATGTCACTTTTATCAAAACATACCATCTGCTACAATAAATGACAGGGGCGTGGCTTCCTTTAGGCACTGTAGGCACGTGCCTACACATATTTTTCTCAAAATGCCCCAAAATGCAGCTGCGGGGATAGCTGTCCGCGCAGACTGATCCGGCCGACACATTCCGTCTTAGAGGATAGATGTATAGAGTATTATTCCTGAAACAGAAAATCCACAGGAGGCGAAAAGTGTCTATCCGGGTAGTCCTGTGTGACATGCTTAGGCTGATCCGGGTCGATACTTTACGCAGAGTCCACAATGTTGATTTTTCTCACGAGACGGCCTACCCATTGATTATTGCAAAGCTACGCCCCTGAATGACAAAAAATTGTCATCGACCATATGTTTGATAAGTATTAAATTGAAGTACCATTGAAGGTTTACGACAATGTTCAGCCCTCATTTGTTACTCGCGTGTAAATATCGCACACTATTGGGATAAAAATCACTGGAAAATAAACTGTATGTTTTCATTATAATGCGTAATGACTAGGATGTTGTCATCTTCAAAAGACCGTCATTAGGCGCCCCTTGCGATTTGGGACATTGACCATTTCCCACCTGCAGGCGCATTCTCGAGCCTTTGCAGTTGACGACTTATCAAAACACTGTGGCAAAAGGACATATTGCTCATAATCAGTAATTTCTACTTTTGCCACAATGCTTTCAACTCTAATCATGGATTATACTAATGTTTATAGAGATTGTCCATAGTTTTTTTCTACATGTTTTTTAAAGTCGTCTGCTGCAGCTTTACTGGTATCTGCGATAGGATTGATGCATCTACTTGCATCTGCGTAAGTGCTTAAGTTTCCTTGACAACGCATATCGAAGTGACATCACATGTCGTGGTGACGGACAAACAATACATTTATATATATATATATATATATATCCGCACTGGAAAAAGTAGTTCATCTTCATTATGGAAATATTTCGGATTTGGCAAACATTTAATCAGCAATTTGATAGTAAAACACATACGACAAAATATGAGCGTCGCCCTGTGAAAACCAACCGCAAGTCATTTGCGACCAGTGAATAACCAGACTAGGAAGCGCAGTCGGATTAGGCGCTGCACTATCGTCAATTAGTCTTATACGGTTTCAAATAACGTTTCATTTTGGATCCATATCATGCATGCGCGCAGGTAGGCCTTATTCCACAGGTGTAGTAATTTCGTTAGGGTAGGTTTTCGAAGAGCACAACTTAGGTAATAATCTATAAACAACAGGTAACTTGAGTATATTATGACGCAGTTCGTTATGTGTGATAATGTGCAGTCAACAAACAGGACCTAAATAATTTACAACACGATAATGCGACACGACGCTCGACAAAGCGACACTCGACACGACAGCCGCATCGTAATGTCGTCCGTGGAATGTCGCGATGTCGTGTCGCTTTGTCGTCCGTCGTGTCGCATTATCGTGTTGTAAATTATTTAGGTCGACGCACGACAATGCGACACGATGGACGACGTTGCGACACGACATTCCGTCGTGTCGCTTTGTCGTCCGTCGTGTCGTGTCGCCCTAAGGCACGGCGGACGTGGACGACATGAGCCAAACAGGATTCCGTACTGTACACTAGACGACATAAATTTTCTAAAAATGAGCAACGTCTCTCTTTCTTGCCATAATATTGTTTTTCTAAATGTTTTAAAAACAAGTACAGATTAAACAATCCACTTTTTAAACCTTTTTCTTTTCAATTTTGGGGAAAAATTTAATTGGCATAACAAGGACTTGGTAACGCCACACTGCATGATATAAACTGAAATAACACACACATGTCAATAATAAAACTTGCCATCTCCTTGAGGTATCCAGGGACCGTCAATTACAGTATAAATTGTCCTCGAACTATTCTAAAATGCGTCTGAAAAGTCTGCGTTACATTTACTGTGACATTATTTGCTGCGACAGATCCACTTAGTACAATTACCTTTTGTGTAACCGTTATCTCACATGCGCCAATTCTGAAGAAGACGACGTAAACCCTTTCCCAAAATGGAGACGCTCTCCTCTCTGTAGTTTGTAATGGCTAATTGTTTGATATGTAATATGTAGATTGTAATTTGTATGATCTTTCTGAATTGGAGGAAAATAAAGAATATAATTTATTGAAAATAATTAGTTATTTATAGAAACTTTCCATAATTTTGTCTACTGTATTCGAAGTCGTCCGCAACAGATATCGAGGGCTTGGCGTGAAACAGTTGTAACTAATTTATTTATTTATTGGGGTTTTACGCCGCTTTCAACAATATTTCAGTCATATCACGGCGACAGTTCACTTATTCATGATCCCTGGGTAAACAAACCAGTACTAGGCTAGAAAATGTGCTTTGCCCAAGGGCACTCCACCATGACCGTAGTGCCGCGACTACAGTTGTAACTAAAAACCTATTTTGAATACCCTGGTTTAAGGGTAATGTTGACCCCTTTGTGAACAATGCAAATTTAGGTGCCATTGCTCAAAACGAGTAATGGCACCTTAATTTCCATTGTTTACCAAGAAAAGGGATTTTAACGCTTATAAAGACTTCATGGCGAGGTGATTAACCTTGGTAAAACAATACCAATTTTAGTTACAACCGTTTCACGCCAAGCCCTCGTTATGTATGTAGTATGTGGGAAAGGGAGGTTAAATAAACATACAACGACCCGATCCATTACATTCCCGTAATAAACGGTGCTTAGTGAAGAATTATTTTTAACCTATAGTTCACTTGTTCATAGTGTGTTTTTTGCCCGGATCAATAAAAACGCCAGGGAGGATTGATCATTGATCGCCATTGATCCAGTTTTCTGCATGTCGGTATAGAGGTGAGAAATGTATTTACATAGCCAGTCGGTTGCAGTCACCCGTGAATACTTAAAACGCATGCAGCTTACGAGTGTCTACGTAAAATAAACTGTGCAACTTCAAAAACCGACCCGTACCAAGCTCCAATCCCACATATTGTATAATTAGGACAATATCTAGAAAACAAACGGATCAAGGTCAATTAATCAAAGACGCGTGATACTCTCTTTATTTTATGTACTATATACCTACCACCCGTATCCTTGAAAACGTACGATGTAAATATAGGAAAACAGGACATAAATATGGTACGCTAGAGCAGAGACATGTTAATATAGGCCTATATATGTATCTGGCTGGAGGAGGAAATTCATGAGCAATGTCAATTGAACATGAATTATTCATCAATTAAATATAGATAGATCTACAAGTTAAACTATGTTTTCGAAATAAAACCAACTGGATGGGCATCAAAGCTATTCGTTTTGGGATAACAGACGAAGAAAGATAAATTGCCCGTTGAAAAGTCGCCTGCTGCATATGACTCTAGCTGCGTCTGAAGGTGGGAAAGAGATAAGAGCTCTTGTTCAGACAGCATGCTCGACTTTTCAAGGATCTTGTCCAATATTTGGATGTTCTATCAGTTGGCAAAGTTTATTCAGCATTGGAGTTGTAGTTGCAATGAATCCGGACTTTTCATAAAACATAATCAGTCACAGTGTAAATCAATATGAGTGCCTCTTTATTAGTCGCCGGGCAGAAGCCCGCGACTTCTATTTTTAATAGGTTTTCGGAAATCACATGGGAGGGGGGATTATTATTAGAAAGAAACACATTTAGATGTCTTGAACATATTACAATTGTGTTTGTTTAAAAACACTAAGTAATGACACATCTAAAATGAAATAAATATTCCGATGTTTTAGGTATTTTCAGTTTCTTTATTTTGACTCGCATTTATGTTTTTTTGTTTTATTTACGAAGACAAAACAGTCCCTATTAGCTAGACTGGTAGACTTTATTTTACACTATATACTACATGTACTCAAAAGGCGATAACTACAAACCTTTACGTCGCAGTCTAATTTGTTTACATACGCGCACCTGCTTGAAGCGTGACTCGCGAATACCAACTGCGTAGATCAATCTCCTTTGCAGAGAGCCGTCTCTTTACACTCACTTACAAATAGCAAATCGTAGATGATTTAAAACTAGTTTTAATAGAAAAATTACTTTGAACGAACACTCTCTGCCTATAAAGAGAGTTTCAAGAACGACACCTCTGCGAATAAGAAAGAATCGGGTATTTCGTACAAAATTAGTTCGTCCTTGACAATTTTAAATGTGTCATTTAATTCCCTAAAGGCATATTGCTTCCGATCTGCATATTGTTATGCATCATTGACACAAGGGCGCTCATCATAATATAATTTTAAAACATGAGTAGTTTGTTACTTTCGTTATAAAAAAGGGAATTAAAATAAATTAACATGTTGTAGGGCTCAGTTTATGTTCGAAATTAAGTTTAAATTATACAACAATTTCAATGAGATTTAACTGTTTAGTTGATATTATATTTCGAAGGTGGTCTAATTTATAAATATTGGACTACATTTCAACATTTGTTAAAGTATGATATAATTAGGATGCCAAGCTAATATCATTTCGAGAAAAAGAGAAAACTCATGTCTTCAGCGATTTAACTCTTAACTCATTGTTTTAAAAGTAGATTGCTGCAAAGGTGTCCACTGTTGACTTTAATAGAGGAAAGATAAAATGACGTGCTATTGCATGCAAATCCTAAATTGTCTGTTTTGTGGTTTTATTGAAAAATAATAAAATTCAAATATTCTGACAAACATCTTGAAAAGTGTATGTGGAATTCACAAATCTTATAATTATTCCTTAATGAAAGCACTGTATACATACTAAGACTAATGATTGGCAAGATTTCTCATTTCCATTACTGTTTATGATCAATAATTAGTTGGTTGTGTGTATATGGTCAACCTACTTTGGAATGGAGATTGATCATAAACAATGAAAGGCTTCAATTATCATTCACTTCGTTGACAAAACAATGCAAGTTATGATACATTTTCACTTGACCCCACCCCTGATGTTCCAATATGCCCCTCAGTTGATAACTGTTTATTCAACTACTATTATGTTAGTGTTATGCATAACTGCACTATGGATATCCGGCGACATTGATGCGTTGCATCAACTTTCTCTTGTTGATGTATATGTATGCAAAGTAAAATCAACATCGGAGCAGAAGATGATCTGCTAAAGGAGTATTAAGAATAAGAATGAAACACAACCTATAAACCCTTTCCCTAATACAAATGCTTTTCGACGCCCCTACAGCAAACCACTTTTTTGAAAACATTGTGTCAAAAGGAGAAATTGCTCATATTAAACGAGTAATTTCCTCATTTGCCACAACGTTTTCAGCTATATTGAAAAGTCTGCTGCAAAATTGATGTATGTGGGAAAGGGTTAAAACTGTAATATTAAATCAGCCTTGAAAGGGGAGACACAGGGACGTTGACATTCAAACAGTATACCACTTATATTTTATAGCACAGCATTTCTTTAGCAATTTACCAATACTACCAGTATTATTTATTCTGACACCAACAGACCAGAAGTATTGCTATCACAATGGCCAATACTACCAATGTTTAAGGTTCTGGTACCCCCAAGGCAGACAATGAGATAACTATATTACGGGGACAGTGGACCAGTTCTTAACCCTTTCCCTTATACGACAATTCTGCAGCAGACTACTTTGAACATATTTTGTGAAAAAATACAATATCTCTATAATTAAATGGATAACCTATGACTAAAAGTGGAAAACATTGTGTCAAAAGGAGAAATTGAGCAATTTCTTTTTTTTTGTCACTATGTCTTTAAAAAGCCGTCTGCTGCAGGGGCGCCAGAAAGCGTTTATATGAGGCAATTAAAGGGTTAAAGCAGCATATTTTGAGGCAGTGCGTTTCAATGTCACAAATAAAACTGTTTACACAAGTTTTCATCTTAATTTAAAACCCTGACCCAGCAGATAAATTTCTGCCGAATCTACCCTACTTGCTTTAGGCTTTACAACTTTAGTAGAATTAAACATCCTTTCCATTACTTTGATTAAGTTATTAGTGCCTCCGCCCTCCCATAATTTACACAAGACATCTCCGTCTCGGTCCAAAACCCTGGCAGAGAATTTCAGAACAGCTAAACACAAACCACAGATGACATCGTGGTCGAGGGCTTTGGTTCCAGTGGCATTTGGTGCCATGTCACTCAGAACAATATTCGCTAGTCGACCTTGGAGATTATCAAGGACTTCTCTTTGAGTGTCGTCCGTTGTAAAGTCTTTTCTAATTAAAAATGTTACTCCCTGTAGAGGTTCAATAGGAAGAAGATCTATACCAATTACTCTGCCTTGACCTGAAAAATAAAAAATAAAATATTTTACCCTTTCCTAATACAACAAATCTGCAGCAGACGACTTTGAAAATATACCCAAACAAAAATTGGAAATTCTCTTTAAATGAAGGTAGTTGAATCGAGTTAAAAACATGGTGACAAAAGGAGAAATTGCTCGTTTTGAGCAATTTCTTCTTTCGTCGCCATGTTTTCAAAAAGCCGTCTTCTGCAGAGGTGACATAAAGAGTTATATGAGAGAAAGGGTTAACAGTAGACAAATACATTGACAATTTCTACATTTAATAGTTTAGTAAATGAACAGAGTTGTAAAAAGTGTGGCAAAAGGAGAAGCTGCTCATGTTCATAATGAGCATTTATTTTTCTATTGTCACACTATTTTAAAATGACACAGATCTGCTACAGATGCGTCACTATGTGCATAAGGGAGGGGCGTTAATGGATGAAGACTCAGTAGGGGGTGAAATACGATATACATGTATAGATAATTGAGATTCAAAATTAACAAAATTCATTGCCATTAACCCTTTCCCCACATGCAGACACATAATGATTCATCTGAAGTTCAAGTAGATGACTTTTGAAAAAAATTGTGACAATAAGAGACAACAAGAGATATTACTTATAATGAGTGACAATGGTTTCAACTTTTTACTATATTTATAATTCAATTTATTGAGAATTATCAATGGCAGATTTGTTGTTTGTTGAAAAGGGTTAAAGAATGGGACATGACACGTGTTTAACGAACACAATATGGCTAATAAAAAAACTAAGACCTAAGACCTAGAAAACTAAGACCCATTTTTAGCTCTACTAATGAGTTCAAAAAGAAATTCCACTGTGGACTAGATTGTTATCAATATGTACAATGTCAAATACTTTTGATTTCATTCAATATATCACACTGTAGACTAGTCACCCAGTCACTTTAAACAACGTTTTATAATATCATATTTAAATGTATATACACAGAAAACTCAGAGGAACACTTTGAAATGGCAGGCTTCGAACGTTTTCATTAATGAACTGTCAGTGTTCACCCTTTACATGATAGAATACGACACAAATGAAGCAGGTGAATTTTGAAAACTTATCTAGAAAATGCAACAATTACTCAAAATTACTTATTCCTCCCTTTTACACAATGTCTCAAACCTGTTGCATGAAAATTAATTCAATATTCTAGATATCACACACTTTTCTACAGTTATTCTTATACCATTTTCCGCCACTTATCTGCGTTCATGTTATTAGGCAGGGGAAATTAAGCAGAACACTTTTGAAAATCATTGTGCCAACGCTTCCCGCTTTATTCAGTTAAACTTATTATTCCCATATTTTTGTTTGGATATGTTCCAATTCGCCGGCCTCTAAATTCGGTTTAGAGGGTTTAGAGAAAAAGGGTAAGTAAGTTGTAAAACTATCAGATATCATAAACGGTTATGAGGTCTCCTGCTGTTACTATCTCGATTATATAACTGATTCTCGCTCAATAAGTTTAGAGAGCGGTCATACAGGGCATGAATATAAGATGTAAAATGTGTTACATTCATGTATACAGTCAAATTGTTTCAACAACAATACACTTATCCATGATAATACCAAGGTAGTGTTATTGCATTATTTACTGCGAATGGACAGATACTCAAATTATTCTTTAAGGTCAATTAGCGCATCTGCGTATTCCGATCAGGATCTGCATTGCACACACAAATTAGTCATAGAAAGTTTAACCCTTTCCCTCATACAGACGCTTTCTGACGCATCTACAGCAGGCGGCTTTTTAAAAACATAGTGACGAAAAGAGAAATTGCACAACACGTGCAATTTCTCATTTTGACACTCTGTTTTCCATTCAAATATAGAGATTTCCCATTGTTTGTAAAAACATATGTTCAAAGTCGTCTGCTACAGAATTGCCGTATGAGGGAATGTGTTAAAGGATTTTTTTTTTGAAACACAGAATTCATTTGTTTTTTATGTGTTAAACCTAAGACAGGTCTTATACTTATTGTCATGCTGGTTTTCACAGTTACAGCGCCAACATCAATGAAGGTACTTCGCTCATTAGTGCTAGTGCTATCAGCACTTTGATTTTCCCCAGGGGTCATGAATAAGTGAACTGTCGCCGTAACATACTGACATAATGTTGAAAACGGCGTACCCCCCCCCAAAATATGCTATGCGAAACCTGTGTACAACTGTTCGCTCGAATCGCACGTGCGGTTCGTGCAGTAGCCGACGACGTCGGTTTACATGTTTATTGGGTCTCGCACTTTACACAGTCGAAAGTTTACACTTTAAAAGCATTAAACATTTGTTAAAGATTCAATCAATCGGAAAAACATCGAAAGTTTTTGTTGTGTTGGATTGTTACGATGCCACGGCTTACCGAAAATCAGCGTTTGCGTGCCATCGGGATGCTGCAAGCTGGAAGGCAGCACAACGAGGTCGTTCAACAATTTGGTGTGCATAGGAACACTATAAGTTCACTGTATAGACGTTACCAGCACACTGGCAGTACTCGAGACTACCCTCGACCTGGGGCACCGCGTGTGACGTCACGTCTACAAGACAACCATATTCGGCTCACTCATCTTCGTAACGGACGAACCGTTTCCAATCTGCAAGTTTAACGGCTAGAACTATTCCTGGACACCAAATAATTAATCCTAGAACTGTTCGGAACCGTTTGCGTGCCGTTAACATACGCCCGCGACGTCCTGCAATACGTTCAGTTTTGACAAGACGTCACCGTGTTGCACGCCTAGGATGGTGTCGAATTCGCCTAAGGTTTACCCGTAGACTATGGGGGGAAATACTCTTCACGGACGAGTCACAACCAATATTTGCAACATTAGTTGGGGGTCTATGAGACGAAGGTTACGTGCAGTCATCAATGCATTAGGCGGACATACCAGATATTGAGTTTGTGACTTTAGATTTCACCCCACCAGTCTTTGACGCGATGCCAAGATTAAATGAGTAACATTTTTGGTGATTTCTTTTTGTATGATGCGCCGTTTTACTATTTATTCCTTATTTTTTTAAATCAGAAATTCGAGTTTTTGATATACATTTCTCCCCCTTTCTCTTGACTTCGATCTGAAGTCACATAACTGAACACAAGCAGTACACCAGAGCTGTGTCTATGTAACATCACTGGGAACCACCGTGGTCTGGGGATGATGGTGATGTCACCCCAAAATCCCACCACTGCCACCATTTGTTACATTCACCGGGCCCTTGATTGAGTTAAGCCACCATGGGTCACCCATCCAGAATGAATGTATATTGTTTTATGGCGCATCGACAGTTAAGGTCATTTAGCGCGCAATTAAATTTAATTATTCATGATCCCTGGGTAAACAAACCAGTACTAGGCTAGAAAATGTGCATTGCCTAAGTGCACTCCACCATGACGTAGTGCCGCGCCTGGGGATCGAACCCGGGACACCCGGTTTCGAAATCCCCGACGCTAACCACAGCGGATTCCTGTCACCCATCCAGGCACTAAATGCGATGTACGTTGCTTAACTTTGTGAAAAGCCAACCACTCTACCAGCGTCGCTATAAAAGCTGGCTGTAGAAGTGGTATTTGTACTTACACCCCATTCCCATTCCATATGTTAAATTTAATATGAAATTTACTAGGATAAATATGGGTACAGGAGGTACTTATGACAAGTGTGTGTTAATAAAGATATGCACCTGTATGTTACGTAAGTCAACACATTCTAGATACTTTATTATGTGACTGATGATGAACCAACTACTAATTAGTAATTTGTATGTATTATCAATATATAGCCAGCCCTTTATCCCACAAAATCTCACTTTTTTTATCAATCAACCTAATATGATATTTAGACCATTCAGAGTTACAGACATATTTGGATGCTTCTGCTGCAGACAACTTTTGAAAACAATGGGGCAAAGTAAAAGGATCAATTAATGAGCGATCTTGCCTTTTGCCACAATGTCATCAACTCAATTCAATGATTATATTTTCATTTAGATCAATAGAGATTTTCTATGTTTTCTTGTATACATATTGGCAGGAATGTTATATATGCACTCATTTGCTAATGGTTAACTGGTGGTGTATAATCTGTTCTGTAATATTTCGAGATTCAAACATATAATTTTGATACAAAGTTGATAACATGCTATGAAAAGCTTTCAGAACGTGCTCATTTTTACCAGACATATCAATATGAATCAATAGTATATATGCGTCTATTTTGACAAATTTCAGCATCCCCCATCATGTCTAAATAGAGAAATCAAGTCAAACAGTGCTTCATGCCCTTTTTCTCTTTCCCACTTTAAAACTCTTTCTGATACCTCTGCAGCAGACGACTTTTGAAATCATTTTGACAAAAGAAGAAATTGCTCAAAACGAGCAATTTCTCCCTTTGCCAATATCTTTTTTTTAAGCAATCGAGATCTACCTTCATTTAGAAAGATTGCCCTAGTATTCTCCTATATATTTTCCAAGTTGTATGCTGCAGATGTTTTGCCTGTGGGGAAGTGTTAAAGATGAAGAGTCCTGTTAACCCTTTCCCACATACAGCAATTCTGCAGCAGAAGACTTTGAAAAACATCTCGGTTAAAATATGGAAAACCTTCATACACAAAAAATATAATACTTGTTTGGGGACTGACACAGCTAAATTAATAGTTCTTGCTTTCAAACGACCTAGGCTTTGCCTATTAACATATATTACTTTTAAAAATAGAGTTGAAAACAATGTTGCAACAGGTGAAATTGCTCATTATGAACAATTTCTCCTTTTGTCACAATGTTTTCAAATGTCGTCTGCTTTAGATGTGTCAGAATGCGTCTATATGCGGGAAAGGGTTTAGTTACCATTGACAGACTGGACTGCGTCTGACGCGACTTGACTCCACGAACCCGGCGACGCACCACAATCAATGACCACATCTCCGGGGGACAACAGTTTATACTTCTCGTTCATCTCCTTCAACTTGTAGGCACTTCGACACCTCAGGTGGTCTCTCGCCGCCTGTTTCACATAACGATCTGCCATTTGTCTTTGGAGCCAAAGCTGGGAACTATTGGTTCCTTTGCAGACAACTTGGCTGGCTGAAAAGTCTCTCCTGTTGTTCACGCATCGTAATGATCGAAAGCTTTTACAAGTCAATGTTCTAGTAACGCTCAAAATGGATGGATCCATGTTTTGGGTATATACTTAACTGCTTGGTCCTGACTTTATTCTAACTGCAATGATAAAATCGTTACCTTCACGAACCAACTTGTAACCATTAGGTGGCATATAACATTTTCTGCATGGGGCAGACTCGTTTCGTAACCGGTCCTAGTCGTAACCGAAAAAAAATAATGTTTCGTAACCGAACCGATTCGTACCCGGAAATCGTTTTGCTGTTTTGTAACTGATACTGTTTTTAATCCAAAAATAAACTCGCTGTTTCCGTACACGAAAAATAAACAAAACACAGACGGGTATTGAAAAAGAAAGACAGTTGTATGAGGAGGAGCCCCTGTGCTGTTTCAAATGTAAATTCTAGCTTTCGTATCGTCGCTTCGTATTTATACGACCTTCACCCTGTCAATTTGAATGAAACATGGGAACGTTACTTTTCTCGCAACACAGAAAGTTGCTAACACTTTCCTGTAAGACTGGTATTTGTCGGTTGTATTGCACTAAAGGCATGTATATTTCTCATTATTTGATTGTTTCGATTTTTACATTTTACAACACTAATCTTAAAAGAGGTTGTATCGGGTTCTTTCGCCCTACAGTTCGTTCGCCCGTGAGCTAGGTTTGACACCAGTCCGTTCGCCCTATGTTTATTATGGGTATCACTTATAAGAGTCTGGTAGAGTCCGATTACACTGGTATTATTGGTATTATATGTATAGTGTCCCTGGTATTAACATTTTCCTTTATATAGATGTTTTTTTAATTTCAGTCAAAGATATTCTCAATAACACCGACCGATTGCATGATTGTGATGATGATACAGACATTAAGAGAACATTCAAGGCAATCATGCAACGAGTACCACAACCAGGTATCAGTTTATTTGATCGGTAGACTAGATAAGGAGGAGTAAACTGGTATTTTCTCAACATATCTCTATCATGACTCAACTCACCCTATGTTGTGGGTACTCAAAAGAATCGTCTCACTGAGACGACTCTTTTGAGTACCCACAACATAGGGTATGAGGGTCATGTATGGATGTGGGGATCATGTGAAATACTCTTCTTATCTAGGGCTCTGTATATTCTTTTACTTACCTAGACTTTTTTAAAGTTGTCTACAGATGATTTTTTGTATTGTGGGAAAGAATTAAAAAGATAGATGGTCAGTCAAAAATGCTATTTATTTCTTGTAATTTGTGCTTCTTGTTTATTTTTCATAATTTTCCATCTTATTCCTTAAAGATTAATGTATTTTGTAACAGTATGTAATATATTCTGTATAATTCCAGCGCCTTTCCACATTCTTTATTAGAGGCCAAATTAATGCTACTTCACAATTAGGAAAAGAAAACATTTTTCACAAAATTGTGCTAAAATGAATGTATTGCTTGTCACTGATTACTTTTGATGATGCTGCAGCAGACACATTTTGTAAAGGGAATTTCACATTTTCCCGGCCTCAAATGACTTATGTTTTGAAAACTACTTCAAGAATCTACCCTTTCTCAAATACAAAAAACCTGAAGTTGGGAGCTTAGAAAACATATAGACAAAGATAATGAAATTCTCTATAAATGAAAATATATTTATTGAAAAGAGTGGAAAACATTGTGGCAAAAGGAGAAATTGCTTGTTTTTTAGCAATTTCTTCTGTTGTCACATTGCTTCCAAAAGTCATCTGGTGCAGTGACGTCAATAATCCTCTGTTACTGTTCGAGGGATGGGCTTTAAAGAAGAAATATGGGTGAATGTTAATTCTGAAAACTGAAAATAATAAAATACAAATATCCCTTTTCCCGCATGCAGAGATATTTTGAAACACCTGCAGCAGAAGCCTTTTAAAAACATAGTGATTTCAGGATAGTTTGCCCATAATAAACTTTTTCTCTGTTTACTACAATGTTTTCAACACTATTTGATAAATATAACTTTAATTCATGGAGATTTCTTACACTTTTACCTTAATATTTTAAAAGTCATTTGCTGCAAATTGTTTTATGTGGAAAAGGGTTAAGTAACATTCATGTGAATGTAAAACAGATGTTATTATCACTCTTAATATTGAATTTTGAATAGTTGCTGTGGTGACCTCCGGCTACTATGAGAAAGGGGAATGGATGAAGAGGGGGATGACGTGTACTTCATTTACCAATGTATCCTTCAATCCACCCATTTTATCTGTATGCTTGAAAATACCAAGGTTTGTAATTCTATTTCTAAACCCTTTCCAAGAAACACAAAATATGCAAAGTAAAACTTTGTGAACGTTTAGTCATAAATATGGAAATTCAATATAAACGTAAGAACAGTTAATTAATAAAGTTGAAATATTGTGGCAAAAGGAGGTACTACTCATTAAGAGCAATTTCTCCTTTTGCCACATTGATTTCACAAGTTTTCTGTTTTTGAGACAACCAAAGGAATTTACATGTAGGCAAGGGATTAACCTGTTCCCACTTTTAGATGCATTTTGATGCATTTCCAGCAGACGAAATTTGAAAACATTGTGGCAAAAGAAGAAAACTGTTCATCATGAGTGTTATTATGTTAATATGTATTACAATCTGCCAGTGCTTCCATCAATAGCATCCTGAAAGCCCCTATGACTTACTGGCAAACAGTGAAGAGCCATATCAAATTTTGTGAAATTGCAGGTTGATCTGGGTCTACACTGTGAGGTTGCAAACCTGTTTTAAGTTGTTTAATTTATAAACCTGAGGTAACTTCAAAGGAAGTATTTGAACCAAACAGACATACTCACATGAGAGTTGAAGGTGGCTTGGTTATAATGTTTTGTTTTACATCAAAATGGCTTTGCCATACTTTGCCAGGCAAGTAAATCCTTTTCCACATACAAGATTCTGCAGCAGGATGAATTTTAAAACATCTTGGCAAAAATATGTAAAATGTCTTAAAGTATAATTAATGAAAAGAGTTGAAATTTTTTTTGACAAAAGAAGAAATTGCTCATTATAAGCAATATCTCCTTTTGTCACAATGTTTTCAAAAGCAATCTGCTTCAGGGGTGTAGAATGTGGTCTGTATAAGGGAAAGAGTCTATACCCTATTCTTGCACTCCCAAGGCAGACACTGAGTTAACTATATTACGGGGACAGTGGACCAGTTCTTAACCCTTTCCCTCATACGACAATTCTGCAGCAGACGACTTTGAACGTATTTTGTCAAAACATAGAAAATCTCCATAATTGAATGGATAACCTATGATGAAAAGTGGAAAACATTGTGGCAAAAGGAGAAATTGCACGTTTTGTGCAATTTCTTCTTTTGTCACTATGTTTTCAAAAAGCTGTCTGCTGCAGAGGCGTCATAAAGCGTCTATATGAGGGAAAGGGTTAAGCAATATTTTCTTTTACACAATGTTTTCGACTCGATTCAATAATTATACTTCATTTATGGAGTTTTTACATGTCTCACAAAGATATCTGTTGCAAATTTGTTTTATGTGGGAAAGGCTCAATGAATATTTATCTCAACTGTCATAATATTTTGTCTTTAAGTCGAATGCATGATACTATTGCAAAAGCCAGACATTTTGCAGTTCACACAATAGCCAGACACCAGGTAATGACTATTTAGGTTCTCTTCACCAACTTAACCCTACCCTCATAGAGCATGCTTTAAAACTGCTAGATATTGTATCATAGAGCATTCCATCTTCGTGATTTACCTTAACCCTTTCCCTCATATAGAGCAGCAGACAGCTTTTTGAAAAAATAGTGACAAAAGTAGAAATTGCTCAAAACGAGCAATTTCTCCTTTTGCCACAATGTTTTCCACTTTCAGTCATAGGTTATCCATTCAATTATAGAGATTTTCAATTCTTTGACAAAATGTGTTCAAAGTAGTCTGCTGCAGAATTGTTGTATGAGGGAAAGGGTTAAGTCCTGACATCATTATTTTGGTCCTTTTCTCCCATGACTTTGTATTAGCAGTCAATTGAGAAATGTGTAATTATATTCTGATGTCTAAAGATTCATTTAGTCCTGGACAATGTAGTTTATTTTAATGTTTATTTATCACAAACTTAGGAGACCCGTAGATATGTAAAATTGGTTTGAAACACAATCCTTGCTTAATAAAGTTTGTAAATTCAGTGCAGTACTTTCATCCTGCAAATGTTAAACCTGTAAACAAACCTCAAATTTCTGATAAGTATATCTCGTCATTTTTGTCACCAAAAATCTTGAACATTTAAGATATCATTGATACACAATCTGTCAGTATTTGCATATCATATACATTGTTTGAAAAAATGTTTAAAAAAGTATTTCTTTGAATAATTGAATAGAAGAGATTCTATGGACATGTTGAAAATCAATAATAAAATGTATTGTTGATATTAACCCTTCAGCCACATGTTACAATTCTTCAGCAAACCATTTTGAAAACATCAAGGCAAAACTATTGAAAATCTCTTTGAAGACATTATGGGCAATTGTCACAATGTTTTAAAATCATTTCAGCAGCACATGCCTGGAAATGCATCTGTATGTGAGACAGAGATCATGATTGGTTGATTGGATGTTGTTACAGATTTAGTAATTGATGTTTTGATCATATTCAAAAAGACTACACATTGATTTTTTCAGGTCAGCTATGGAATGAATTTTGCCCAGTATTTTCCAGACAAATGTCAGTTCGAAAGCATTCCTCATTATGAAGGGAATGGGGTAAATAACTTTTAGCAGCATTAGATGAAACAAGTTGTGTTGTGTTGTCTTAGTGTCGCTTAACCCTTTCCCTCATACGACAATTCTGCAGCAGACGACTTTGAACATATTTTGTCAAAAAATAGAAAATCTCCATAATTGAATGGATAACCTATGACTAAAAGTGGAAAACATTGTGGCAAAAGGAGAAATTGCACGTTCTGTGCAATTTCTTCTTTTGTTACTATGTTTTCAAAAAGCTGTCTGCTGTTGTGTGTTCTGTCTTAGGGTCACTTAACCCTTTCCTACTTAGAACAAATCTGTAACATATGACTTAGGGAAAAGATTGATTATCTTTAGAAATAAAAGTTTAATATTATAGAGTTAAAAATCCTTATCTTAATAAATGGATAGAATTCTTGAATAGATTTAAAAGATTGTGACAAGAGGATAAATTGCTCATTATAAGAAGTTTCTTTTTTAGGTCACCTGAGCTGAAGGCTCAAGGTGATCTATTCTGATGGCTCTGTCCGCCGTCCGTCGTCGTCATCCGTCGCCGTCGTAGGGTAGGGTGATATTACTCATTATTGGCAGCAAAGGATTAAAGGAAAAGATATTGCTTTCATTGATTATATATTCCTGTTTAACCCTTTCCCTCATAAGACAATTCTGCAGCAGACGACTTTGAACATATTTTGTAAAAAAATAGAAAGTCTCTATAATTGAATGGATAACCTATGACTAAAAGTGGAAAACAATGTGGCAAAAGGAGAAATTGCTCGTTTTGAGCAATTTCTTCTTTTGTCACTATGTTTTCAATAAGCTGTCTGCTTCAGAGGCGTCAGAAAGCGTCTATATGAGGGAAAGGGTTAATATAATGATTATGTTTATCTGGGTTAAATGTCAAGGTCACAGGGACTTGTATATATGTCAAGCATCTTTCTGCTCAATACTTCAAGAACCCGTTGACCCACTCTTCTAATTCAAAGGATGATGAGTCTCCATGAGAAGATGACCATTACTGGGTCAAAGTCATAATAATAACAGGGTCTGTAAATGTCAAATTAGTTTCTGCTCATTATCTCAAGAAACCTTTGACCAAGAATCTCCAAACTTCAAAAAAATGATTGAAGTCTATGAGTAAATGACAGCTACTGATTTGGGGGTCATTGGGTCAATGGTCACGGTCAAATGGGAAAAAGTTGAAAAAGAGCCTCGAAAAGGAGTAGTAAACATTTTTAAGTTCTATAATTTTTCCCTTATTACTAAATTTAAACCTACATTATGGGTACTCAAAAAAATCAACAAATTATTTAGAGATCTCACAACATAGGTTTTCTATGTAAAAGAGAATATGAGAACATGAAATACCCCTGATTTGAAGCTTTCAGTAAACTCTTTTTCACATGCTGACTGAAGCAATTGGATGCATTTGCTGCAGAAAACTTCTAAAAACATTTTGAAAAAGGACAAATTGCTCAACAGTAGCAAATTCTCCTTTTGCCACAATATTTTATACTCCATAGTCCATAACCTCATTTTATTGGCCGGATTGCTCTAGCAATTTTGGTCTATAGATTGGTGATGTCCGTCCGTCTGTCTGTATGTCTGTCTGTCCGTCAACATTTTGGTTAAAGTTTCAGGTTGAGGCAAAATCTCAGCACTGGAAAGGGTTACAAACTTGAAACTTTGTCTGAAGGTAACCAGTAACAAGTTCTATTGATTTCTATGGTTACTTTGACCTTGACCTTGGTTTGTTGATTTTCAAGGTCAAATTGCCGACAATCCGGCCTTACCGTCTTCAGCGGTTTCTTGTTTACAAATGTTTTACATCGCTGGAAATTTTGTTTTATTTATAAACACATTAACCCTTTCCCACATACAAAAAAGCTGCAGCAGACAACTTTATTTACATCTAGGCAAAAATGTGGTAAGCCTCTAAAAAGGATACTATTTTCATTGTATAGAGTTGAAAACATTGTGGCAAAAGGAGAAATTGCTTGTTTTGAGCAATTCTTTTTTTTTGACACAGATGTTTTCAAAAGTCATCTGCTGTAGAGGCATCAGAAAGCATCTATATGAGGAAAAGGGTTAATAACTGAGTGTAACTTTATCCCACAGCACACACCAATCCTGCTAGGTTATATGAGGAAAAGGGTTAAAAACTGAGTGTAACTTTATCACACAGTATTCACCAATCCTGCTGGGACATATGAGTGAAAGGGTTAACAACTGAGTGTAACTTTATCACACAGTATTCACCAATCCTGCTGGGACATATGAGTGAAAGGGTTAACAACTGAGTGTAACTTTATCACACAGTATTCACCAATCCTGCTGGGACATATGAGTGAAAGGGTAAACAACTGAGTGTAACTTTATCACACAGTATTCACCAATCCTGCTGGGACATATGAGTGAAAGGGTTAAAAACTGAGTGTAACTTTATCACCTAGTATTCACCAATCCTGCTGGGACATATGAGTGAAAGGGTTAAAAACTGAGTGTTACTTTATCACCTAGTATTCACCAATCCTGCTGGGACATATGAGTGAAAGGGTTAACAACTGAGTGTAACTTTATCCCACAGCATACACCAATCCTGCTGGGATGCTGTTCAGTGATGGAGTGCAAGGCTGACTCGGCTCATTTGATAGGGGATCACCATGTATGGTATGGGGAGGTGCAGCAGGCCCATGTTGATGATAATGTATCCAGTCCCATGCTGTACCAGGCCAGGTATAAGTAGGTGTAAGTTGTGAGTACTTACAGTGTAATCAGAGAATACTAGTAGATAAACCTTTGTTGTTTGCGGGAAAAGGTTAATTCAGTGTTGAAGACATTATGGAAATTCAAATAAGAAAACTTGCTCCTTTCCCCAAAATGTTTTCAAAAATGTTCTACTGTAAATGTGTCTAAGGTTGCAGATGTATGTTGATGCATCTTCAGCAGAAAACGTTTCAAAACATTGTGAACAAAGAGAAAATGCTCATAATGAGCAATTTCTCCTTTTGCTACAATAATTTCTTTTTTAGCTCACTTTATGCTGAGCCTCTGTGATCACCTTGTGTCTATTGTCAACAATTTCTTTTGTCCATGGGGTCAATTTCAACCCAACTGCAAAGAAATTTCTTCTACAAATTGTTCAAAACATAATATTCTAAAGAGAACTGTGGTTGCTGTGGCATCAGAAAGGTGGTAAAATGGCAACTTTTAAATTCTTCTTTTTTGAAGGTGCTGTTCTCATATTTAGACACAACTTATGCAGAATGTTTCTACGTTGACCCTTCAATTTTTAGCTCTACTGGCCAAAGGCCAGAAGGCCTTATGTCGTGGCGATGTGTCCGTCGTCCGTGCATGCATGCGTCCGTGCGTCCGTAAACAATTTCTTGTTAACACGATACAGTCTTCACTTTTGATTGTATCTCAACCAAACTTATACAGTAGTTAGATATACATGAGAGCTCGGTTCCTTTCGAAAACCAGCCAGATCCGCCTATGCATGACTGGATTATGGCCCTTGAAATGGTCAAAATTGCTATAAAAGAGCTTGTTAACACGATACAGTCTTCACTTTTAATTGTATCTCAACCAAACTTATACAGTAGTTAGATATTCATGAGAGCTCGGTTCCTTTCGAAAACCAGCCAGATCCGCCCATGCAAGACTGGATTATGGCCCTTGAAATGGTCAAAATTGCTATAAAAGAGCTTGTTAACACAATACAGTCTTCACTTTTGATTGTATCTCAACCAAACTTATACAGTAGTAAGATATCCATGAGAGCTCGGTTCCTTTCCTAAACCAGCCAGATCCGCCCATGCAAGACTGGATTATGGCCCTTGAAATTGTCCAAATTGCTATAATTGAGCATGTGAACACAATAGAGGCTCCATTTACTATCTGATCTTCACCAAACTTAGATAGTAGTTAAATATTGATGAGAGCTTGGTTCCTTTTGAAAACCAGCTAGATCCGCCCATGCAAGACTGGATTATGGCCCATGAAATTGTAAAAATTGCTATAATACAGCTTGTGAACACAAACTGACAAATTCACCAGACATACATGCTCTGGATTGAAAATGACCAAAGAACCATACCAGTAGAGCATAGGCCCTCATGGGCCTCTTGTTTTAATCAAGCCATATTGATGTTGATAACATGGAAACCAGGTGGTGTTAATGAATGAAAAAACTTTCTGATGCCTCTGCAGCAAACGACTTTTGAAAACATTAATGCTAAAAAAGAAATTGCTCATAATAAGAAATTTCTTCTTTTGTCACAATGTAATTAACTCTATCTAATCATATTACTTTCATATATAGAGAATTTTCTTATTTTTGCCGAGATGTGTTCAAAGTTGTCTGCTGCAGATTTATTGTATGTAAGAAAGGGTTGAAAAACATAACCACCAGGCTGCATAAAAGTCATGAAATTGTAACACTTGAAATTCTCTGCTTTGTTTGATTTCATTTTTTTAGCAGAAATCTGCCTTATGTGAATTTGGCAGAAGTGTTTCAAATACATGTATGACTTTCTACTAAAATTGTGGAAAAATATGGGCAGCATCAGCAAGGGGATGAAATGATAAAACTTTAAAAGACTTCTAGGATCATTGAATTTGAAAACATTTAAGTAAAATGTTTGTATATGAAATGTACATATTGGATATAGTTTAAAATGTGGGTGAAAAGAGATCATTTTGAAATTATCAAATTTTACAAAAGTTTGCGAGAAAACCAGAAGTTTCTTTATCAGAAAAAGAGTTAGGTTTATTCATCTGTAAAGAAGAAATTGATAGTAGACAGGAAAACGACATTCTGATATTTTAGCTCTTTCTCACATTCAACAAATCTGAAGCAGACGACTTTGAAACCATTTAGTAAAAAATATGGAAAATAACTATTTATAAAAGTTGAACAGAATTAAAATCATTCTGGCAGAAGTAGATATTGCTCAATATGAGCAGTTTCCCACTTTGCCACAATGATTTCAGAAGTCGTCTGCTTCAGATGCTTCAAATTGTGTCTGAAGGTGGGAATGGGTTAAGTTAAATAGTGAATATGTTAATAATGCATACTTGAATAGTTAATGTTTTCAATGTACTTGCTGAATGCTAGTGTTATAAGAAGACAAACAAAGTCATAAAGTCAGGAAGGTTTGGTTTTGTACGATGTAGCTAAGCTCATGTATTTGTGTATTTTAGATCCTTCAGATCTGTTGGAGATGAAATATTTATCCAGTCCTTTGAAGATGCTACTTTACCCTTTGAGAATTGGACTCATGAGGCCCATTTACGGATGGCCTGGACTTATATTAGGGAGGTTGGAAGGGACAAGGCTGAACCCCTTATCAAGTATGTTTTTAAACTTTCCCACTAACAGACACTTTCTGATGCATCTGCAGCAGATAACTTTTGAAAACAATTTGACAAAAGGAGAAAATGCTCATAATGATCAATTTCCCCTTTGTCCACAATATTTTCAACTCTTCAATAATTTCACTTTCATTTAAAGAGATTTTCCATAGTTTTGCCAAGATGATTTCAAAATCGTCTGCTGTAGACAGTATGTATGTGGGAAAAGGATAAAACTACAAACCGGACAATAAAATGATGGCTGATGAACAAATAACTTGTTGGAGATGAAATCTTTATCCAGTCCTTTGAAAAAACAGCCATATCTGCCTATGCATGACTGGATTATGGCCCTTGAAAATGTAAAAATTGCTATAATACAGCTTGTGAACACATTTCTTGTCTAACCTTCACCAAACTTAGATAGTAGTTATGAGAGCTTGGTTCCTTTTGAAAATGACCAAAGAACCATGCCAGTAGAGCATAGGCCCTCATGGGCCTCTGATTTTTTTATTGCCCTGTGTTTTTAATGGTTGTATGCTGGAAAGATATTAAGTTGCCTGAATCAGGGAAAAGGACTTAGTTCATACTGCCATACCTTTTAACTCTTCAGAGAAGGAATCCAGCATTTCAATGAAGCCTTTGATTTTTTTATTGCCCTGTGTTTTTAATGGTTGTATGCTGGAAAGATATTAAGTTGCCTGAATCAGGGAAAAGGACTTAGTTCAAGATATTAAGTTGCCTGAATCAGGGAAAAGGACTTAGTTCATACTGCCATACCTTTTAACTTTTTTCAGAGAAGGAATCCAGCATTTCAATGAAGTCAACAAGGATAAAGTAAGTAATTTTCTCTTAGAATGCCGAGCCCTGGTAGCGATGCGGGCTGTCAATCCATGGGTTGGGAGTTCAAACCCCAGCTCGGCCAACAATCTCTCCGACGTTTGACAAAAGTCACTGTGACAAGCGCCATTCGTCTTTAACAGTGTATGTGGAAAAGCAGCCGGAGTACTGGTGTGAGAAAACCAGGAAACATATGGGTAGGTGAATTTGCCGCCGTGATATGACTGAAAAATTGTTGAAAACGGCGTTGAACCCCAATCAATCAATCTCTTAATACGATATGACCTGTAACTTCTTCCACCATTTGCTAAAAAATTACAGTGTTGTAAATATTCTGCACTTTTAACCCTTTCCTTCATTAAACAAATCTGAAGCAGATGACTTCCAAAACAACAAGGCCAAATATGGAAATTATCTTCAAATTAAAGTAAAATTATTGAATAAAGATGAAAACAATGTGGCAAAAGTTGACTGCTATAGATACCTTAAAACTGCTCCTCTATATGGGAAAGCGTCAACTTGAGCATCTGTAGAAGGCTACTTTTGAAACATTGTAATAAAAGGAGAAATTGCTCAAAATGGTTAAATAATGATAGTTTCATTTGTAGAGATTTTCCATATTTTCGCCAAGGTATTTTTTAAAGTTTTTTCAAAACTCTGAAATTGCCCTTTTACTTCGAATCATGGATTTATAGATTGAGCAATTTAGAGTTTGATTGCCAGCGAGGGAATTCGCTTTGTTCTAACAATGACTCATAAACAATTGAGAAGCATCAAGATTTTGCTTGCATCTCTGTTCTTACAATACATTAACACTTTCCCCACATAGAAAGCATTTGCAGCTTACAACTTTGAAAACATCTGAGGTAAAATCTCTCTAAAGGTTAGTACAATTTTAATGTAGAGAAAAAAAAAAAATGTGGTAAGATATAAATGGCTCAATTTTAAGCAAGTGCTCTGATGCCACAATTTTTTCAAAAGTCATCTGCACACAGGAGTAAAGCAAGCTGAACTACACTTCTAGTAAATGGTCAGACATTAAATTAATTGATTGTCAATACATGTGAATGATAAAGGCTCTCTCGACTGTTAGTAGATGCAGACACAGGTGAAAAAAGATGTGTCTATTTTTTGTCTCGCAGCGACGAAGTAGCGAAAGCAAGACTTAGGTGTTGCTTTTCTGGTGGCGGTGATGGCGGCAGCATCAATAAATCAACAATGTTTTACTTTTCTCAATAAGTACTAGTGGTAGGGCTTTCAGATTTGGATCAAATATATATATTAATGGTCAAAGCTGAAGATGGGGAGACATTTATTTGATCGTAATTCTTGTTCTTATGTCTATTTTCAGATTAAGACTGGGTACCATGAAACTATAACAATGTTTTATACCTTTCTGGTAGAAGAGGCAGTCAATAAAAGCCCTGGTGCTGCTAATTTTGAAGAATTCCTAAAACAAAACGGACATTTGTTAGATCGTAGCTTAATGTACAAATATTACAGTACAGACAGATTTTCTTTACCACAGGCCAAAACTGAGTAAGTTTCTATAAAGACGGAGTTTATCTACATAAGTATTACCGGTTATTTGATGGGTTATCTGCTATGAAAGCAATTGAGGAAGAAAGTGCTACAAACTTATTAGTATATTGAGTCGATAATATTGTGAGAAAAAGAAGAAATTGCCAAATTTGAGCAATTCTTCTTTAATACTCTGTAATGTTTTAAAAAATGACAAATATTGTCTGCATTAGTTAACCCTTTCCTACATACAACAAATCTGCAGCACTTGACTTTGAAAACGTCTAGGCAAAAACACAGAATATTCGTTTAAATGAAAGAACATTAATTGAATAAGAGTTGAAAATATGGTGACAAAAGGAGAAATTATTCGTTTTTAGCAATTTCTTCTTTTGTTGCCATGTTTTTAAATTGCAGTCTGCTGCAGATGCATCAAAAAGCGCCTATATGAGGGAAGGGTTATAAAGGTTAATTTAAGAACAGTACTGTAGTTTGCTCATTTGAATGAGGATTGGCATTTTAATGGTGTAGAAGTTTTAAAAACTTCCTCTTGAAGAGGAAAACTTTAAAATTCTAATTGAAGTTGAAAATAGCGGAGACAAGTTTTCTTGTGATATTTTAATATAATTGCCAAGCTTTTTAAGATCACCTGAGCCGAAGGCTCAAGGTGATCTATTCTGATCACTCACTGTCTGTCCATCGTTAACTTTTAGCTTTAAGCATCATCATCTCCTAAACAACAGGACCAATTACAACCAAACTTCACAGGAATGTTCCTTTGGTGGCCTCTTTCAAAATTGTTCAAATAATTATGTAAATTCCATTTAGAACTTTGGTTGCTGCGTCATCAGAAAGGGGGCAAAATGTCCAAACATTAAAAATCTTCTTCTCTGAATCTGCTTATTAGATTCCAATTTAATTTGTTTGAAATGTTCCTTGGGTGACCCTCTACAAAAATTGCTCAAACAATACTGATTAGTTGAAAAACATGGCAGTCAGGCGGCATCAGAAAAGGGGCAAAATGATTACCTCAGTGATCCTCTTCTTAATTTGTTCAAGCTGTATTGATTGGTTTCAAAATCATAGCAACCAGGCGTCATCACAAAAGGGATAAATTGAAATTTTAGCTACACTAAACTTCACAGGAATATTCCTTTATTGGTCCTCTTTCAAAATTGTTCAAAGGCTTACATTTATTGTAGAACTTTGGTTGTTGCAGCATCAGAAAGGGAGAAAAATACCCAAACTTTATAATCCTTTTCCACAATAATCTGCTTGTCTGATTCCAAGATAATTTGTTAGAAATTTTCTTGCATGACTCTACAATACTGTTCAAGCCATAATTTGTTAGAAATGTTCCTTGGGTGGACCGGACCCTCTACAAAAACTGCTCAAGCAATAAATGGGCAAAATTATTACTTCAGTGATCCTCTTCTTAATTTGTTCCAAGCCGTATTGATCGATTTCAAGATACAAATGGCCTTTACTGATAAGCCATTTTACTATTTCTTTAGCAGTGTCCACTCCTTGCAGTTTCATTGGCACTCCTGATCAAATTTTTAGCTCGACTTTTGAAAAAAACGGGAGCTATTGTCATGACCCTGGCGTCGTCATCGGCTGCGGCGGCGTGGTCGTCCGGTTAAGGTTTTTTTTGTTCAGCTCAGCTTTTTTTCTGTTTTCTAACAAACTACTACTGTTAAAGTCACTAAACTTCATAAACATAATCATAATATGTTAAATAATAAAAGTATATAGCTGGAAATCTTTATTTCTTTCACTTAAAACTTCAAAACGTAAGGTTAAGGTTTTTTGTTTAGCTCAGGTTTTTGACAATTTTTTACTCATGATTTTTCATATGTTAAAAACTTTTCTTTTTTTTTGCTTGAAACTTCACAAACTTGCTGAGTGTCTTAAGTTGACCTTATATTACAAGTTTCATAACTCTGTAAATAGTATTGACAAAATTATCTCCCCATTTCGATTTAGAAAATCTACTTTGAAGGGAGAAAAATGATGATAACTGAAACACAATTTAACCTATAGCTTTGAAACTTCCTAAACTTATTCAATGTCTTAACATAACTTGATACAACAAGTTCCATAACCCTGAACTTAATATTGACCAAATTATCCCCCCTTTTGGACTTAGAAAATCTACACTGAAGGTGTTGTCATCCGGTTAAGGTTTTTTATTAGCTCGACTTTTGAAAAAAACGAGAGCTATTGTCATGACCCTGGCGTGGTCGGCGGCGGCAAAGGCGGCGGTGGCGTGCGTCCGGTTAAGGTTTTTTGTTTAGCTCATTTTTAGCTCACCTGTGCACGAAGTGCTCAGGGTGAGTTATTGTGATCGCCCTATGTCCGGCGTCCGGCGTCCGGCAACATTTTCTCCTCTGTAACCGGTGGGTCAACTGGGATGAAACTTCACAGAAAGCATCCTCGCAATGTCCTCACCAGAATTCCTTAAAATTTTTGGGATCCATGCAGAATTCTGGTTTCCATGGCAACGAAATGAAAAAAACTTAAAAATTCTTAAAAATCTTCTCCTCCCAAAGTGTCAGGCCGATTTTCAAATTATTTTGTAGAAATGATCCTTGGATGACCCTATATCAGATTTCTTCAAGCCATGTTGATTGGTCGAAAAACATGGCCCCCAGGGTGGGGGTGGGGGGGGGGGGGGGGGGGGGCTATTTTGCCAATATGGCTATAGTGCAAACTTAAAAAATCTTCTCCTCCAAAAGTGTCAGGCCGATTTTCAAATAATTTTGTAGAAATGTTCCTTGGGTGATCCTCTATCAGATTCCTTCAAGCCATGTTGATTGGTTGAAAAACATGGCCGACAGGGGGCGGGGCTATTTTGCCTTTTATGGTTATAGTGAAAACTTAAAAAATCTTCAACATCTTCTCCTCAGTAACCAGTGGGTTAATTGGGATGAAACTTCACAGAAAGCATCCTCTCAATGACCTCACCAGAATTCCTTCAAATTATTGGGATCCATGCAGAATTCTGGTTTCCATGGCAACGAAACGAAAAAAACTTCAAAATTCTTCTACTCCCAAATTGGTTGGCAGATTTTGAACTTATTTTGTAGAAATGTTCCTTGGGTGACTCTATCAGATTCCTTGAAGCCATGTTGATTGGTCGAAAAACATGGCCGCCAGGGGGGGGCGGGGCTTTTTTGCGTTATATGGCTATAGTGAAAACTTAAAAAATTTCTCCTCCAAAAGTGTCAGGCCAATTTTCAAATAATTTTGTAGAAATGTTCCTTGGATGACCCTCTATCAGATTCCTTTAAGCCATGTTGATTGGTCGGGGCTTATATAGCTAAAGTGAAAAAAAAAATCAGGTGAGCGATTCCAGGGCCATCATGGCCCTCTTGTTTATTTATTTTTTAGTAAACTCTACCAAGAAAATGGACACATCCCATCAATTTCTTATTGAAATCGCTGTATAAAATATTTTTGAAATTCATTTGTTATTGCAATAAATACCACAAGTTTCATCTTATTTCTTTGAAACCATGAACACTATTCAAATATTTAATCATCTTAAAGCCAGTAGAGCAGTTCAGGCATTCATAGACATCCTTGTTTTTAACCCCTTTCCCACATACAGCAAATATGCAGTAGACGACTTTGAAAAGTATTTGCAAAAATATGGAAAATCTGAATTACTGAAAAAAGTTGAAAACATTGTGGCAAAAGGAGAAATTGCTTGTTTTGAGCAGGTTTGAACAATTTCTACTTTTGTCAGTGTTTTCAAAAGTCGTCTGCTACAGAAGCATTGGAAAGAGTCTATACGAGGGAAAGGGTTACAAGTCTCCATAGGTTGTCTTTATCAGGGAAAGATATAGCCCTTTCCTGCTTACACCAAATCTGCAGCAAATGAATTTGAAAACATCTAGGCAAAAATATGGAAAAATTGTGGCAAAAGGAGAGTTTGCTCATCAAGAGCAATTTCCCCTTTTGCCAAAATGTTTTCAAAAGTAGTCTGCTGCAAAGGCATCAACATGCGTATGCATGAGGGACAATTGTGAGTTGATGGATTATGTATAGACCCAAGAATCTCTGAAGTGCTTACATATCTTGATGGTAATGGTGATGTTTGTTTACTGTCAAAATTTTGAGATTTTTCTGGATCATCTGCTTTTGAAATATTGGCAGATTAAATTCTTGTGGAGAAATAAAAAGTGGAAAAAGGAGAAATTACTTGTTCTGAGAGCTATTTCTAACATTTCCAAAATGTTATCAAATGTCTTCTACAGAGGCATGTCAACCTTTGTCTGTATCGATAATGAACGCTAACGAAATTCTATTGCATAATCAGGTTAGCCTATACAAAAGATGTTACAAATACATATATACAATCAAATCTAAATGTAATGCAATGCTTCACGAATAGACTAATCATATTTTTCATTTTTTTTTCAGATTTGTTTTGCCAGACAAACAGAGATTACCAGGCTTTCATTTATAGGAGAATTTCAAACAAATGAGCAAAGTTTCCTTGTCCTGTAGTAGTTTTAAAAGTGTACATTTCAGAGTTTAGGATCAACCATAATCGCAATAACTGTTTTATTCTATTTTATGAGTGAAATGAGCTACATAACAAATTTTAATGAATCTGCAGCAGATGACTTTGAAATCTAAGCAAAACCTCTATAAATGAAAGGACATGTATAATTATTTAATCAAGTAGTTTTCAAGTCATCTGCTGCATATTCATCGAAATGTGGAAATGGGTTAATAAGAAAATAACAATATAATTGTTATAATATCTGTTCTTTTATGATGATTTGGTGAAAAAAATCCATTTGAAGTATTTTGTGAATTTTCAAGCTAAAGGAAAGTGTGCAGCACGTGCTGTGTTCATACCTGCAGTTAAATATCAATTAACTGATGATTTTTGGACAAAGCAGGGATGTAAATCTTATCTGGGTTTCTTGACTAAGTAAGATTATTTATGCACACTCTAAGCATTACAAAATCTTTATAAAATTAAAACAACCAAAGTAGAGTCAAAACACTATTAATTTGCCTAGTTCTGACCATCAGAGATCATTGATATAGTTTTCTTCAGAGGACAAGAAATCATGAGATGTCCTCTTTAACTGTTTCCAACATGTAGATTGATTTTGATGCAACTGAATCAGATGACAATTTTAATCATTATTTCAAAAGAGATGTTGCTCATTTTTGAGCAACTTCTCCTTTTGCCTCAATTTTTTAAACTCCATTAAATATTTATCGTTTCATTATCCATATTACTCCAAAGATGTTTTCAAAGTTGTCTGCTGCATATTTATGGTGACACACTTGTTATAGTCGAAGGCTGCAGAGTTACCGATGTGATCTAGATGATACTGTAAAAGATGATTTTTAGCTCCACTGGCTCGAGCTTATGTCATGGCGAATTGTCCGTTGTGCGTGCATGCGTTAACTTCTTCCTTTAAACGACTTCTTCTCCCTAACCACTCGGCCAATTTGGTTGAAATTTCATAGGAAGCATCCTCTCAATGTCCTCTCTTAAATTCCTTCAATTTTTTTTGATCCATCCATAATTCTGGTTTCCATAGTAACCAAAAGAAAAAAAGTGAAAACTTAAAAAATCTTCTTCTCAGAAAGTGCAAGGCCGATTTTCAAATAATTTTGTAGAAATGTTCCTTGGGTGACCCTTTATTAGATTCCTTCAAGACATATTGATTGGTTGAAAAACATGGCCACCAGGGGGCGGGGCTATTTTGCCTTATATAGCTATAGTAAAAACTTAAAAAATCTTCTTCTCCGAAAGTGTTCAGCCGATTTTCAAATTTTGTAAAAATGTTAATTGGGTGACCCTCTATCAGATTCCTTCAAGCCATGTTGATTGGTCGAAAAACATGGCCGCCAGAGGGTGGGGCTATTTTGCCTTATATGACCATAGTGAAAACTTAAAAAATCTTCTTCTCCGAAAGTGTTGAGCAGATTTTCAAATAATTTTGTAGAAATGTTCCCAGAGGGCGGGGCTATTTTGCCTTTTATGGCTAAAGAGAAAACTGTCTGGCCGATTTTCAAATAATTTTGTAGAAATGTTCCTTGGGTGACCCTTTATTAGATTCCTTCAAGAAATGTTGATTAGTTGAAAAGCATGGCCGCCAGGGGGTGGGGCTATTTTGCCTTATATAGCTATAGTGTAAACTTAAAAAAATCTTCTTCTCCGAATGTGTCTGGCTGATATACAAATAATATTGTAGAAATGTTCCTAGGCTGACCCTCTATCAGATTCCTTCAAGCCATGTTGATTGGTTGAAAAATATGGCCGCCAGGGGGGTGGGGCTATTTTGCCTTATATGGCTATAGTGAAAACTTAAAATATCCTCTCCTCCGAAAGTGTCGGGCCGATTTTCAAATAATTTTACAGAAACATTCCTTGGGTGACACTCTACAAGATTCCTTTAAGCCATGGTGGTTGGTAAAAAGCTTGGCCACTAGGGGGCAGGGCTGTTTGGAGATTTGATTTTTGCCTTATGGCCGTGGAGCGATACTGGCCCTCTTGGGTCTCTTGTTTAACAGGAACTTATCACATAAATTCAGTCTTTATCTATTCCCCAAAGAAGTTTCAAAGTTGTCTGATGCATATTTATGGTATTTGGGAAAGGGTTAAATCCATTGTTTCAGCTGCATATCAACTTAGTGATAAAAGGATATGTGTAATTCTATTTGAGCAAGAAAAATCTTGATTAATGAAAGAACACCGGTTAATTTTATTGAATGAAACTGTGGGAAAAAGAGACATTGCATTTGATCACCGATCTCCTTTTCACCCGGCCGGGTAGCTCAATTGGTAGCGTATCTGACTCGTGATCTGGAGGTCACGGGTTCGATACCCGGTTGCGGCGACATTCTTTCGGGCGATGTTTTCCATTGCCTCTCACCTCTGATCTATGTAAGAAAGTAGTCAGTGGCTTCGAAAGAATGTTGTGTAAGTACTGGTGTGGGAAAGCCAGGAAAACATGGGTAGGTGCACTGACCGCCGTGATATGACCAAAGCTGTTGAAAGCGGCGTTAAACTCCAAACAAACCGATCTCCTTTTCTCACAAAAAGTCGAAGGCTTTAGTTTTTAAGATGATTTTAACTGTGGAACTTACCACATCAATTCAGTGTGTTTATTTATTTGTTTGTAAATAAAATAGTTTTAAATGTCAATTTACAGTAAGAGTTTTTTTTGTTTGTTTTTAGTCCAAAATATATTTGGAGGGAGATAATCCATACTAGAACCAGTGGTGTTACTTTAAATGACCGATTATTTTCATTTTTGACTTTAATCGACTATTCAGCTGACTTTTGATGTCTCTGCAGCAGACATTTGTAAACATTTCAGAATGCTCAACATGAGGAAATTCTGTTTTCCAAAGATGTTTTGATCTTTGAAATATTATACATAACATTTTCAAGATATTGCATCCCCCAGAGATGTATACATTTATTTTTATTAAATCTATAATTGAAATTAAATGAATGTTGCCGCAAGTTTTATAATGTGTAACCCTTCATTCAATACTCCACCAAAGCTTCTTAAATGTATGAACTCGTTTTAGACATCAGCAAAATAAAAGTTGTGGGAAAACGACAAATTTTGAGCAAGTCCTCTTTTTAACAAACACAAAATGGAAATGAAGAGTGAAGAGAAATTTTCTTTAACTCTTTTTATTAGATAACAGATGGAAATGAAGAGGGAAAATGCATTTATGAGAACTTGTACTTTCTTACCATGTTTTCTTATTAATTTCAAAATAAATGGCAAGCTTGATGAAATTGCACACTTGGGAATTAATATTTCTCCAGAAACTCCCAGAAAACTTGTACAACAAGATTGAAAATAGGGTAGATCCTTATCAGATTGCTTTTTGTGACCCATGTGTGTTTCCAGTCATTTGGTGGGCACTGCATTTCATTCAACAGCCAACCTTCAAAATATTTACACCAGCTGACATACATTAAAGTACAACATGTATATCTCCTGTTACTGTTGCTCATATTTTCATACATGTGATAATTTTTGGTGACCTTTCGGGGACAGGCGATGAAATGCCCACCAATCTAGGAGCTCCGGGGTCATGCCTTGGCGATGACCACACTGACACACATACCAACTAATGGATAAGTTTCAAGATGTCCTGCATGGAGCTAGTCGAGATCAGCGTCCCGTACAGGCCAACTGCCTACCTAGATTGGTAAAATTATGGGTCTAAATTTTTTTCTTCGGTTTGTTATGACTTTCCGGGACAAACCTGCCTCACTCCGGGAAAGAGATATGATTTCCGGGACAATATCACATGTATGCATATTTAACTACACTAGGAAGTATGTAAAAATATAACCATTTCGAAACAAAGAAATTCATATGGAAATAGAACAGATGACAACAAATGTTAAGGGTTTGTTTGTTTTTTTTATTTTAAATTTTTCAATATCTTAGATGTAGTAACAAGATAATTTAAATTAACATTTTATACATATCACATTATTTTTATTTTATGAACATCAAACTGTCAGCAGTTAAATATCTATGACAAAATAGACTTTCTATATTTTCAATGGTTTAAATTGACATGAAATACATTTTAATGAGAACTTTGTCTGAATGGAAAAAACCCTGCTTGCATTACGGTAGCAGCTTCAGAGATACCTATTACACTTAATCATTTTGCAGTATTCCAGAAGTACACTGAAATTAATGTGGATAAGCAAGATTTTGTTTACAAGAGCTTAATGTGATTCTTTATTTTCAAACTGCTTTTACATGTATGCTACCAGTTGGTTTATAGAATAGAGATAATAAACATAAATAATGCTTGCATTACGGTAGCAGCTTCGTAGATACCTATCACACTTAAGCATTTTGCAGTATTCCAGAAGTACACTGAAATGTTGATAAGCAAGATTTTGTTTACAAGAGCTTAATGCGATTCTTTATTTTCAAACTGCTTTTACATGTATGCTACCAGTTGGTTTATAGAATAGAGATAATAAACATAAATAAAAAAGAAAAGAGCGAAGAACAATTGTTTATTAACAAAACATTCACGTTGTAGTCTACCAATTATTTATTAGCTTAAATAGGCCCGTTGGTAAAATCTTGAAACCAAACTTCTTTCCATGATTCAAAAGTGATCCGTACCATTTTTCCTTCACTAGCAAGTAGTTTTTACTAGAATCATTAAACTGTCAAGTGTTTATGCAAACAAAAACCTAATGAAGAAAAAGGCTTAGCCACTTGCATGCTTACATGCATTTTACACTATTTGTTTTCCACAACAGATTAATGTAAAGTTAAATGCTGTTAAACGAATACACATCCATGCTTTATTTGCCGTGTTTTAGTCACTATTTATGTTTTATTTCTTTTCTTCTGGTGCAGCTTCTTGTTCTTGTTCTTGATCTTCAGGAATTGGAGATTGCTGAAGGTAAATACATGTATACAGTAGTAAAAGAAGACCATCCATTTCATTTTTATTTGTAACTTATGTACATCAGTACATATCACTCAAATGAGTCATTCAATCTTTCTCACATGCATCAAATTTGCAGAAATTGAAGCAAAAATATGGAAAAACTGTATTAATAACACTTGTAATTTGTTGGATAGAATTGTCAACATTGTGGCAAAAGGCAAAATTGCTCAACCCTTTCACACTTGCAGAAGGAGTTTGATCCATCTGCTCATAATAAGAAATTTCTCCTTTTGCCTCAATGTTTTCAAATCTATCGAATAATTATTTATTCATCTCTGGAAAAAGGGATTATGTTTGGAAAAAATGAAAATATTATTCTGATAAATTCTGTTAAAAAACATTGTAAAAAAACTCTAATTTTCTAAAAATGTTTCAAAATGTTATCAGAGACATATAAATAAGGTTCCAATACGTAAAACTGATATAAATCTATTCTTGTTTTTCCAACTTTATGACATAGAAAATCTCTAGGTTAGAAGTAAACTTATTTTCAAAATTGTTTAACAATCTTAAGGTCAGAAATCTTGTTTTCAACACAAAATTGTTTCCGAGAACGAAGGTCTGAAGTGTTTAACAACTGTTTAAACCTGTCCCACATGCAGTTGTATTTTGACGCATTTTCAGCAGACGACATTTGAAAACATGATGAGCAATTTCTCATCTTGCCACAATGCTGTCAACTTTATTCATTAACTCTACTTTCAATCAGAGATTTTTGCCTAGTTGTTTTCAAATTCATTAATTGCAGATTTGTAGTATGTTGGAAAGGGTTAAGAGGCATCCATTTGTAAATTTATGTCTGACCATGAAATGAAAACAAATATGCAAAATTTAAATAACATTAAGGCAGTTGAAAATAAAAATGTTGGAAATGACGAAATTGCTCATTAGTGCAATGTCTCCTTTTCTCAGAATGTTTTAAAAAGTGTGCTGCAATTGTGGCAGTTGTAGTTTGTATAGGGTAATGTTTATGCACATTTGTGGAACAGGAACAAACTTATATAGATTATTAATTCAGGGTCAGTTAACTGTTTTACCTTTCCTGCATCAGCCTTGTCCATCTCTGCATCTTTCTTTTTTTCTATAGCTTTCTTCTCTTGACTGATAATATCCCAGAATTCTTTTTCAGCTTTAGAATAAAGATCTTCTTCTTCCAACGGAATCTCTTCTTCTCCCTCTTCCTGTTATAATTATAGACAAATTAAAAAAAATTAAGTCATGCTTAAGGAATCAATTGCGGTAAAAGTGATCAATTAGATAGAGTACAGATTTCGTCAGTTTTAAATATTCAGCAGTTATTCATGGAAGATTTTTTAAAGATTGGGATGCTTATGATATGGATTAAGATTCAATTTGAACAAATTGCAGGCCTGAATCGACACTGTGCTTCATAGTTATTCCTGTTGTAAACTTCCATGTACCAGGGTTCTCCCTGGCTCATTTTTCCTTTGCGCCAACACTTTCGCCAAATTCAAAAAGTTGGTGCCATTTTCAAGACATTGGAGCCAAACTGGAGCCAGACCATTCTTTCTTAGAAACCTAAATTATGTGTGCTTGGAAATACTGGTGCACATGTATTATGCTATCTTCTCTAGTCATAATCTATCCAACATTAAATTGATAAAAAAGTTGGCTTGGCCATGATTCATTAGATTCCCATATGGAATGAATCATGTTCTCAAACCATATGCATTGTGGTAGCAGGAATAATTTCTGATATTGCATCTTTGTCTGTCTGTCAGTGCTTTCCTTCTAAACACCAGTAAATAAACTATTATGTAGTGAGTTGTATTATTAACACACATTTATTGCACTAAACTTTTACAATGATTACTTTTAAAACAAATAAGAATGAGTGTAGGTAATACTTTCTTGAATGACAATTGTCAGAAAGAAGAAAATGCACGAATACCCATTACAATATGTATTTTCTACTTCAGTCTTCATTATTTTGTTATCTTCTTAAAAAGAAATTAACTAAAATGGACAAAAATTGATTTTAGTTTCATAGGTAAGTATTTTTTGACAGCTGACTGTAAATTTGATAGATCTTTATGGTAAAAAATCGGCAATTAAAAAAGAATTTCCTATGGATTCGTGTAAACAAAAACACAATCTTTCAACAGTTAAATTAAAATAGGGACATTCTTTAATCATATCCTAGTTTTTTATTAAGCTGTTTATTGAAATTATTTTCCCCTAAACTGCTTGAACTGATAAATAGTATTGATTGGCTTGAAGGCGTGATCGAGTGTCATAAATGGGGATGGAGTACGCATTCTCAATAGTGATTGGCATAAATCTCGAAGTTTAACGGTCACGTGACCTACTCTTATCTATCGCCTGCAGCGTTGGTGGTTTGATAACGGCTTGTGTATAGTACTTGGGGGGACCCTTTATCTCTGCCAACATCCATAGGTGTGTAATTAAACCCTTATTCCTTCAATGTATACTTTGTTTTGCCCAAAATCAAATTAAAGTCGTAGTGCTAAAAGTTGATGTAAATAGGTTGGCGCCATCAATTTGCGCCAAATGTTATTTTCTTGCGCCACTTTTTTAATTCTTGCGCCATTGGCGCCATTTGCGAAGCCCAGCGTGAACCCTGATGTACTACTTGTACACATTCTGTCTTCTGGAAGTCTCTATTTCTTCCTCCTTTGCTTGTTCAACACTTTTTCACATACACAAAATATACAGTAGATGAATTTAAAAACATTGATGCAAAATATGGAAAGCTTCTATAAATAATAGTTTAATTTTTTAGTGGATTTGAACATACAATGTATATTGTAGCAAAGAGGAAACGAATCTCTTTCAGTAATTTCTCCTTTTACCTCAATGCTTTCAAATCCATCCGCAGAAGATGTGTCAAAGAGCGAATTGGAAAACTTCCCCTTTCCATCTTTTTACTTTGACAGTTGATATTTGAATATACAAACTTGCAATCAGGTTTCTGTTCAATTAAGCACTTTCAGTCCTAATGGCAGTATTGGGTTCCTTGCAAACAATAAAGATTCAGGTCAGATCATAATGAGCTATCTCACCTCAAATCAGCATAGTTTGCCTTTTAGAACTTTATCAAAATATTCCAAAAGCCTTATTACATGAACATTTAAGGTGCCTGATTTTGACCCTGAAAGAGTCTACTTCAGGAAATCCAGAGCTGAAAGAGTTAAAGATGCCCTTTAACCCTTTCCATCATACAACAATTCTGCAGCAGACAACTTTGAACATTTTATGACAAAAAATAGAAAATCTCTATAATTGAATGGATAACCTATGACTTAAAGTGGAATACATTGTGGCAAAAGGAGAAATTGCTTGTTTGAGCAATTTCTTCTTTTGTCACTATGTTTTCAAAAAGCTGTCTGCTGCAGAGGTGTCAGAAAGCATTTATATGAGGGAAAGGGCTAAAGGTATTCATGACCAAACCAAAAAAAAATGTGTATGAAACTCACTCTGTTGTCTTTGTCTCCTCCTGCAGAACTCTTTGCCCTCTCTTTGATTTTCATTTCACGATGCCTGGCATCCAAAATCTTTTCTCTTCTGGTTTCTCTTTCAAACATCTGTGGTGATAAAATACATGCGTCAACAACGTTTCAAGCAAATAAAGCACCCCTTTTATTACCATTGTGCATTGGAATAAAATTGTGTTTATTTGAAAAAGTTGGAAATAGACCTTTCGCTGTCCTAGTTAGTCAATGATGAATTTAAAAGAAGCTTCTGATATATACAGTTTATATTTAGATAACATTTTATAGATGTGCACATTGAGCCTTTCTACATTTGTTGAAAATACTCAAAGGCTGTTAATGTATAGGATGGCCAAATTGCTAATTCCGGCTTCATATCAAACTTGGCAGAGGTATTATGCTCAATAACACTGTGACGAAGCTAAGTAAAGATTAAATAAATACTATTTGAGTTACAGACCTGTCAAATTTTGTGGAAGCCACCTGACTAACCTCTGAAGGTTTTCCACTAATAGTCGCATTTGGAAAATAGGCACATTAAAACATAAACAAATTTCTGTAGCAATAACTTCTTTTTACCACAATGATTTCAAAGTCATTTGCTGCCCAAGCATCACACATCATCAGTAAAAGGCAAATGGTTAAAAAAAATATATTGATTTTATGAAATATACCATTTGTATCTAACAACTTACTGCAGTAACTAAGTTCTTCTCGTTTCTTTGTAAGGTAAATAAGCTATCAGAAAGTTCAAGTAATGTTGTTGTTCCAGTGTGTGACCCACATGCCACTAGTCTGCCTTGTTCTTGTACTCTCAAACTGTGCAGAGGCTCATCACAAACCTATGTAAATAAATAAATAAACAACCATATTCTAATACATTTCAATGTAAATGTACACACTACACAAGGTGTGTATTTTCATGATATAAGGGTTCAATTCAAGTTTGCGTACTGGTCAAATTCATTTAAAATTACAAATTTACAAGTTGAGAGGTTACTTATTTGTATAAAAACAAGTTGTTGCATCATTTAGCAAGTGGAATATGACAACACTTGCACTAATATGCAAGAAGCAATTATGCATTTTCCACATACAGTTAATCTGCTGCAGACAATTTTTGAAATCGTTATCGGTAAAATATAGAACATCTCTATAAATGAAAGTATATTTAATGAATAGAGCTCATTATGAGCAATTTTTTCTTTGGCCACACTGTTTTGTAGTGTTGCCTGGAGCAGATGTGTTAAAATGCACCTTTATGCGTGAAAGGGTTAAAGCTTTATTCAAACCCAGAGTTACATGTTTAAAAAGCAGTATTTGTTTTGTAAAATACCTATTACAAACTGATTCTCTCTTGCTTCTTCAACCCTTTCAAAAATACAACAAATGTGCAAAAAGGCTACTAAGAAAACGTATAGGCATGTAATTGTACAAACACAATTTTTCCAAAAAGCTGTCTGAAGCAGATGTGTCAAAGTGTGTCTGCATACATGCATGAAATATTCAACTTATTCATTTATTACAAAAACAAAACTTTAGAAAAGCCAATTTGTGATCTAATAAACATCAATTCTAATTTTAGATTTGATTGATTGTTTGGTGATTAAAGCCGTTTTCAACAATTTTCCAGTTATATCACGGTGTTTCGGATAAGTTGACAGTACTACAGGTCCATTTATCCTGACACCAGCCTGTCAGATGTATAATGTCAAATCTGCAACCCTGAGTGCTAAGGAGGGCAGCGATAACTACTATTTTAAATTCTTTGGTATGACCCTGGCCTGAATTGAACCCATGACCCACAGGCATCTAATTTTATAAAGGTTATTAAAAATCCTCATTAACTGTTAACCTTTTCAACCTGTAAATGCTTAGTGTACACACAAACGTGTTTCATAGCAACTGGAATCCGTATAAGTTATGAAAATACATGACATACTTGTAAACTAAGAGTTGGATCATTTTGTTTAAAGATCATGTCCCAGACATCGAGTGTTCCGTCCATTTTTGTGATGAAGAATACTGACGGTCGGATAGGACTCCAGCAGCCATCAGTGAGGTAAGATTGATATTGTCTGAAACAAATCATCAAAAAGGTTACTTTAATTCATTATATACCTGCACATTTTCTGATGCAAGAACAAGAAGATGGTCATGCGCAGATTAAAATTCCGTATTTGACTGTACCAAATATGTTAATGGTACATCACTGAAATATGATATCATGTCATTCAAAATGAGGTAGTTTGAAGTGATTCACATACCAATCATAAATTTTATTTTATGAGTAAACTTATTTCGTGATTTAAAATATTGAATTTTGTAATTTTTTTCTTAATTCTGTCTTAAAAGTTATACAAGGTATAAAATAAAAGGATAATTATGTTGCCGTGGCGATATCGGATTTGATATTGTCTATTTGGGGTGTAGACAATTTATCTCTCTTGAAATTTGTTAATTTGAGATATTAATTGATCACGCCCCCCTCGTAGTTCAATATCAAACCAGATATCGCTACTGCAACATAATATTCCATATTGATAATTTTCAAATTATTCTACTTAAGGATTACAGTAAATCTGCAGTAGACAACTTTGAAAACACCTTTTTTTTGTAAAAAAAAGTTTAAAACGGTGTTGCAAATGGTTTCAAAAGTCATCTGCATGTGGGAAAGGAAAAACGAAAATAAATATCGCGGCATAATTGACATAGATTCAAATACATGTACATGTATGTTGCAATATTAACCCTTTCCATCATACACCTTATGTTGCCTCTGCATTAGAAACAATTTCACCTTTTGCCGCAATGTTTTCCCTAATAGAGATTTTCCATAATTTTCCGAAGATGTTTTAAAAGTCGTCTGCTGCTGATTTTGTTGTATGTGGGAAAGATTTGAATGATATTTATTTTTGCACAAAGTTGTGAATCAGGTTAACATTGTAGAGCAATACTTACTTTGTCCACATGATAGAAGATTCTCTGATATCTTCAGACCAGATTCTAGCCTTCCAATCACCCACACTTAGGAAGTTCTTTGGGAAGAATGGATTTCTTTGTAATGAGTAAACAGGCCCCAAATGGCCTGGATAGACAGCAACTATTTTCTCTGCAGGGGTCTTAGCTTTTCTGTTACAAGCAATCACAGTGCCTTGTTCTGTTCCAACCATGAATTTTGTTGGCTGAAATTAGGATGGATGCTGTCAATTAACCCTTTCCCTCATATAGACGCTTTCTGACGCCTCTGCAGAAGACAGCTTTTTGAAAACATAGTGACAAAAGAAGAAATTAGTCAAAACGAGTAATTTCTATTTTGCCACAATGTTTACCACTTTTAGTCATAGGTTATCCATTCAATTATAGATATTTTCCATTTTTAACAAAATATGTTCAAAGTCTTCTGCTGCAGATTTGTTGTATGAGGGAAAGGGTTAAAAGTGAGATCACATTATATATTTCTTTTTTCAATTGCATGGGTTAATCATCAACAAAAGAGAAGTTTTAATTAAATCTTATTCATTTTGCACTGATTGTAAAACAAGTTTTACCACATATTAATATCTCTGTCTTTTTAATGGATAAATAACTAGAACTCTTACAAAATGCTTGGTAAAACCCTTAAACTTTACCCTTTCCCACATACTATAAATCTGCAGCAGATGATTTTGAAAACATCTTTGCAAAATCATGAAAAATAAGCTGTGTCAGAAGAAAAAGGGGTATTGTTGCATCCCTGTAACTTGATATAAGGGGTATGGCAGTGAAACATGTACGGGTAAGGTTCTAGCTCATCAAAAATATATGCCTCTTCTCAATTTAGGTAGAAAGTGAAGGCTAACCAAAGTCTGTAACTGTATGCATATATTCAACAAGACCCCATTTTGATGGACATGAAATGTTAATTTTATTGGAATGCACAGCAGGACCTTTTAAAAAGTTCGTCTTTTGTACTAAGTCTTAGTCTAGTGTAAGTTTGATTAGTTTTGGAAATAACACATAAATTTCAACTTATTATTTATTATTTTTTAGAAAAAATCTTTACTGACCAAGGCTCATATGACAAACATTTATTTTAATTGTATAGTCTGATGGCATTGGTCCTTTGGTAAAAAAAAATGAGTACCATAGTTGGTTCATATTCCAGTGACATGGCCCCTTGTGCTTTGGTCAGATCTTGTTTTTTTGTTGGATCTAGGATGAGTTTTTCTGTTGGTTCACCCATTTTTCTGATATCCCACCACAGCACCTGTCCATCTGAGGATGCAGAGAAGCATTCTGTACCAGTTTTAGATTGGATCCACATGGCTTTATAAGCTGGATCTCTATGACTGTGTTCTATTGGTGTCATCTCTACTGGCTGGGATCCCTTCCTCACATCCCAATAGGCTGAAAGAAAAATAGATATACATGTAAGTGTTTATCCCTTTCCCTGATACGACAATTCTGGAGCAGACGACTTTGAACATATTTTGTCAAAAAATGGAAAATCCCTATAATTGAAAGGATAACCTATGACTTAAAGTGGAAAATATTGTGACAAAAGGAGAAATTGCACGTTTTGTGCAATTTCTTCTTTTGTCACTATGTTTTCAAAAAGCCGTCTGCTGCAGAGGCGTCAGAAAGCATCTATATGAGGGAAAGCGTTATACCCCCATCTCCTGATATCCTATTTTATTCACTAATTTAACTTTAGAATACGGAAAAAAAACCAGTATAGTATTAGAACAAATAACCATCATAATGACAACGTCAATTCAGCAATAGAGGAAATTACCATTTCCATATGCAAATTATTTTCAGATTGACACTCATGCATCAGTAACAAACGAAAGGGTGAACACAAGTTTGTTATGAGCGGGTAAAAACATGAGGGATAAGAATTGATAACATTGCCATGTTTATGATGCTTTCATCACAATGTGTTGCAATGTAGCTGAAAATGATATAATTTCATTTCACATCTCCGATGGAAATTATTTCCTTCCCAGTAAAAGGATTTTTCTCATCCCAAACTTTGTTTTAAATAGATCTTTGTTGTAAACATAGTTTTATACTTTAACTTCCAACATTTGTATTCCATTAGATAGAAGTATTATTGTGGTATAAATAAATTTACTTACCAACTTGACCATTGTAGCAACCTCCTAATAGCACATGAGAATCTTTTGGATTGTATTCAACACAAACTAATGGTGATACTGGTTTAATAGTCATTTCTGGTTTATTTGGATTCTCTGAAATGAAATTTGTTTTTAACATGTACTCATCTCCTAGAAATAGATCTACATTATGAGTCATAGTTCAGTGAAATTGGGTGTTATGGTGTCATTATAACAGTATCTCTAAAATATGCTGCATAACGGTGTAATTCGAGATGGATTACACTAGTAGTATATTGAGAGCTATATCACACATAGACTGTCAATAAAGGCTCACCTAAGACTTCACTGCAGACAGATACAACATTATTCCATAACAAGACACAGCTCATTAATTTTCATTCAGTAAACACAAGTCAAATATGATTCATTAGATTAGAGGGGTTCTTTTTATAGTGTTGAATCAGAAAGGAGTCATAATGCAGAAAAATAAGCCTCTGGTATATATATATATCAACTGTAGCTCCAGGTCAGTCTGTATGCACACACACATATTTATCAGGATATGTGCTGTTCACTTTTGAGTGAAGTAGCAATTAATGGATATTCTTAAAGGGAGTCAAAACTGTAGGAACGATCTAGATCTATATTTGTTTCACATACATGTCTGAAAGCCCTTTTCCTGTGTAAAGCCTCAAATACAAAGCATACTGATTCTGGAGCATTATTTAAAACATAGAAAAATCATAAAAAGTAAAATATAAATCAGTTGTGAATTATTGTGAGTACTGCACATCTAGACACAAGTTACAACCATTGCGTATGAAGTTATGAATAGATAAAAATTCCAATATACTTACCAACATCCCAAATGTATGAATCCATACTTGTGTCGGGCGATGAACCCTGGAATTCTAAATTACAATAAGCTACAGCAAGTTTTCTTGGACCATCTGGATACCAGGATATGTGAGTTGCAGTTCGCTTGATGTCATTTGGATCTCTGTGAAAAGTTTAAAACTTTTAATGATTCACCTAATTCTTCAAACTGATTAAAAATGTAAACGAAGACAATGGTCAAGTTCAATCCCAGAATATGAATAGTGTATTCAAATCCTTCCTGTCATTTAACCGTATAACTCCGCCCACTAAGGACTAATATATTCTCTGTGCATGAACCTGTATCCATAGAACTTTAGTTCTAAGTTGTAGATTGAATATGAAATATATCGATATCATTGGTTTCTCACTTCATTTAATCTTCGCTTAAATACACAACAAGTATATATACATATACAGAGGTTTACATGATAATCAAACTAGGTATTAGTCATTCTAATTCTATTTTTCAGAAAGAGAGTAACTGAAATCTAAATTTGTCTGACCATATTTTAAAACAAGAGCTGTCGGAGGACAGCGCGCTCGACTATATGCCGCTTATTCACATAAAGCACTACTTCATTATATTGCACTTATTAACCCTTTCCCTCATATGGCAATTCTGCAGCAGACGACTTTGAACATATTTTGTCAAACATAGAAAATCTCCATAATTGAATGGATAACCTATGACAAAAACTAGAAAACATTGTGGCAAAATTTTCTAAGTAATTCAAGGGCCATTACTCCATATTTAGGAAACAATGGAGTTATCTAACCTAATTGTACGATGGTCCTTAACAAATGTGTGAAGTATGAAGTGATTTGAATTATGAAACTTTAACGTTGAGCTAAACGCAAATGTTAAAACTGACCGAGTCCAAAAATAGCAAAACCTTTAAAAAAGGTTTACCAAATGTTTGACATCATGCAAAACCTGTTTGATATGTTGAAGAATTATATTTGATAAATGAATGATCACAATTAGAAAGGAATGTAACCAAAAATTATGAATTTATCTAAAATTCTTAAAATCAAACAAAAATCATGTTATTTATTCCCAAAAAGTCACACTCAGCATCTTCAACATACAATGTGAAGAAAAGTATTATATGTAATTATATTCCAAATATGAAAGCCCTTACACAAGTTACTGTCTTATTGAGAAAAATTTAAAAATTAAATGAAAATGACAACTTGCCCTAAAACTTTAACCACCCAAAATCATGTTTTTTACCCCAAAAAGAAGGTCACACTCAGCATCTTCAGCATTCAATGTGAAGAAAGGTATAAGATGTAACTACATTCCAAATATTAAAGCTGTAGCACAAATACTTATTGAGAAAAATTAAAAAATTAAATGAAAAGGCCAACTTGCCCTAAAACTTTAACCACCCAAAATCACGTCTTTTACCCCAAAAAGAAAGTCACATTCAGAATCTTCAGCATACAATATGAAGACAGGTATTAGATGTAATTATGTTCCAAATATAAAAGCCCTAGCATAAGTACTTATTGAGAAAGAAAAAATCAAAAAAAAATCCAACTTGCCCTAAAACTTTAACCACCGAAAATCAGGTTTTTTACCCCAAAAAGAAGGTCACACTCAGCATCTTCAGCATTCAATGTGAAGAAAGGTATAAGATGTAACTAAATTCCAAGTATTAAAGCCGTAGCACAAATAATTATTGAGAAAAATTAAAAAATTAAATGAAAATGCCAACTTGCCCTAAAACTTTAACCACCCAAAATCACGTCTTTTACCCCAAAAAGAAGGTCACACTCAGAATCTTCAGCATACAATATAAAGACAGGTATTAGATGTAATTATATTCCAAATATAAAAGCCCTAGCATAAGTAATTATTGAGGGAAAAAAAAAAAAAAAAATCCAACTTGCCCTAAAACTGTAACCGAAAATCATGTTTTTTACCCCAAAAAGAAGGTCACACTCAGTACCTTTAACATTCAATGTGAAGAAAGGTATAAGATATAACTATATTCCAAATATTAAAGCCCTAGCACAAATACTTATGAATGAAAATGCCAACTTGCCCTAAAACTTTAACCGGACGCCGACGGAGACGCCGGGGCGAGTAGTAAAGCTCTCATATTCTTCGAATAGTCGAGCTAAAAATATGTTTTTAAAGTTGGCAAATTGAACTTTCCTTATTGTATTGAACATTTCATGATTTCTCACTTCCAGAAACAACCATGATTTTTGTCCTTAATAATTGTTTATTTTTATAGTATCATTCATGTGAATTTATTTTAAAATCAGGCTGCTACTTTCAGGAGGTGTTTTTTTTAAAGGTTTCTTTATATAAAGAGACTTCTTTTGTAACATCCCAATATAAATTTGGATTGTCCTGTCTTTATAGAATTTGTTGAGATTGCATGAGGAATAACAGACACAGGGTGATAACATTATCTCACTTTGATCACTTTTTGCTTACATGAGCTAAAATTCTCTGTTTGTCTTACCTAAATACATTTATGGTTTTGGCGGATGGTGACTCCTCAACTTCATCAAGTTGTATACAATCAAAATATTCCTCATAAATATCTATGGCATTATTCTGCTTGATACAGTGCTCCATTATCTGTCCAAGAAAAAGAAGTTAATGACATCACTAAAATGGGATCTCTGTGTACATATATTTGATTATTGCAGAACTTAGTGACAATCACTTTGAAACACCTACTTAATATCAAGGTTTAACATCAGATTATCTTTTTTTCATCCTTTGTCATTCATAATAGACAATTAATCGTTATTTGAATTCAACATGTTATGAAATATTATCATTGACCATCCAAATAAAACATGCAACTTACAGTTCCGAGACTTTGGATTGTGTTGACATACATTTCATCTTTCTCAACCTTTTTTCTGTATCTTGTGACTTGTTCAACTTCTTGTGGGTTAACATCTTTTGGCCAACCACCCTCAGTATGATTAATACCTCTTGAGCCAGTTTCGAATCTTTCTGTGTTGATCTGAAATGTATGTAATTATGTAACTTATAATACTTTTACAAAAGCTACTATATTATAAAAAGGATGTTAAACAGTAATCGAGTTGTGATAGATCTCTTTATTTTTGTATATATATATGATTGAATTTGTGATGATCATAAGATCGACTGTCATTGAAGTATCAGAACCTAGTACTACATTGTGCAAATACCACATGTACCATCACAGTGTTTCATTTGGAACTTTCAATAGGTCCTTTTCTGTGTGTTTTAAGAAGACAATGGGTCTTACTTTGTGATTTCTTTTCTACCAGATTTCAATGAGTTCTGACAAAAGTTGAAAGAGTCTTGGACTCTGCATGTGCAGCAAAATGAAACACTACCAATAAAGCTTGATGTTAATTTTCAAGATATAATTCTTTGACAAAAAAAACTATGCAAATGGAAAAGTTACCTCATGTTCTGACATTTCTTGCACACATTGTATTCCACTATCAACAGGATTTCTTTCAATGAAATTTTCAGCCAGAGAGGGGTCCGGGAGAATATCGACATGCAATTCAGCAGATCTATCTGTGAAATTACACTGTCGGCCGAACTCTGCCCTCTTTTTGGTATAAACGTAAACAATCTCCATTTTTTGGTTTGTTACCAGTATCTATAACTGTAGAATCTGAAAAATAAGAATGTAGAGTTTTAAAATAATGCATTATACATGTGCAGGGTAATCAGGATTATATGATAATATTTAAGCTTGTGCATAGGAAAAGGTAAAACTTGGCTTGCGTGATCACAAATAAGTTGAAAAATCTGGAAAACTGGAAGTAAATCCTTGACAAAGAGTTGAAAATATGGCAATAAAAGGTGAAATTGCTTGTGTTGAGCAATTTCACCTTTTATTGTTATCTTTTCAAAGTCGTTTGCAAAAGCAGGCGTCAAATGTCATCAGTGTGTCGTATCGGATTGACTAGCAAATAAGTAATGCAGTGTCCGACAAATCCATTGCCCGGAGCCCGCGGGCTACCACAATAATTGCTCGGGCTACTGTCATTTTCAAATGAAAGCCCGGCGGGCTACTGTTTATTCCCGTGTCTGGTAGCCCGGCTTAATTACTTACACACATGTCGTGTATAAACAGTGACTGTATGTTACATGCGAAAACAACTCGCTGTGACCATAAACAAATCAATATCAGTAGGCGGAGTTACCAACCTGTCAGATCGAGTGGTTTCAGCCAACCGAATCGCGTCAGTTATAGTCAATTAACGTGATATATATACCCATTACGGCGGACCAATCATTAGTGACCATTATTCCCTGGGGCTATGTGTTAATCCATGAATGATTGTGAATAACCAATGAAATTCAAATATTCCCTTAAATGTATTTTGATCCATATTTCTTCTTCCGGTATGCGATGTTTGCAAATTGGTGCAGACCGGTTCAGAAAGACGGAGAAGAAAATTGTCGCCATGCAGAAGTTAATAAAATAAATTCGATCCAAATATTAAAGACAATACAATACGACCACTTCTAGATCTTATCTTGCCGTTAATCAAATATGAAACACCTTCATAATCGACATAGTATTCGTAATATCAAAGAAAATCTTTGGGATGAAATCTATAATGAATAATAAATGCCCAATCATGGCTTTGTTTACCAAAATTAATTAGCATAACCGGCGGGAAAAAAAATCATATGACTTAATAATTGCGATTTCATTGGAAGAAATGATAAATTGGGTCAATGACGTTAACGACCCGACGACCCCGATCAAGAGTGGATCCCAATGTTTACATTCAACGCTGTTTACCGATTTCAAATTCTCAGTAGGGAACCATGAATAACATTGCGCAATTATCAAAATGGCGGCTATGTTGTGAATAATACCGTAACACATGAAACAAATTTAACGTGTATCATGTGTTACGGTATTATTCGCGTCATTGTTTTTGACAATATTTTATGATTTAATCCTTTCCCTCATACAACAATTCTGCAGCAGACGACTTTGAACATATTTTGTCAAAAAATAAAAAATCTAATGGATAACCTATGACTAAGTGGAAAACATTGTGGTAAAAGGAGATATTGCTTGTTTTGATCAATTTCTTCTGTTGTCACTATGTTTTCAAAAAGCTGTCTGCTGCAGAGACGTCAGAGAGCGTCTATATGAGGGAAAGGGTTAATAACTTCATTGAACCTGATAAATTTGACTTTTGGTTAATAAAATTGAATCTTATTTAATATGTCGTTCTTTGTAAAAATGACACTCGTATCGTATGCCCTGTTTCGGTGAGGGACCTAAATCGGGGACCTCCAATTTGAAGAGTTTATCTACATCATTTGATTTTTTGGTCTCAAGTTTAAACATTTCTGTCACTAGCTTTTAAATCTTTTGTAAATATGGATAAAATACATACATTTTATGCAGAATATTTTAAATAACCTAGTGAAAAATAATCTTGAAAAACTTGAGTACCAATGTTCTCCTATCTGTTAAGCTCCACCAAAAAGTCGCTTTTCCAAATTTCATTTTCTTTTTTTAACTGAATGCTGCACTTCAGGTCTTTTGCAACACAGTCATGTTATTTGAATTGCTCACTACCCTTAAATCATGTACATGGTGTGCTCTTAATATTATGTTTGTACAGAAGTAGAAAACAAAAATAATCATAAAACACTCATTGGCATCCGCGATATTTCGGGCTACCAGCTTCCAAATCTGGTAGCCCAGTGGGCGGATTCTGGAGATTTCGTCTAACTACCATTTCGTCTAACTGATACTATAGAGTAAACGGGGTAGAGATTTCGTCTAACTTATCGTATATAGTACAATGTAATCTATATCGATATGAAGGTGTTATAGTAAGGTGTTAATTGACCGATTATAGTAAATGACAACAAACAATTTCAATTAGTTTTAACATTTTATGGTTTTAATTCGTAATTGTAATATGTATTTGTTATAATTTCATTGATAATTTACAGTAAATTCAATACTTGTCCTAAATGTTTTCACTTATTTTCCCAAAATTTTATGGGAAATTCAAAGATTACAGGAATAGAATAATTATATCGATGGCTCCTTTCCTTACAAGACTTATACCTTTTCCAAGCTTTCAACTCAATAAAAATTAGAATAGTTATATCACGTTCAGTCAATCGTCAATTCAAAGAAGAAAAATAGAAGTCGTTAAAAATTAACGATGACTCCTTTTCTTACATGAATTATACCTCTTTCAAATTAATCAAAATATTACGGGAATAGATTAGTTATATCACGTTCAGTCACTCGTCAATTCAATGAAGAAAAATAGAAGTCGTTAAAAGTTAACGATGGCTCCTTTTCTTACATGAATTATACCTCTTTCAAAATTTACGGGAATAGAATAGTTATATCACGTTCAGTCACTCGTCAATTCAAACAGAGATATATAAACACATGTCTCTGATTCAATGAAGAAAAATAGAAGTCGTTAAAGATGGCTCCTTTTCTTACATGAATTATACCTCTTCTAAGCTTTCAACTCAATCAAAATTACGGGAATAGAATAGTTATATCAACATCGCGGGAAAAGAAGAACTACTGAGAATAATTTTCCAAGCATTCGGCTCAATCAAGATTACGGGAATAGAATATCTATATCACATTCAGTCAGTCATCTTGAATCATTATAGGAAAAAGGGAAGTCGTTAAAAATAATCGAGGGTTCTTACAATATTTCTAATATTAATATATATCGACATAACGGGTACAGGACAATAAGGTAGACGACTTTCGACTCTATACACATTAAGAGAGAGAGAGAAAATAATCAATCTTACCGTTTTCACAAGTTGTTTTTAATTAGCATTAAACATGTTTGATTAAAGCCGATTAGATCTATCCATTTAATAGAAAACCTTTATTTTTTAATAATTAATTACAACACAACACAATTAGAAATATGCCGTCAATCATTTACACAAAGTCGATAAACAGTTAATTGAAATAAAGTGAAATAAACTATATAATCTAAGTTAAGTGCAATAAACTATATAATTGTAAATGTTATAACAAATAACATTAGAATAAATATAAACATCATATAGACATAAGGGTTTTTTCATGTTTCGTACAGTACATCTGGACCGAGGTTACAAATCATATTCTATACTGTTCTGCAATGAATAACAACATTTTATTAATATAAGAACACATTGGAATATATTGGACATAAATGGTAAGTCAAATTTATTAACTGAGCTTATAAACAATTATAATATTTAACTTCTAACTATATACTACACATAAGACATAATAATCCTTCTTGTTTATAAGTTAGACGAAATCTCTACCCCGTTTACTCTATAGTATCAGTTAGACGAAATGGTAGTTAGACGAAATCTCCAACATCCCCAGTGGGCTACCAAACAATTCTGAAATTTGTCGGACACTGGTAATGTTTTAAACTTGCATAAATTTCACAAGAGCACAAACTGAATTAAAACCCTCAGTAGAGTATGAATATGAGAAAACCAAGAAACACATTGATATTGTGAATAGGTGGATATATCTGACTGAAATATTTTTGTTTGTTTGAATGGTGTTCTACGCCGCTTTATGTTTCAACAGTTTTGCAAATTATATCATGGCGTTTCCTGAGTAAGTTCCCAGTACTCCTGGTCCATTTTCCCTGACTTCAGAATGTCAGACATTGGCATGGGTTTGAATCAGCATCTGAAGCGGAAAGTTACCACAACATCAATGAGCCGTTAGAAATACTGTTGAATAGAAACTCAAAGAGTTTCAAAAAGTGACATGAAATATTGTTACTTATTTTTTATTGGTGAAGTTTGGACTAAATGTTTAAATGCAAGTTTTTAACAAACAGGATTTGCTTTTTTTTTTAATAGACAGAGTTCTGCTTTTGAACGTATCAGACGAGAATTTATAGAAACTAAATAGCTGTTCAACCATAACCCCAGGACAAACCCAACACTATGAAGTAAAAAACTCGTGAACTTTTTTCGGACTTCATGGTGTGGATAAACATTACTAACTACACCTTTTTACTAAATGGACATCTGCAATTACAGCTACGTCGCTAGCAGTCCAACTAATACAATGTTAACTCGAACTAAACAGTGTTACCTTTCTATTTTAATGCAGCCTTAACCATGTATTTGTTGCTGTAACTCTTTATCATAACACATTCATCAACTGCTACTAAGCGTTGCTAATAGAAACAATGTAACGCGCATGTGCAAATTGTTTTTCCGGGCAAATAAAAAAAATACTTCATTTATTTTTGACGAAATATATTTCGCAGATAAATATCAATGAAATACATCTACATATTGATAATGATTTTATTTTTGAGATTTTGAGAGAGTGTTTTATTTTTATATTTTCTTGTTTAATAAATTGGAAATATCAAAAAAATTATGACAAACTTCTCTAGTTCGTTAAATTATTTTCTCTGTTTGTAAACATGTCACTGACACTGATAGACAAGCTGCACAAACAGGCCAGGTTAAATTACGTTTTCTGTCCTTGTTCGTCACTGTCATGCTTTAAATTTATGAAAGGAGACATTTCCATGACTGCTCTCAATGTCACAAACACGTATTTTCATTGTTAAAATCCGCTGAAACACAGTAAATGTCAGGTCCAAAGGTAACAAGTGCAACTTTACATGGTTCAGGAAGTGAACTGCCACAGGAAGCCTACTTCTTTTATTGCTATTGGAACACATTTTATTTGATCTCCACACCAACATTACATTGATCTACATTTCATCCTAACCACTTACCTGGAATAATATTTTTTAAGAAATGGTAAAAAAAACCTATGAGTTATAATGTATTTTAAACCAGGAACACTTTATTACATGTAATACAGTGAACTCGACAGTTCCGGGTCATCGACAATTCCGGGTCAAATTTGGAAAAAAATGTTTAGTATTCGAGAATGATACAGTATTTTGACAATTTGATTATCAAGTCATATTCTCCATTAGCTTGGCTAGTTTCACTTCGATTTAGGACGTTGTCATTTCAAGAACGGATGTCGTAATCTCGAATCACATGACTGCATCGATTCCCGCGAAAGCAAAATCTCAATATTTTTATTTACCTATCACAGCGTAAATTGCTGATTGTATCCATAATTTCAGTAATACAGTTATGTATTGCACATACATGTATAGGTTATTTACTACTGAACAAGATATATATCTTTTATTGACCTGTCGAAGTTGTTTATGCCAAACTAGCGGATAAATTTGACCTAGTTCACATACAACACTTTCGGGTCAGCCAAAAGGAATTTCTCAAAATTATCAATTTATTAGTAAAACTATTTTCGGAACTTTTTAAGAATAATTTAAAGCTTATGGTGATAAATCAATGTTAAAAATTTGTTAATAAAATTTACATTTTTTGTCAAATATGACTTATTAGTTGGTTGAAAAATTCATCAGTTTTCGTGCATAAAAGTGTGTACTGTAATTTAGCCCCATCACTGTTCTGTTTTTCGCGGCAATAGGTAATTGCAAGTGATATATTTTAGTTCTTTTTTTCATATTATTTAAATAAAAATGACAAATGAATATCTTGTTATTAAAAAACAGCTGTTTGAGGTTACCCTTGATAACAGAAATAAACATTTGTCACGTGACCCGGAAATGGCAAGTTCGACCCGAAACTGTCAAATTTACAGCTTGCAATTGCAGACACTAAAGAAACATTTTAACAAATTTGTATAATTGTTGAATTATATCATCGTGGGTAGGAAGTATTTGTTTAACATTTTATGTAGTTTTGTTTCTCTCAACTTTCTTTTCAAAGAGACAAGATTCGTTAATTTGATTACTGACCCGGAACTGTCGAGTTCACTGTATAGTGTTCCTGATGTAACCAATTAAGGTACATGTAGGTAGTATTTGTCTACATGAATACTGTTAACCCTTTCCCTCATACGACAATTCTGCAGCAGATGACTTTGAACGTAGTTTGTCAAAACATAGAAAATCTCCATAATTGAATGGATAACCTATGACAAAAAGTGGAAAATAGTGTTGCAAAAGGTTTTGTGCAATTTCTTCTTTTGTCACTATGTTTTCAAACTGCCGTCTGCTGCAGAGGCGTCAGAAAGCGTCTATATGAGGGAAAGGGAATAAATATTTAGCTTGTGTGATTATAGTATGAGTGTCTGTGAATGTCAGTGAGCAGATACTCGTTCGTAACACTTGTTCATTCAAGATTTTATGATGAACCACTTATGAAGCACTTAACTTTTCTTCATAACTCAATATAAAAACCATCTATCCTGACTCCATTTGTACATTTATATACTATACAACAGTAAAATTATACAGCCCACCAAGGATTATCTTTTATTGAATCCCCTGGACCTGGGGTACAAATAGAATTCAGTATTTATTATATACCCATAAAAAGCTGTCTAATGTATACTGAACTAAACTATACAATGTTTTTGATTCCTTCAAGTAGTGCTGAGTAAATTAATGATAAGTAAGGTGGTCACAGGTATGACCTCCCGCGTCATTATTGTAATCCTGTATCCAAAGAATTTTTGTTTTGTTTTCAGAAATGCAACAAAAGATGATGTAAAAAAGATCTCATTAACTCTTGGGGAGGTTCTTGGAAGTTCCGATAAATCATCTGATTCGTTGACGTTACTGAGACAGCTGTTCTTTATTCTACAAGCAACAACAGGACTTATTGTAAGGTAAAAACGCAAACAATTCCTACATGAAGACAACTTTTGATACAATGGTATGAAACTACTGTATAATTATAATTTCATTTTCAGAGGTTTCTGTTTTGTTAGAACACTCTCTGTCTGTCATCAGTCATCGTCTTCATCTGTCGTTAATTTTCAGCTTTAACCCTTTCCCTCATATGACAATTCTGCAGCAGACGACTTTGAACAAATTTGTCAAAATATTAATCTCTCTAACTGAATGGATAACCTATGACTAAAAGTGGAAAACATTGTGGAAAAAGGAGAAATTGCTCGTTTTGAGTAATTTCTTCTTTTGTCACTATGTATTCAAAAAGCTGTCTGCTGCAGAGGCGTCAGAAAGCGTCTATATGAGGGGAAAGGGTTAAACAACATCCCCCCCTAAACCACTGGACCAATTTCAACCACACTTCACAGGAATATTCCTTTGGTGGTCCCTTTTCAAAATTGTTCAAATATATAAATTTTGTATATAATTTAAGGTTGCTGCTGCATCAGAAAATGTCCAAACTTTAAAAACTCTGAATCTGACTGTTTGATTCCAGGATAAATTGGTAGAAATAATTCTTGAGTGACCCAGTAGAAAAATAGTTCTGGAAAGTCATATTGATTGGTTGATAAACATGGTGACTAGGGGGCATCAGAAAAGGGGCAAACATCTTATAAGATAATTTAGCAGAAATTTTCCTTTAGTGACACTCTACATAGTTATTACTTTGTTTAATTCTTGATTTGTTGAAAAAATAGCCACCAGGCAGCATCAGAAAAGGGGTAAAATGAACTAATAGCTTCAAATGACATCTCCTTGTAAACCATTGAACAGATATCAACCTTACTACACAGGAATGTTCCTTTGGTGGTCCTCTTTCAAAATATTCATAGATGTAATGCCTTATTACAAATGACCTTTACTGATAAACAGTTTTATTCTCACTCATGATAAATTTTCCCCGATATTAGCAGATACACATTTGCTACTATATTATGACTAGTTATTTTTTGGGTTAACCTTTTCAAAGTTGTCTGCTGCAGATTTATTGTAAATCATGGGGTAAAGGGTTAACTATTGATCTGATATGGATTTTATTTAAGTTGTCTGTTTTGGAAAAATCGGCCCCAAAAAGTGAATATGGAAAATTCAATATGTAATTTGATAAAGAAAAAGTTGTCTATATCAAGGAAAAGAAATGATAAACCCTTTACCCCCTTCGACAAATCTATAGCAGACGACTTTGAAAACATCTAGAAAAAACATGTAAAATCTCTATACATGTAGGTTTAATCACTGAAAAAGTTGGAAATATTGTGGCAAATGGAGGAATTGCTTATTATGAACAATTTTTTCTTTTGCCACAATGTTTTCAAGTGTCGTCTGCTGCAGAGGCTTCAAAATGCATCTTTATGTTGGAATGGAGATAACTTATGCATAGAGGTTGACAGTAACATGATTGTGTCCTCTCCAAGGGCCATAAGCCGAGCCCCGGTAGCTCAGTCGGTAGCGACGCGGGCTGTCAATCCAGGGGTTGTGAGTTTGAATCCCGGCTCGGCCAACTTTCTTTCCGAGGATTGACAAAAGTCAATGCGACATGCGTCATTCCTCTTCCACCAATGGGCTAAGTCTATGTGGAAAAGCAGCCAGTTGCTTGGGAAGATTGTTGTGTGGAGTACTGGTGTGAGAAAACCAGGAAATGCATGAGTAGGTGAACTGGCCGCCGTGATATAACTGAGAAATTGTTAAAAATGGCGTTAAACCCCAATCAATCAATTAACCAAGGGCCATAAGCTTCCAAATTAAGTGCCCCTCCCAACTACTGGTTTTTTTCCCACAATATATTTCTTATTTCTCAATCACATCCCATGCTGTAGATATTCAAAAGAATCGTCTTACTGAGATGATTCTTTTGAATACCTACAACATAGGGTTTGAATGTCAAATAAGAATTTTAGAACATGAAAAGTGCCCCTTATCTAGAGCTTTGACACCTAGATTGAGGACATTTGCTTGTTTTCGCTATGATATCATGTCTCTTTGTAACCTAGCTGAAAGAGTCAAACCTGAACAGGGCTCAAACTCGGGACCTCTTGTCCCATAGGAGAACACTGTACCACGTCGCTATAAAAGCTAGCTCTATAGCAAGACAGTATAAGTATCCCCTTATACAAACACATAGCTACATAATTATTGTCTATCTATGGGACAGACCACTCTACTACATACTCCCTCTCCATGTGAAGATTCGTCCACAACCATTAAATTTACAACAACTTGTACTCTATCTTACATCACTGATGGAATCCGCTGTGGTCGAGTGGTTAGCGTCGGGGATTTTGAAACCGGGTGTCCCGGGTTCGATCCCCAGTCGCGGCACTACGGTCATGGTGGAGTGCCCTTGGGCAAGGCACATTTTCTAGGCTAGTACTGGTTTGTTTACCCAGGGATCATGAATAAGTGAACTGTCGCCGTGATGTAACAGAAATAATGTTGAAAGCGGCGTAAAACCCCAATAAAAAAATAAATAAATAAATAAATACATCACTGAAGGTTATTAGTTTGACTTTTGAAAAAAAAGAGAGCTATTGTCATGACCCTGGCATCGTCGTCGGCGGCGGCGGTGGCCGCGTGGTCGTCCGGTAAAGGTTTTTTGTTTAGCTCATTTTTTTTTCTTCTGTTTTCTCCCTATCAGTCAAGCGTCTGTGCCGTACGCGGTGCTCTTGTTTTTATTGGGCTCCAATGTATCCCAGCTGAAAGAGTCAAACCCAAACAGGGCTTGGACTCGGGACCTCTTGTATCTCACAGCTTTGAATGAATTAAAAAGTGATTAAAATATATTTCAAGTACATGTATTATCTGTTGTATTGACATATTCATTGTTTGATGTCATGTTTTGCAGCAATGAAGAAATCCCTATTAAACAGTTACTGTCCCTGATAGATACGAAAGACAAGGCAAGATTTAAAGAGAGCCTAATAGCTCTTAGAGTTGTACAAGAGTTACTTCCCCTGCAGTATACTGAAGCTCAGACAGTGAAAAGTGTAGAGCAGTTGTCCCCGAGTTATTTCCATTTGCAAGTCTACCAGGTATGTGTTTATGCCATCTAATCTTTTACCTTATAAGACATATTCAGATGCCAATGTAGCAGAAAACATTCGAAAATAGTAAACAGAAATTTCTCCTTATCCCAAGATTCTTTCAAGTCTTTTACAAAATTTTCCTTCATCTTTCCAGACAAACATGTATCATATTTTTCCTCAGATGATTTCCTTGTAAATTTTTTCAAATAAAACATATTCTGAGTACATGGTATGGCAACCAATAGTCCTAATCTTTCTATATTTGCTACATATTTACGAAAAAATGTTAAATGTTTGTAAACACAAATTACAAATTAGGGTCATAAATATAGATTTTAAAAGTAATTGACTAGATGATGATGATGTTCAAATCATGCTTTTTGCAAAACAACATAATTATGTTTGGAATTCATAATGCTATAATCTATTATGAAGTACTGAAAAAAAAATACTTCAAATATTTTATACTCTCAATGTCATTTATTTTCAAATATTTTGTAAAAATATTAGTGAAAGAAAATTAAACCTCACTTCACATATTATTTACAACGTTATAAAACTTGCAAAATCAAAAGCATCTGAAAATTTATGTATCTGTTGTTTGTTGGTTTAATTGATAGAGAAAACTCCCAAGAGATTTCTGAGGTCCAGATAAGGAAATGTAAACTAGTCTGTTCTCAACAAAATCTCTCTTATGACATAACTAAACCCTATGTAGTAGGTACTCGAAAGAACCGTCTCTCTGAGATGATTCTTTTGAGTACCCACAACATAGGGTTTGAGGGTCATACACTCATTTCGAGATATGAAATACTCTAGATTATCTAGAGCTCTGCATTCATTGAAGATGCAGTCAGCCTAGTCTTACTCTGTTTATTTTCAGTGTAATACAGATGAATGCCTTGGTAATTTGTGTTCTTCAGCTCTGAGGTAAACCTTTTTAGCTCACCTCATCATAGTTAGTTATCCCCTCGTCAAACAGAGTTTGAGAGGGGATATAGTAACAGGGCTGTCCGTTTGTTCGTTCGTCCGTCCGTGTGTCCGTTGACTATTTTCCCATATAACAACCTTGTGACCACTCTACACTGAACATACTTTGACTGATATTAACCAAACTTGGTATACAGTTAGTATATGGCAAGGTCTAGAAGCCTATTTATTTTCAAGGTCATAGGGTCAAGGTCAAGGTCAAAATTGGACTTTAACTATTTTCCCATATAACAACCTTGTGACCACTCTACACTGAACATCTTAACTAAACTTGGTATACAGTTAGTATATGGCAAGGTCTAGAAGCCTGATCTTGATCACAAGAGAACTCAATGTGATGATTAAATACCGAGGGGATGCATCCGCTTTGCGGTGCCCTTGTTTAAACTTATTTTACGTCGATTGCGAAATTAGCTCTAAGTTTATATTAATCTTGCTTGATGTCTGCTTCCTGGAGACATAACAAGTACTCAAGCTATTTTTTTGGAAAAAATCCTGAATGCAAAATCAACTCATCAAAGGATACAAACCTGGGACCTTTGATAAGAGAGACCCTCTACCACTGAACCACGGTGACTGTCTTCCACTCAACATAGTTGAGGAAAGCTAATTGTATTTGACTTATTATCTAACAATGCTAAAGATATAATTTTTCAATATGTGGTCCATTTATTATACATTCTGGCAAAAGGAGCAATTTCTCCTTCAGTCACTATTTTATTTCATATACAAGTCATTTGCTGCAGATTTTTTGTATATTTTGGAGGGTTAAGTCTAATATATTTTGTTTGCAGGTTTCTAAAATAATTTTAATTAATTTGTAGATGTATCCAGTCATCTGATACTGATTGGGAATCCCAGAGACAGTCTCTCACATACCTGACTCGTGTATGTTCTAAACATGGAAAGTTTATATGGAAAGGTAAATATGTAAACCAAATTGGCAGCATCTGGCAATTATGTTTTCAAAACAGATGAATCTGAAAAAAAATCATATCCCTTTCCAACTTGCAGATGTATTTTGACTCAATGAGCAATTAATCCATTTACCACATACGACAATGCTGCAGCAGACGACTTTGAAAAATTTCTAAATTTTGTCAAAAAAGAAGAAAATCTCTATAATTGAATGGATAACCTATGACTAAAAGTGGAAAACATTGTGGCAAAAGGAGAAATTGCTGGTTTTGAGCAATTTCTTTTGTCACTATGTTTTCAAAAAGCCGTCAGAAAGGTTCTATATGAAGGAAAGGGCTAATCCATTTACCACAATGTTTTCAGCACTATTCAATAATTATACTAGAGATTTAATGTGTTTGTTGCATATTTGTTGTATGTGGGAAAGGGATATATAAGATAATGGGTCAAAGTTTTACACAGCATGGTAAGCAAGATTGAATATTGTTAAACCCTTTCCCTGTCTTCAACGTTGTCTGCTGCAGTTTTGTTGTATAGTGGAAAATGTGAACCCTTTCCCACCTATAGACACTTTCTGACGCCTCTGCAGCAGACTACTATTGAAAACCGTTGTGACAAAAGATTAAATTGTTCAAAACGAGCAATTTCTCCTTTTGCCACAAGGTTTTCAACTTTTTTCAGTACTTATACCGTAATTTATAGAGCTGTTCCTTGTTTTTGCTTAGATGTTTTCAAAGTCTTCTGCTTCAGATTTGTTGTATGTAGGAAAGGGTTAAAAACATTATATCAGGTAAACAGTAAAAAGTAGCTTTGATAAGTCAATTGTTCTGTGGTAGATGGCGACTTCTTATTTATTGCATCATCCTTTTGGTCCAGGGTTTGAATCTCATGATGAACAGAGGTTAAACCTTCGAGATTAACTATCATACTAGATGTCACTGATGAAACCCTTTTTCCGCATACAACAAATCTGCTGCTGGCCACTTTGAAAGCATCTTCAGGAAAAATTGAGTACATTTGTTGAATAGAGTTGAAAATGTTGCAAAAAAAGAAATTGTTCATAATCAGCAACTTCTACTTTTGCAACAATGTTTAAAAGTTATTTGCTGCAGATATATAAAATGTGTGTGCATATACGAAAGGTTAAAACTTGATGAGTTAACAGTGACAAAATTTATGAAAGTTTTTTCTAGGTACATTAACTGATGGATTGTTATTATGTGTTGATCATCTTTTAACCCTTTCCCTCATATAGACGCTTTCTGACGCCTCTGCAGCAGATGGCTTTTTGAAAACATTGTGACAAAAGAAGAAATTGCTCAAAACGAGCAATTTCTCCTTTTGACACTATGTTTTCTACTTTTAGTCATAGGTTATCCATTCAATTAAAGAGATTTTCCATTTTTTGACAAAATATGTTCAAAGTTGTCTGCTGCAGAATTGTTGTATGAGGGAAAAGGTTAATCTTTTCCCTGTAATGGTTTAGTTAGAGTTGTCTGCTTTGAAAAAATTCTTTCGGGGAAAATATAGCACTTTAAAAATTTAAATTATTCTTTATATACTTTGTTGGAAAAGAAGAAATTGCTACTGTTGTGAAATTCGTTCTTTTTCCACCATATTTTTAAAAGTTTGTGCTACAGGGGCATTTGATGTTAACAATAATAATGAAATGGCTTCAGAACTGAATGTATTTGAATGGCAATGTTTATTATTCCTATTGATTATATTCTTTTTACAGACCTGGTACAAACCACCAATAACAAGGTAGGGTTTTGGTTAAAAGATGTTGGGTTATATCAAGCCCCGAACCCTTATACCTCCAATCCATTCAGGAAAGATCAGAACAATCTGGTCACAGAGGTCGATGGGACGCCCAGTACTAACTTCTTTACAGTACTCAACATAGGTAAAATGATTAACCCTTTCCCTCATTCATACGACAATTCTGCAGCAGACGACTTTGAACATATTTTGTAAAATAACGGAAAATCTCTATAATTGAATGGATAACCTATGACTAAAAGTGGAAAACATTGTGACAAAAGGAGAAATTGCACGTTTTGTGCAATTTCTTCTTTTGTTACTATGTTTTCAAAAAGCCGTCTGTTGCAGAGGCGTCAGAAAGCATCTATATGAGGGAAAGGGTTATCAGTTTATCTGATAATTATGAAATTTTAAAGCTGTCTGCTTTGAAAATATTTAGGGAGAAATCATAGGGAATTGGAAGTATGGTTTTAACCCTATCCGATTAGGACGAAACTGCAGCAAATGACTTTGAAAACATCCATGCAAAACTATGTAAATCTCTATGAATATATGCAGAATTGTTGAATAAAATTGTAAAAATCGTGGCAAAAGGGAAAATTGCTTATTATGACCAATTTCTTCATTTGGCACCAGGTTATAAAGAGTCGACCGAGTTATATGTTGTAGGTGAGTCAGTAAGCCTTTTCCCACATGCAGACGCTTTCTGACAACATTGTGAAAAAAGGACAAATTGCTCAAAACCAGCAATTTCTACTCTTGCAACAATAATTTCAACTTTTTCAACTTTTTTCAGTAATAATACCTTCATTTTTAGAGATTTTCTGTGTTTTTCCCTGGATGTTTTCAAAGTCATCTGCTGCAGACTTTATTCCAAAAGTGATATGATATTTCCTCGCTTTTTATCCCAAAATGATTTTTTTGAATTCCTACTTTATTTCTGTCTCTATAAATGGAAATATAATTATTCAACATTTTTTGGCCTAGCGTTATTTGCTGCAGATATGTTGTATGTGGGTACCCACTACCCACCTCATCGGGTTATAGAGAGAAAAGTGTAGTTTTGTATTTCCTGCTGCAGATGCCCTCAAAATGCATCTACAAGTGAGAAAGTGTTCAAGAGCATTTTAATTTTATATCATGTGAAAAAGACTTTTTGAAATATTATCTGGATATACTTAACCCTTTCCCGAAATTAATGCTGACAAATATTGATGTATTTCAGATTTCTCGTAATAAGCCATTTCTCTATTTAACAATTTTAAAATTATTCAGTGGTAGCGATTTTCAACATTTTTTTTTGGTGTTCATACTTTTCCACATACAACATATCTGCAGCAGAGGACTTTGAAAACATCTTGCCAAAAACTTCTCTATAATTGAAAGAATATTTATTAGATAGAGTTGAAAACTTTGTGACAAAAGAAGAAATTGCTCATGATGATCAATTTCTCCTCATGCCACAATGTTTTCCAAATTCGTCGACGGCAGAGGCATCACAAAGCATTTGTATGAGGGAAAGAGTTAATAATGAGTTGTTCTGTTGCAGGACAATATTACACGCCAGAGCAACAGATGAACATTGGCAGTTTTTCGCTGCTCTACCAGTGGTTATATCACTCTCACAAATCGTTGAAAAATCAACCACAACTCGAGACAAAGGACAACCAGCAGACAGAGTCCTTCAAACTCCTATCTGGAAGTCATTTATCCCAGTCCGTGTCCCCAGTCAAACAAACAGCAAGACGATCTCCATCCTCACCTACAACACCAGTAAGTGATTCTAAAACTTGTCTTATACAGATGTCTGGATAACCTTTTCCCACTTACAGAAAATCTGCAGGCAGACTAATTTGAAAACATCTAGGCAGAAATATTGAAAACCTTTCTAAATGAAGGTTAAATTATTGGATAGCGTTGAAAACATTGTGGCAAATGGAGAAATTGTTCATTTTGAGCAATTTCTTCTTTTGTCACAATGTTTTCAAAATTTTGGGAAATGAATAAAGAGGGTGAGCAGCTCTTACCCCAACTCTTACTACCAACACAAACCCTACAAATGATCATACCAGTCAGACTATTGATTAGGGGACCCAAAACATAAGGTTAGAGGGTCAACCTCTTCCCACTTGCCGCGACACATTTTGAAGCATTTGCGGAAGATAAGCAATTTCTTTTTTTGCCACAACGTTTTTTTGACATAATTCAATCGATACCCTTTCATTCATAGAGATTTTCCATGTGCTTGCCTAGATGTATTCAAAAGCGTCTGCTCCAGATTTGGTTTTATGTTGGAAATAGCTAAATTAGAATTTTGGAACATTAATTACATCCCTTTTGTAAGATGTAGATGCATCTGCATTTGAGAATGGAAGTTGAAATGGCAGTTATCATTTTCATTGTTACCACAGACTCATCCACAACTCAGAGTTTCTCCTCAGAGAGGCCAATCCATCGGCAGTAGACACAGCACTCCAACTCGATATTTGTTAGAACGATCCACAACCCCTATAGACAGCTTTAGAGGTGACAAAGGGAACATAGCCGAAAGTACCTATGACACTGTAGTCAGGCGCACCATGGACTATTGTCTCAGAATACTGGACCAGTGTGATAGAAGTAAGCTCTTTTACAGAGGTCTAGATCAGGAGAAGTAAGCTGGGATTTTCTCAACCATATGTTGCTGGTACCCAAAAAGAGTCATCTCATTGAAAATATTCTTTTGAGCTCCCACAACTTAGTGATTTTAAAATCCTTTCCCACATGCAACAAAACTGCAGCAGACGACTATGAAAACATACACCAAAAAATAGGAAACTCCCTTTTTGAGCAATTTCTTCTTTTGTTGTCATGTTTTCAAAAAGCTGTCTGCTGCAGAGGCATCAGAAAGTGTCTATATGTGGGAAAGGGTTAAAGATCAAATAAGGATTAATTGATTGGAGATTAATGCCATTTTTCTGGTATTTCAGTTATATTACTGTGACCAGTTCAATTAAGGTTTGTTTCTTTGTTTTCTTGCTCCTGTTCTCCAGAAAACATTCTTGCCTGGTAACTAGCTTCCTTTCCACAAACTGTTAACCCTTTCCCTCATACAATAATTTTGCAGCAGACGACTTTGAACATATTTTGTCAAAAATGAAAATCTCTATAATTGAATGGATAACCTATGACTATAAGTGGAAAGTATTGTGGCAAAAGGAGAAATTGCTCGTTTTGAGCAATTTCTTCTTTTGTCATCATGTTTTCAAAAAGCCGTCTGCAGTAGAGGCATCAGAAAGCATCTATATGAGGGAAAGGGTTAAGCCCATTGCTGGAAGACAAATGACGCTGGTCACAATCAATTCTATATTCAATGAAAAGTATGAATGGCTAAGTCAGGGTTCCAAATCACTGTCAAATCCTCTACAGGAATTGTTCAAACTACTTTGATTGGTCGAAAACGTTGCCACCAAATAGAAGCACAAGGATTCTATCAAAGTTCTCTTAAATCAGAGGAGCAATATAGAACGATCATTGTCCTTTGGGTTTCCTGATATGTATATTGTTTGATGCATTTACAGTGGATGATTTCTTAGAAAATTGTAAAAAAAATAGAAATTGCTCACAATTAATTACATGTACTACACTTATTCAAATTAACACTTTCATTTGCAAATACAAAAACGTCTTAATTATTGGCAAGATAAGCCTTTGACACATACAATAAATCTGCAGCAGACGACTTTGAAAACATACCCAAAAAAAATTGGAAACTCCCTTGAAATGAAAGTACAATAATTGAATAGAGTTGAAAACATGGTGACAAAAGGAGAAAATGCTCTTTTTGAGAATTTTCTTCTTTTGTTACCATGTTTTCGAACGAAAAAAAAACGTCTGCTGCAGGGGCGTCAGAAAGCATCTATATGAGGGAAAGGGTTAAATAATGTTTTGGAACCATGCCACACCTGATATGTCTGTTATGTGAAATTTTAAGGGTTTCCATTTTCTTTATAGAAACAAAGATATCTTCAGATGCAGAGCTCCAAAATGCAGTAAGTACAGAGAAACAGTTCAATACGGCACTACCTTGACTAGAATCTTCCTCTACAGCAGGTGGCTTTTGAAAACATGGTTGGAAAAGCATAACTTGCAGTTTTATTCCATTTTCCCATCAATTCTTATCAACATTACGCTTTCTTGTTATGACTTTATCCAGTGATGTTTGATAATTATTTACAAACATTTCAGATATGGCATGATCGATAAAGGGTCTTTAGTCTAATCATCACTAACACAACACTTAATTTCTTTTGCCCCATGTGTAACTCCCCTTGCCGACACACAACGAATTCACAGCAGACAACCTTGAAAACAAAACTGGCAAAAATATGAAAAATCTCTTTGAATGAAAGTACCATTATGGAATAGAGTTTAAAACTTTGTGGCCTAAGGGGAAATCTCTTATGATGATATAAATTTTTCTCTTTTGCCACAATGTGCTTTCAAGTCATCAGATACAAATGCCTCAAAATGTGTGTGCAGGAGGAAAGTGGTTATTTTTTACAATTTAACCCTTTCCCTCATACGACAATTCTGCAGCAGACGACTTTGAACATAGTTTGTCAAAATATGGAAAATCTCTATAATTGAATGGATAACCTATGACTAAAAGTGGAAAACATTGTGGCAAAAGGAGAAATTGCTCATTTTGAGCAATTTCTTCTTTTGTCACTGTTTTCAAAAAGCCGTCTGCTGCAGAGGCGTCAGAAAGCGTCTATATGAGGGAAAGGGTTAAAACCTCTTTATACATACAGACAATTTTCAGATGATTGCATCCACATCAGACAGTTTTGTATTTTTTCTTGTATCAGATATTACATGTATATATATTTTTTTGGTAAATATTTGTTAAGCTCATATGACCCGTGCCACGAGAAAACCAACATTGTGGACTCTGTGTAAAGTATCGATCCGGATCAGCCTATGCATGCCGTGCAGGCTAATTCGGACAGGCACTTTTCACCTCATGTGAAATTTCTGTTTCAGGAACCCCCTGAGACAGAATCTGTTGGCACGGATTAGCCTGCGTGGACTGCGCAGGCTGATCTGGGTTGATGCATTACGCAGAGTCCATATTGTTGGTTTTCCCTCAGAACGGCTAATGTATTATTGTACTTTGTCTTTGCCAGTGTATTTTAGAGAGTGTCAAGTTGATGGACCTAGTGTGTCAGATTGATAACAGTCAGGTTTCTAAGGCTTTCATGGAGTTGAAGAGACTTAGTGGTCAGATATCAGCAGATCAAAGCACCAACAGTCAGAGACTCTACCTTCAAATTGTACAGTTTTTACTCAATCACTGTAAGTAACAATCCAATTTCAAATTGTACAGTTTTTACTCAATCACTGTAAGTAACAATCTACCTTCAAATTGTACAGTTTCTACTCAATCACTGTAAGTATCAATCCACTTTCAAATTGTACAGTTTTTACTCAATCACTGTAAGTAACAATCTACCTTCAAATTGTTCAGTTTTTACTCAATCACTGTAAGTAACAATCTACCTTCAAATTGTACAGTTTCTACTCAATCACTGTAAGTAACAATCTACCTTCAAATTGTACAGTTTCTACTCAATCACTGTAAGTAACAATCTACTTTCAAATTGTACAGTTTTTACTCAATCACTGTAAGTAACAATCTACCTTCAAATTGTACAGTTTTTACTCAATCACTGTAAGTAACAATCTACCTTCAAATTGCACAGTTTCTACTCAATCACTGGAAGTAATAATCCACTTTCAAATTGTACAGTTTTTACTCAATCACTGTAAGTAACAATCTATCTTCAAATTGTACATTTTTTACTCAATCAATGTAAGAAGTAACACTCTACCTTCAAATTGTACATTTTTTACTTAATCACTGTAAGTAACAATCTACTTTCAAATTGTACAGTTTTTACTCAATCACTGTAAGTAACAATCTACCTTCAAATTGTACAGTTTTTACTCAATCACTGTAAGTAACAATCCAATTTCAAATTGTACAGTTTTTACTCAATCACTGTAAGTAACAATCTACCTTCAAATTGTACAGTTTCTACTCAATCACTGTAAGTATCAATCCACTTTCAAATTGTACAGTTTTTACTCAATCACTGTAAGTAACAATCTACCTTCAAATTGTACAGTTTTTACTCAATCACTGTAAGTAACAATCTACCTTCAAATTGTACAGTTTCTACTCAATCACTGTAAGTAACAATCTACTTTCAAATTGTACAGTTTTTACTCAATTACTGTAAGTAACAATCTACCTTCAAATTGTAAAGTTTCTACTCAATCACTGTAAGTAACAATCTACTTTCAAATTGTACAGTTTTTACTCAATCACTGTAAGTAACTATCCACTTTCAAATTGTACAGTTTTTACTCAATCACTGTAAGTATCAATCGACTTTCAAATTGTACAGTTTTTACTCAATCACTGTAAGTAACTATCCACTTTCAAATTGTACAGTTTTTACTCAGTCACTGTAAGTATCAATCCAATTACAAATTGTACAGTTTTTAGCTCACCTGAGCATGAAGTGTTTTCACTGCTAAATTGGTCATTGCTAAATATGAACAATTTCTGCTTTTGCCACAATGTTTTAAGCTCACCTTAGCATGAAGTGCGGGTAACTATTGCGATCACTCACCTTCCAGTGTCCGGTGTCTGTTTGTCTTTACGTCCATTTTCATTTTCCTACAAAAAAGCAACGGACGTATAATTTCACAGGAGTGTTCCCTAGGTGGTCTTCTTTTTAAATTGTTTAAAAAAATTAATTCCAGGGAGACCTTTGATTGCTGCAGCATTAGAAAGTGGGGAAAATTCCAAAACTTTAAAAATCGTTCTCGACCAAATGGACAGGCCTTATTTGAAAATATTTTGACACAAAGGTGCCTTTGATGACCCTCTTCCAAGAATGTACAAATTATTCTGATCCATTGAAAAACATGGCCACCAGGGTGGACAGGCATGTTTTCCTTTTATTTTTATTAAATGAAATATTTAAAAATCGTCTTGTCCAAAGATATAGGCCCAATTTAAAATAACTTTCTACAAATATTCATTGGGAATCAGGTTAGGGTTATAGGACTATCATGTTCCTCTTGTTTCAGTAATTGTACCTTCATTTATAGAGATTTTCCGTGTTTTTGCCAAGATGTTTTCAAAGCTGTCTATTGCAGATTTGTTGTATATGGGAAAGGGTTAACAAATGATAAGTTAGAAGTTAACTTAATACTGCATTGGAAAACATTTTTAGAAAAAGATAAATTGCTTTATGAATGTTTTCACAAATGGTCTTCTTCATAATAATTGCATTAAATTTCGTCTGTATCAGGTAAAGGGCTAAGAAAGTAGTATTTTTTCTTTTTCAGGTAGTGCTGTTGCTTATGATCCCCATGAGGAACTGAATACATTGTTTCATCGAATATTATCACGGAACTTTAATTCTCATGCTGTTGGATTTGATATTGTTATGTTTATACTGGACAATTTGGAATATCTATGCCATCAGTGTAATATCATGTCAACTTTCTTCCCTAATATCCTTAAGGTTGGTAAATTATATATTTTATCCAGTGTGGAAAATGAATTGATTGATTGAAGTTTAACGCCGTTTTCAACAATTTTTCGATCATATCACTGCGGCCAGTTCTGTTATGTGTTTCCTGGCTTTCTCACACCAGTACTCCACACAACATACTACATACTTTCCAAGAAACTGTCTGCTTTTCCACATAGACTGTGAGCCCATTGGTGGAAGACGAATGACACTGGTCACAGGAAGCAGACATAGATTATGATTGATAAAAGCTGTTAGCTTGTTTTGCAATCAATCTAAGGTAAATAAGTCTTAACTAGACTTATAGTAATCGCCGTCTATTTCTGCTTTTTGGAAACACGTCCTTTACTTTTGCAGAGGGCTTGAGAAAGGTGAATTATTTCCTTACATCCTTAACCCTTTCCCACATATAGACGCTTTCTGACGCCTCTGCAGCAGACGGCTTTTTGAAAACATAGTGACAAAAGAAGAAATTGCACAAAACGTGCAATTTCTCCTTTTGCCACAATGTTTTCCACTTTTTGTCATAGGTTATCCATTCAATTATGGAGATTTTCTATGTTTTGACAAAATACGTTCAAAGTCGTCTGCTGCAGAATTGTCGTATGAGGGAAAGGGTTAAACAATTTCTTTCCCTAAATTTGAGTCACACACAAATAAGAGAAAACTAGCCAATGTTATTAATGTCTACAATATCCCACTTATTACCAAACCAAACTTTATGTTGTGGGTGTTCCAGAATCACTACAATAACTACACACAATATAGGGTCAATTAAAGATTTTAGAACACAGATAAAGCCTCAGAGATCCATATTAGGGGAGAATGTCTTAACCCTTTCCCTCATAAAGACGCTTTCTGATGCATCTGCAGCACACAACTTTTGAAAACATGGAGACAAAAGAAGAAATTGCTCAAAATGAACAATTTCTCCTTTTGTCACAATGTTTTCAACTCTATTAATTTATTGTTCTTTCATTTAAAGGGAGTTTCCAAAAGAAATCGAGTATGTTTTCAAAGTCATCTTCTGCAGATTTGTTGTATGTGGGATGGGTCAATCCGTATCATAGCGCCACTGCATGAGAAAAAGGTACAAGTTGGCATCTCTGAACAGTGTCAGTTCAGATCAGCATGCACATCTGATCTAATTTATCAGAATCTACACAATTCTAACAACTTTATGATTTCAACTCAATTTAATTATTGTACTTTCATTTAAAGGGAGTTTCCAATTTTTTTTTCGGGTACCGGTATGTTTTCAAAGTCGTCTGCTGCATGAGTGAAAGTGTTTAAGTTGACTTAAACTCTATGTTTTGAAGGTAAAACGAGCCAGTCTATGGGAAAAGTTGGATATTGTGAACATGTAGAGCCAGTATGGTGACAAAAGGAAAAATTGCTTGTTTTGAGTGATTTCTTCTTTTGTTGAAATGTTTTCAAAAAGGCTGTGTGCTGCAAAGGCGTCAGAAAGCGTCTATATGAAGGAAAGGGTTAAGAGAGGCATTGTTGGACCAAGACCTGTTTATGCTTCCTTATGTATATCTCTGATACCTGTTATCTTGGGATTTGCTTGCAGTTGATTGCCTGGAATCCACACTCGCTTATCGGAGAGTTTGTCGAGATACTCCCAGCTATGATGTCAGAGGGAACGTCACTTGAGGTCTTTCACTCCATACTTGATTTACCTTGTATGACAATTGCTCTTGAAGTTACAGAAAAGATGAAGAATGTCGATCTAACGGCCCTGAATGTGTTATCATCTCAACAAGAGCCAACTAACACAATTGATGCCTTTAAACATGCCATGTATAGACCAATGTTTAACTTTTTCACAAGAGCAGAAGGTGGCCATGGAGACACAATTAATAGGTAAGACATGATAGAAAACCAACAATATGGACTCACTGTAATGTATCGACCCAGATCAGCCTGCAGTCTGTGCAGGCTAATCCAGGCCGACACATTCCGTCTTAGGGGAATAGATGTATAGAGTAATGATTACTGAAACAGACAATCCACAAGAGGCGAAAAGTGTCTGTCCAGGTTAGCTTGTGTGGCATGCTTATGCTGATCATGGTCAATACTTTATGCAGAGTCCACAATGTTGGTTTTCTCGTGGGACGGCTCATATTTGGGGTTTTTCATGTTATATTGGGCCATGACACACGAAAACTGAATTTTAACCTTTCCCACATACGTGTTCTGATGCCTCTGCACCAGACAACTTTCAAAAACATAGTGGCAAAAGGAAAAAAATGCTCATGATGAGAAATTTCTCCCTTTGCCACAATGTTTTCAAACTTGATTAAACTTTCATTTATAGAGGTTAACCATATGTTTTTAATGTTGTCTGATGCAGATTTGTTGTATGTGGAAATGTGTTAGTGGCCATTTTGATTTAATTGCAGACTTGTATGGTTGGTTTTGTGTGATAAATCTTTTATAGAGGCTTCCTAAAGGCTTGTTAGAATTGGTCACACATTTTTATTAAGATGAATAACTATGGTTATTAAAAAAGATAATAAATATACCTTCATATGGCAGTGATGGATACCGATTTGAGATCAATACTTTTCGTTCCCCATCTTTCTGTCTGTGTCCATCATGATTCATTTCCTGACATATTGTCAGGCAAAAGATGTAATTACAACCGTTTTGCATGAAACCATCGAGATGTGGCCCTTTGAATTCTCTTGTTTGTATTTTCGCAGAACATTGTGATAGTGTGGCCAACCTAGCTTTGTCAACTCTCTTACTGGATTAACTCCTGTTCAATTACACTCAAACTGGGTAACAATGAGTATATGCATAATATCTCAAGTTAGATAGCCAGCCTCTTTCAAACTTAAGTGCTATGACCTCTATTTTTGATGATCTTTGAAATGTGTATAATTCCTTTCTCACATACAGCAAATCTGTCAGCCAATGACTTTGAAAACTTTAAGGCAAACGTTGGAAAATCTCCATGTATTGAAATGAGTTGAAAGCATTTTGGTATAAGGAGAAATTGCTCATTTTTTTGCTATAATGTTTTTTTCAAAGTTGTCTGCTGCAAATGCGTTGAAAAGGCATCTGCAAGTGGAAAAGGGTTTATGAGACAATTTGGCAGCCATGTTGCCTTCTATATTTCAGACTGGACAGATTTCATGCTGCCCTTGAAGACATGATTGACCACCCCTTAGTGTTAGTGTGTTACCAGGCTGCTCCTGTATTGCTCCGGTATAGTTGTGTGAATCTTGTGTTTTCCAAATCCTTTCCCATATACAACAAATCTGCAGCAGACGACATTGAAAATATTGAAAACCTCTACAAATAGTTGTTTAATTATTGAGTATAGTTCATTACAATCAATTTCTCCCATTGCCTTAGTGTTTTCAAAAGCTGTCTCCGTCATGTTGAAAGGATTTAGCCCCTCCCCCTTCAATCAACTGTTCATAATGTTGGGCATCACAAGTTAGTACACTTTTACTCAACTGACTATTTTAACTCTCTGAAAATTTATTTCAGTCTGTGAATTTGTCTGTACATCTGTCCTCTTTTTATATAGGGTTATTTCTCAGCTTCTACTGACTTGAATTAACCCTTTTCCACATAAAAATACTTTCTGGTGCTTCTGGAACCAACGACTTTTGAAAAAACTGTGGCTCTTATAATGAGCAATTTTTCATTTTGCCAAAATATTTAAATCATATCCAAGAACTTTAACCCTTTCCCTCATACGACAATTCTGCAGCAGACAACTTTGAACATATTTTGTCGAGATATGGAAAATCTCTATAATTGAATGGATAACATATGACTAAAAGTGGAAAACAATGTGACAAAAGGAGAAATTGCTTGTTTTGAGCAATTTCTTCATTTGTCACTATGTTTTCAAAAAGCCGTCTGCTGCAGAGGCGTCAGAAAGCATCTTTTTGATGGAAAGGGTTAAAAAACAACATAATCCTCCTAATCCACTGGACCAATTTCAACCAAACTTCACTGGAATGATCCTTTGGTGGTACTCTTTCAAAATTGTTCAAAGATTTAAATTCTATGAAGAACTTTTGTTGCTGCGGCATCAGAAAGGGATGAAAACTGCCAATCTTTAAAATTCTTCTCCTCTGAATACGCTTTTCAGATTCTAATATAACCCTCTACAATTTTTTTTAAAATTAGACTTTTAAACATAATTGTTCCAAGCACTAATAGTGGTTGGTTGAAAGACAACATATAGCATTCAGGTGGCATCAGAAAAGGGGTAAGATTAACTCTCCTCCTTATCTTCTGGACCAATTTCAGCCAAACTTAATAGGAATGATACTTTGGGGGTCTTCTTTCAAAATTGTTCATAGATATCAATTCTATAGAGAACTTTGGTTGCTGCGGCATCAAAAGAGAGAAAATGCCAGAAATTTAGAATTCTTCTCCTCTGAATCTGCTTGTCTGATTCCAAGATAATTTGGAAGAAATATTCTTGATCGAGTGACCCTCTACACAATGTGTTCAAGCCATATTGATTGGTTTAAAAACATGGCCACCAGACTGATTCAGAAAAGGGGCAAGACTACAAAACTTTATACGTTTTGCAGAAATGTTCCTTTGGTGATACTGTACATAATTTGTTCAAACCATATTGATTGGTTGAAAAAGATAGCTGCCAGGTGGCATCAGGAAAGGGGTAAAATGAAATTTTAGCTTCAAACAACATCTCCTTAACCAATTAATCAATATCAATCAAACTTCAAAGAAATGTTCCTGTGGTGGTCCTCTTTGAAATTTGTTCAAAGATTTAATGCATTATTATAAATGTCCTTAACTGATAAGCTGTCTCATTTGCAATTCGTTCCTACTCTTAATTAAAATTTCACCTTTATAAGCAGTAGCATTTGCTACTATACTATAACTCAGGTGATCGATTTAGGGCCATTTTGGCCCTCTTGCTTACTAAAATGTTTTCAAAGTCGTCTGCTGCGGATATAGAGTTGGAAAGGGTTCAATTAACCATAATGGGATGCCTTACCTCCAAAGGGAGTTGGCTGTATTGACTGCTTAGATTCCCCATTTTTGTGTTACCTGCATTGGCAGAGAGATACATAGGGATCACTTTCCTGCCGTCTAGCCATTCATCCGTCTGTCAATCTGTGATAATGTCATGCTTTGACTAAATGACTTATTTGCAGGCAACTCTCTTTTATCAAAAGGCACTTAAAGCCATTTTATTGAGTCATCTACCTTGGCAGGGTGACAAGTAGGGACCACTTTGATGTAATCTTATGGAAAAGCAGCCAGTTGCTTGGAAAGAGTGTTGTGTGGAGTACTGGTGTGAGAAAGCCAGGAAACACATGAGTAGGTGAATTACCAGCTGTGATATGACTGTTTAAAACAGCGTTAAACCCCAATCAATGAATCAATCAATTGATGTAGTCTCAATCTCACTTTCACTTACTGACCTTTTGGCAGGTGATACATATATTCTTTCATATCTTTTAAAGGGTATGGTTTAATGTAATACTAGAGGAGAGTACAGAAGATCTTGTTACGAAATTATTACCTGTATTGCTGGAGAGAACCTCCATGGTGTTTGGTATCCCAGAATACCAGAAAGACATCAAAAGGTAAGATAAATCTCTAGTTTAGGTGATTAACCCCCCTTTCCCTCGTACATACACTTATGTCATTTGTCTTCCACTAACGGGCTAACAGTCTATGTGGGAAAGCAGCCAGTTGCTTGGAAAGAATGTTGTGTGAAGTACTGGTGTGAGAAAACCAGGAAACATATGAGTAGGTGAACTGGATGCCATGATATGACTGAAAAATTGTTTAAAACTTGGTGTTAAACTTAGCCAAATCAATCAATCATTCATTCTTATCTAGGCTTCTGAAGAAATATTTATACTATATGTACTACGAAGATTAGATATACAGGGATGAGGAAAATCATAATTTCTTATGAGAAATAATTCCAGTGGGATGTTATCAAATCTGCAGCAGACGTCTTTGAAAATATCTAGTCAACACCATGGAAAATCCCCAAAAGAATAGGTATATTTATTGAAAAAAGTTGAAACATTGTGACAAAAGGAGAAATTGCTTGTTTTGAGCAATTTCTTTTTTTGTCACATTGTTTTCAAAAGTCTTCTGTTGCAAATATCATCAGCTACGTCTCAATATTCTTTTGCTTCACGAAAGTGACATAAACACAGCTACTTTTTTCAAAATTTCAAATGTAATAGTGGTTATGAGAAATTACATAAATTTTTCATTGATCATATAATGTAATTAATAATTTATTTACTATACAAGAATTGTAATCTCTTGTGATTTTACCCACTGATAACCATAGCCCTTTCCCTCATGTAGACACTTTCTGATGCCTCTGCAGCAGAAGACTTTTGAAAACATTGATGAGCAATTTCTCCTTTTGCCACAATATTTCCCACTTTTAGTCATAGGTTATCCATTCAATTATAGAGATTTTTAACCAGGTTTTCAGAAGGTAAAATCTGGTTATTAGTTTGGCGAAGTCAGCGGGCGGTTGGGCGGGCGGGCATCAACTTTCCTTTTACGGACCATAACTTTGCCATGCATAGAGATATTTTCAAATAACTTGGCACCAACATGCACCATATCATGACGATGTGCCAAATGCAAAAAAAAATCTGTAGATTTAAGGTCAAGGTCACAGTGATAAGAAATAGACTTTAATTGAACTTTTCTTGTCCGGACCATAACTTTGTCATGCATAGAGATATTTTCAAATAACTTGGCACAAACATGCACCATATCATGACGATGTGCCAAATGCAAAAAGAAAATCTGTAGATTCAATGTCAAGGTCACAGTGATAAGAAAAATACTTTAATTGAACTTTTCTTGTCCGGACCATAACTTTGTCATGCATAGAGATATTTTCAAATAACTTGGCACAAACATGCACCATATCAAGACGATGTGCCAAATGCAAAACTTTTGTATGTAGCTTCAAGGTCAAGGTCACAGTGACAACAAATAGACATCAGTTGAAATTTTCTTGTCCGGACAATAACTTTTTCATCCATAGAGATATTTTCAAATAGCTTGGAACAGATATACACCATATCAAGACGCTGTGTCATATGCACAATTTATGTGTTTAGCTTCCAGGTCAAGGTTACAGTGACAGAAAATATACTTTACTTGAACTTTTTTTGTTCAGACCATAACTTTACCATACATATAGATATTTTCAAATATGCTCCATATTAAATAACTTGGCAATTTAAAAGAATATAGCATAGATATGAGTAAGTTTCATAACCTCGGGCCCTGGATCTAGTCTGTTTGCAAAGGCATAAATGCGTTACTATCAAGTAAAGGGTTAAGGCAGATCACTGATTATCAACCTGGCATTAGGGATCCTAAAATGTGGCTGCTTACAACAAGAGGTTGCTTAATATCTGTTATCTATTATATGTTCTTAATAAATGAGGCCATCAACACACGATTGACTGTATTGAACTGATATGTGTTAGATAAAATTGTGATATATATAATTGACAAAGTAATTATGATTATTCATCAATAGAAATATTCCCTGTTACTTGAATTACTAGCTTGGATTAACTATTAACAGAAAGATTTGACAGACCTGTTAATTCTTAATCAAACACCTTCCATTATAGAAAACCTGGTTTCATGGAATTTCCATGTCTTGTCTATGTTTAGACAAAATATGTTCAAAGTCGTCTGCTGCGGATTTGTTGTATGTCGGAAAGGGATAAAGGGCACAGGAGTAAATATCACTCTGGATAGTATTTCTGTATCAAAAATTCAATACATGTAGTTATATACTCAATGTATTAATATTAAATTTTGGACAATTTCATGGTATATTTTGGTTTTTTTCAGAATTATAACAGACAATACAGCCCTATTCCTAAAGAAATATCCACAAGTTATTTTGACACACAGAACAGATGTTACAGACTTTCTATCCAACGTTAGAAATATTACTGGATGGGAAGATTTCTTTTGCTTAATGGTAATAAATGTTAACCTTTTCCTACAGTAAATGCATTTTGATCTGTTTGCAGCAGAAAGTTTTTGGAAAAACATTTAAGGAAAAGGAGAAATTACTGAAGAAAAGCAATTTCTCCTTTCCCACAATGTTTTCAACGAGCTATTCAATAATTAAAGTTTTAATTGCAGAGATTTTCCATATTTTATAAAGTCAATTGTCTCATACATATATATTTTTATGGAAGAATTTAAAGAAATTTCAAAATGTTGAATCATTTTATTAATTAACCCTTTCCCTCATACAGACGCTTTCTGCCGCCTCTGCAGCAGACGGCTTTTTGAAAACATAGTGACAAAAGAAGAAATTGCTCAAAACGAGCAATTTCTCCTTTTGCCACAATGTATTTCACTTTAAGTCATAGGTTATCCATTCAATTGAAGAGATTTTCTTCTTTATGACAAAATATGTTCAAAGTCGTCTGCTGCAGAATTGTCATATGAGGCAAAGGGTTAAAGATTATCGATAATTTTAGTCATATCATGGTGGCCAGAACACCTACCCATGTATTGTCTGGCCTGACTTGAGTCAATTGTTGGAAAGAATGTTGACCGATTTGAGACTCACAACCCATGGATTGACAGTCCGTGTCGCTATTGACTGAGCTACAGGGTCTAAATAGATAAGGAAAAGATACTGCAAGTTATTCAAACAAGAAAAAATAAGTGTGGATAAGCCAAGGGAGAATGTCAAGGCTGTGGGGGTTCTTTCAACAAACTTCAAGAATAGAAAGGTCACATCATGTCCAAGCTTTGAATTGTGATTTGGGTTTCTTAGGTCAAGGTTATTATTGCTAAAATTTGAAAAAATCATTTTGTCTCAATGGCCTATGCATTGATGGACATTCTATAAGCAAATTTAATGGATAGATAGTTCAAATCAACTCCTAGCTTTTGATTGTTTTGTGGCAATGTCAAGATCACTGTTACTAAAAATAGAAAAATGTGTCTGTTCGATAACTTGAGTTTGGCTTAACAAAAGCAATAGTCATTGATAGCAAACTCACAACTAGACCAATCTTAAGAAACTATTTGGCATCACAGGTCAATGTCACAGTTACTCAAAACTAGAACAAGAGTTGTCCAAAGGACAGTGTGCTCGACTATTCCAGGCTTTTCCAGAATTTCCAAGTCAAATAATAAAAGGCAATAATTTGTATTATATGCAGGATAGTGTTATCTAACTTGATTGTTTATATAGATGCGATGGTTGGGAAGGGTTGTATAAAGTTTCAATGCAATGCATCAAGTTGTTATTGAGATATTATGGACTCTTAATGTAGTTGCACTCAGTAAAGAAAAGGGCCATAATTTGCATTAAATGCAGGATAGAGTTATCTTACTTAATTATTATACCCCCGCAAACGTAGTTTTGAAGGGGGTATACTGGAATCAGCCTGTCGGTCGGTCGGTTGGTCGGTCCGTCGGTCCGAAAATCTGTTCCGTTGTACTCCTCCTTTAGTTTCTACCTGATTTACTTGATACTTGGCATAAATGTTAATCAGGAGTAGAAGATGTGCAAGACGCAAATTTCATGTCCCTGTGACCTTCACCTCTGACCTTAAAATAGGATTTTTTTTTGTTAAAATCTAATCTCTTGTACTCCTCCTTCAGTTTCAACCGGATTTATTTCATACTTGGCATAAATGTTAATCAGGAGTAGTAGATGTGCAAGGCGCAAATTTCATGTCCCTGTGACCTTCACCTCTAACCTTGAAATAGGATTTTTTTTGATATCATCTTAGTATTTCTTTTTGATACTGATATTCAAATTGTCTGAGTCAAAGATAATACTGTTGAGATATAATATGTGTCAGGGGTTGGGAAGTTTTGTATAAAGTTTAAATCAAAAACATCTAGTATTAACTGAGCTATGGTGTAATATATGTCCTTGCATGCAACAAATAATGTGTGAAACTCCAGGGTGAGTAACATAGTTTGTGTTTTCTGAAGCCTTGTAGAAAGTTTCAATGCAATACATCTAGTAGTACATGTAACTGAACTATGGTGAATAGTCCAGCTAAAAATTATGAGGGCTAGATAATTCCTGTTAGTTGATCTCAGCTGATTGATTCAGAGCCTTTAACCCTTTCCCTCATATAGACGCTTTCTGATGCCTTTGCAGCAGACAGCTTTTTAAAAACATACTGTCAAAAGAAGAAATTGCTCAAAACGAGAAATTTCTCCTTTTGCCACAATGTTTTTCACTTTTAGTCATAGGTTATCCATTCAATTATAGTGATTTTCTATTTTTTTTGGCAAAATATGTTCAAAGTCGTCTGATGCAGAAATGTTGTATGAGGGAAAGGGTTAAAGAGACTATCTCTGACTATTTTGTGTGTGTAACTATCAGGTGTTCGCGGTTGGTGAATACATATCGACAGTGTATGGTGAGTGTACAGCTGACATGGTACAGAATGTCTACGAGACGTTGGAAGTTCTCACCTATGAAGTGATCAGCGTGACAGCCACCACGCCCGTCAACGAGGCCCCTTACACCGTCAAAGTGGTGTCGTCATTGATATCAGCTCTGTCTAAGGTACATCTTTGGTCTACTTTAACCACCCTTTCCCACATACAACAAATCTGCAGCAGACAACTTTGAAGAAATCTAGGCAAAAATATGGAAGCTCTAACCCTTTCCCTCATATAGACGCTTTCTGACGCCTCTGCAGCAGACGGCTTTTTGAAAACATAGCGACAAAAGAAGAAATTGCACCTGCAAGGGAAACAGTCACATACTCAGAAGAAGAGGTCAGGGCATCATGGTTGTCTTATCTATTGAATTGCTTTTGAGATTTTCTAAACTGTAGATTTTGAATAAAAATATGTATTCATTGTGTTATCTGTCATAACTTAACATCTCCATTTCTCAAAATATAATTTCTATGTTATCTCAAAATGATACTTTAATAACCCTATTCCCCATACAACAAATCTACAGCTGACGACTTTGAATATATCTTGGCAAAAATATGGAAACTCTTTATATATGAAATTATAATTATTTTATAAGAGTTGAAAAAGTTGTGGCAAAAATGTTTTTCATATTATGAGTAATTCCTGCTTTTGTACAATGTATTTGAAAGTCATCTTATGTAAATACTTCAAAATGAGTAGGAAAGAGTGATATAGTCTACATTTTACTTTCAAATGTTTGAAGTATCGAAAACGTCAAATCTGATAACAAGTTAAATGTTGTTTTTCAGTTAGCCACTAGAAGTCAGGACCTGATTCCCCGAGCGATACTTTGTCTGACCAAAGTTATCAATCAACATCATAGATCAACCTCTCTCGAGAAGGACAAGCTCGACATTCTCATCAGAAGAGCGCATGAACTGTTAAACATACTCCGAATACCAAACTTTGCCTCTGTCGTGCTAAATCCCTCGCCACATTTGGAAGCTATTCAGGTTCACCGAGACAGGACATTATTAACAAGTGTCATAAGGACTACCCATAAAATGTTGTCAAACGTTCAATGAGGAATATTTTTGTGTAGCCTGCCTTGGCTGAGTGACACTAAGGGATCCATCACACTTTGTCGTACATTGCAGGCGACATTTGTGAATATTTAACCTTTACACTTTTTAATTTCACACATTCAACAAATCTACAGCAGACGACTTTAAAACATTTAGTCAAAACTAAGGTAACTCTCTTTAACCCTTTCCCTCATACGACAATTCTGCAGCAGACGACTTTAAACATATTTTGTCAAAAAATAGAAAATCTCTATGACTGAATGGATAACCTATGACTAAAAGTGGAAAACATTGTGACAAAAGGAGAAATTGCACGTTTTGTGCAATTTCTTCTTTTGTCACTATGTTTTCAAAAAGCCGTCTGCTGCAGAGGCGTCAGAAAGCGTCAATATGAGGGAAAGGGTTAATGGATAAAGTTGAAAACATTGTGACAAAGGGAGAAATTGCTCATAATGAGCAACTTCTCCTATAGGCATAATGTTTTTAAAAGTTGTCTGCTTTAGAAAGTGTCTGCATGTGGGAAAGGGTTAACCGTGAAAAGGATTGGTCATATAGAATACTCTGTATCTTGTTTTGATATTGTAGTGTGCAACGGGGGAAATTGCTGAAGCATCTAAAATTGTTTTTATCAGAGAAAGAGTAACTTATAACTTATTTTTAAAATTACTAGTCAGCAACCATCATCTACAATAATATTATCAGACTTTTTTATTGACCCATTCCCTCATACAGACGCTTTCTGACGCCTCTGCAGCAGACGACTTTTGAAAACACTGTGGCAAAAGAAGAAATTGTTTAACTCTTTCCCTCATCTAGACGCTTTCTGACACCTCTGCAGTGGACAGCTTTTTGAAAACATAGAGACAAAAGAGGAAATTGCTCAAAACAAGCAATTTCTCCTTTTGCCACAATGTTTTCCACTTTTTTTTATGTTCAAAGTCGCAAAATTTCTTCTTTTGCCTCAATGTTTTGTACTACTTTAAGTTATAATACTTTCATTTATAGAGATATTCCATACTTTTGTGTAGATATTCACAAACTTGTCTGATCAAGAGTTAAAATGGAATACTTCCGTAGAAAAGGACAAATACATATTTTAACTCTTTCCCTCATATGGCAATTCTGCAGCAGACGACTTTTAACGTATTTTGTCAAAAAAAAAAAAAAAAATCCATAATTGAATGGATAACCTATGACAAAAAGTGGAAAACATTGTGGCAAAAGGGGAAATTGCACGTTTTGTGCAATTTCTTCTTTTGTCACTATGTTTTCTTCGTCTGCTGCAGAGGCGTCAGAAAGCGTCTATATGAGGGAACGGTTTAACACGTCCCACATACAACAAATCTAATGATTTGTATAACATCTAGTAAAAAAATATGGGAAATCTCTATACATGAAAATGTACACAATTCCAAAAAAGATATCTTTGTGGCAAAAGGAGAAATTGCACATTATTTTCAAATAAAGGGTTATTGGTGGGTATAAGGTACTTTTTGTGAAAAACATTGTTTGGATTTATTCTCATTTTTAGCTCTGCTGGCTGAAAGCCAGCGAGCTTATGTCATGGCGAATTGTTCGTCGTGCGTGCCTGCGTCCGTTCACTTTTTGCTTCAAACGACTTCTCCTCCCTTACCACTTGGCCAATTAGGATGAAACTTCATAACTTCAAGGTCCTCTCCTAAATTCCTTCATTTTTTTTTGATCCATGCACAATTCTGGTTTCTATGGCAACCGAAAGAAAAAAATAGTATAAACTCAAAAAATCTTCTCCTCTAAAAGTGTCATGCCGATTTTCATATAATTTTGTAGAAATGTTCCTTGGGTGACCATCTATCAGATTCTTAGCTAAGTTGATTGGTCGAAAAACATGGGGCTATTTTGCCTCATATGGCTATAGTGAAAACTTGAAAAATCTTCTCCTCCGAAAGTGTTTGGCCAATTTTCAATTTTTTTTGTAGAAATGTTCCTCTATCAGATTCCTTCAAGCCATGTTGATTGGTCGAAAAACATGGCCACCAGAGTATGGGGCTATTTTGTCTTAAATGGCTACAGTGAAAATTATAAAATCTTCTCTGAAAGTGTCAGGCCAATTTATAAATAATTGTAGAAATGTTCCTTGAGTGACCCTCTATCAGATTCCTTCAAGCCAAGTTGATTTGTCGAAAAACATGACCGCCAGAGGGCGGGGCTATTTTGCCTTATTTGGCTGTTTTGGAGATTTAATTTTTGCCTAATGGCCGTGGAGCGATACTGGCCCTCTTGGGCCTCTTGTTAAGTAGACCATTGACATACTCAACTCTTAGACTGCTGGAACCGATTTTCAGAAGCCTGTCCCACCAATATAGACCCAGACCAGCTGGCCCTTGCCAGTGTTCTGACCAGGATTTATACTGTTGGCTGCTTAACTCTAGAATTGTCTATGGACTCCAATTGCAAAGCTAGACACGTCCATTTTAAAAATTCAAAGGGAATAAGCTTTTGTGAAAGTATCGGGCATTGATTCATATTCATTTTGAAACTGTAAAATAAAAAAGAGCAAATACATAATTAAAACCTTTAGGTAAAATGTAGAAAATCTCTATTAATGAAAGTGTAATTATTGAACAGAGTTGAAAACATTGTTGCAAAAGAATCATTATAATCTATTACTTCTTCACCTGCTGTTGAGATGTCAAATGGGTCTGCATGTGGGAAAGGGTTAAAAGTCTACTTACCTTTTTAGCTCGACTATTCGTAGAATATGGAGAGCTATTACAGTCACTTGCGCGTCGGCGTCAGCGTTTCAACTTCGGTTAAAGTTTTGCATGCAAGGATTTTTCTCAAAAACCACAAATGCTATTGCTTTGAAACTTCACACACATACTTATTGGACATCATCGAATGACTTTGCAGGACAAGTCCCAGAACTCTACATCAGATTTTGACACAATATTGCCCTTTTTTGGACTTAGAAAATGTTTGGTTATAGTTTACATGCAAGATACTATCATGGATACTATCATTGTCATCCACCAATGGGCCATCAGTCTATGTTGAAAAGCAGCCTGTTGCTTGGAAAGAATGTCATATGAAGTACTGGTGTGAGAAAGCAAACCAGCGTTAAACCCCATTCAATCAATCAATCAATCATTCATGTATTCAGGGGTGACAGTCAAGTAAGACAACTCTTGTATGAATTCAGTACAAATTATGGCCCTTGTTTGACTGACAATTTGGTTAAAATTTGACATGCAAGGTACTATCATGCACATTATTATCTCATTAACCACTGTTTAGTGTTGTCGAACATGCTGTCTTATGGACAGCTCTTGTTATGTATTTATTCTGATTTCAATTGTAATGTTAATAAAATAGTTACACAATATTTTGAATGTGTTTTTTTTCATGCCAGTCTGAACAGTGTCTTGGTTGTATAACATGTTCAAGGTGAACAGTGTCTTGGTTGTATAACATGTGCAAGGTGAACAGTGTCTTGGTTGTATAACATGTTCAAGGTGAACAGTGTCTTGGCTGTATAGCATGTTCAAGGTGAACAGTGTCTTGGTTATATAACATGTTCATGTTGAAGATGAACAGTGTCTTGGTTGTATAGCATGTTCAAGGTGAACAGTGTCTTGGTTGTATAACATGTTCCAAGGTGAAGTGTCTTGGTTGTATAACATGTTCAAGGTGAACAGTGTCTTGGTTGTATAACATTTTTAAGGTGAACAGTCTTGGTTGTATAACATGTTCAAGGTTCATGCCTAGTACTGCCGGTGAATGTGTCCTGAAACTAGCACATCAGATGTAATGCTAATCCCTGCAACAGTGAGTGCCAGGTGTTGACCCTTCCCCTCATACGACGATTCTGCAGCAGACGACTTTTGAACATATTTTGTCAAAAAAATAGAAAATCTCTATATTTGAATGTATTATGAGGTCATCAGGTCAAAGGTCAAAGTCTCAGTGACCTTGAATGCGAAATGCCAATGTGAAATGCCAAATCAGCTGGCATTTCGGTCGATTCATATTTAATTCAATTGTCCAAATATTCCTGACAACATGGCACTCAGTGGGGCATAATGTTTGACAAACATCTCTCGTTTTACCTACAATAATAGATTTTCCATATTTTTGACTAGACATTTCAGAAATCGTCTGCTTCAAATTTGTTGTATGTGGGAACATGTTAACCCTTTCCCTCATATAGACGCTTTCTGACGCCTCTGCAGCAGACGGCTTTTTGAAAAAATTGTGACAAAAGAATTGCTCAAAAATGAGCAATTTCTCCTTTTTGCCACAATGTTTTCCACTTTTAGTCATAGGTTATCCATTCAATTATAGAGATTTTCTATTTTTTGACAAAATATGTTCAAAGTCGTCTGCTGCAGAATTGTCGTATGAAGGAAAGGGTCAATACACAAGAGTAAAAGCTTCAAAAGCTCACTTGGTAATAATGAATGCTGTCAATCCAGGGCATTTGGGTTCTATCCTTGTGACCAGCGTCATTTGTCTTCACCAATAGGTCTTTATGGGAAGTAAAATAGTTCCCTGGAATCAATGTTTTGCGGAGAATTGATTCAAGGAAGCCAGGATTAACACGTTAGGTGAACTGTTTCAAAGATATAGCGCTTAACTTCATTCAATCAATCAACACAGGAAAGAAGGAGTTACTCATTATGAATGATATCTCTTTTTCAACTCTTTCCATCATACAACAATTCTGGGGTTCCTCGGCCCAAGCGTTCTTCAGTTATTGAGCAGAAACCATTTTTTACCTCACAGTCACCATGACCTCAACCTTTGACCTTCTGACATCAAAATCAATAGGGGTCAGCTACTGGTCATGACCAACCTGCATACCAAGTTCCTACACCAAAGCGTTCTTCAGTTATTGAGCGGAAACAAGTGTGACAGACGGAAGGACGGAACGGCTAAAACAATATGTCACCCCCATGTATTGGGGAGACATAATTATAACAGACGGACAGAGTGATCAGAATAGATCACCTTGATCCTTTGGCTCAGGTGATCTAAATATGAGGAAAAAGAATACCATGGTCCTTTATAGCACAACTAATTAAAAATAACTATTATTTTTCGATGTTCTTACTCTATACATATAATTGATTGATAAGGGTTTAACGCCGTTTTCAAAAAAAATTCAGTCATATCACGGCGACCAGTTCATCTACTCATGTGTTTCCTGGTTTCCCACACAACAGGCTGCTTTTCCACATAGACTGTTAAACAGCCAATTGGTGAAATCCGAGTGATGCATTTCATTGACTTTTGTCAAACATCGGACAGAATGTTGACAGAGCTGGGATTCAAACCCCTGGATTGACAGCCCGCATCGCTATCGGGGCTAGGCTCTATACATATAAGGAAAGCAAGCACTACCTCTTTCTGGTCATGTTTTTCAACAATCGGAACAATCTTGGTAGAGGGTCACCCTAATAGGGTTGGGGTTTTATAAGGTCACGACAGATTCCTCTCTTCGTTGCGCATATTGAGAAACTTCTCTTTTTAGCACAATGTCCACTCAGTTCAATAATTATACTTTCATTTATAGATTCATTTTTGCATGATTTATGTATTTCAAAGTCGTCAAAGACTCATTCAACCTTTCCCTCATACAACAATTCTGCAGCAGACGATGTGAACATATTTTGTCAAAAAATAGAAAATCTCTATAATTGAATGGATAACCTATGACTAAAAGTGGAAAACATTGTGGTAAAAGGAAAAATTGCTCGTTTTTGAGCAATTTCTTCTTTTGTCACTATGTTTTCAAAAAGCTGTCCGCTGCAGAGGCGTCAGAAAGCGTCTGTATGAGGGAAAGGGTTAAAATGTATAAGGTAAACGGTTCAGGTACAAGAACTTTCTATATGAAAACAAGATTTTTCTTATTTTATCTTTTTGTTTTTTAATTTGAGTTGCATAATAAACATATAATTTAAATGATGTTGGTAATAGTTTAGCTGAAGTCTGATTCATTTATCAGAAGCAATAAATGTGTACACATATACATAACACTTTCTGTTAACAGTGTGTAATGTTCTATCTTCAAATCTGTGTTGATGTCATTTTTTTTTTCCCTTCTAAAATTCCAGTTAACATTTAATTCTCTGTCTTCTTTTAAACGAAAAATAAACACTCACTCTTGTCTACAAATAACTGTAGTCAAACTAAGCCATGTTCAGTTTTTACTTCTCTTCGAGGGCATCCAAGTATTCCTTCAGAGTTTCCGGTTTCTTTATTGGACCTATAGCAGCAACACAATCTTTAAGGTACTTTTCTTCTGTGATCCCATTTGCTGTCATTACTTTCTGTTTGAAAGCTGCCATTGCCTCAGTATTCTTCTTGAATTTTTTGACAGCTTCATCACCTTCAGATTCCTTCATTTTTTCGAGGTGTGTCTCCAAGGCCGCGTCAACTAATTTCTGGTAACCAGCTATGATGGCTTTGATTTTAGGTTCATATTCTTCTTGTTCCCAAGCTATAACCTTCTCTAACCATTCTTGTTCTGTGTCTTCTAATGAGTCCATGTTACTAAAACAAAAACAAAAAGAAGCTTGTCATGATTGAAAATTAAGCAATACATTAGAATTAAACTAGAATTTCAGTTTGTTCTTAACCCTTTCCCTCATATAGACACTTTCTGACGCCTTTGCAGCAGAGGGCTTTTTGAAAACATAGTGACAAAAGAAGAAATTGCACAAAACGTGCAATTTCTCCTTTTGCCACAATGTTTTTCACTTTTTGTCATAGGTTATCCATTCAACTATGGAGATTTTCTATGTTTTGACAAAATAAATTCAAAGTCGTCTGCTGCAGAATTGTCGTATGAGGGAAAGGATTAACTAAATCATTACACCAAAAATATAAATAAGGACAAGTTTGTCATTATGGAGCCAGGATTATACAAGAGCTGTCGGAGGATAGTGCACTCTTTTTCGTGCTTGCCAATAACAAATATAAGTCGAAAAAGGGTCATCATTCTTACAAAAACCTTCACTTGGCTGTTGGTGGAGGTAATGATGGTTAATACATATATTAAGTGTATAAGCTATATCTCTAATGGTTTTGAAAAAAGTGGGGAGGTTCGAAAAACTTAAGCAAAATTCTAAGTCGAAAAAGGGCCACAATTCTTAAAAAAACCTTGACAGAGAAATGTACTCTTGTCTGTTGATGGAGAATAAGTATTGTAAGCGTTTAAGCTATCTCTAATGGTTTTGAAAAAAAGTGGAGACGTATAGGTAGCCTTTTGTAGAAAAGGCGAGCTAAAAAAGTAATTAGTATTCTCTCCCTTACATAAGGGCGCATTAATACTTATGTCACAGTTGTCTGATCAATGCTTCAAATTGTTACCCATAATTCTGTGTTTACTATACCCATTTTTCTGTTTGGACAAAGTCGGTGAGTATTTGCAAACGGCAACCTATCCTGTATATTTCGGAGATCCCACAGTACCAAAACAGATATAGGTTAATCGAATATTTAAGTGACCGAAGGTCTAAGAGAAACTAGATCCACCTGGATTGATAGCCCTTGTTATTGCCTGAGCTATCAGGACTAGCCTGAATAGGAAATATGGCCTTGATCAAGTTCGCCAGAAAGATTGATTGCCAATACTTACATGGCCCAGTTCTTTGGATCCTGAATGAACTGTTGGGATCGACCCTCTTTTCTAAGATTCTCAAGCTGGAACTCAGGTTCCATCTGAGGCCAGAATCCAGGGTTGTCTCTATTCGGGTTTATAGCATTTTCTGGGAAGTAGTGGTTGAACATTTGTAGTGTCATTTGTTCTGGAGTAGGTACTGTCTCTATCTTGGTCAACTGAAATAAGAAAAACATACAGACGCTCATTATTTTATTTTTTGTTTATAAGGGTTATCCCCTTTCCCATGTGCATCAGACATATTTTGAAAACATTGTTGCAAAAGGAGAATTGATTTTTTTCCATTGCTACACTGTTTTCAACCCATTTTCAGTTTTATCTTCATTCATGGAGATTTCTCCTCCCCTACATCTGTCAAATCCATAAATGTACTGGAGGGTTCTTTCCAGTTTCAAACAAAAGCTAACAGCTCATAGTGTATTTTTCACAAATGAAGCTACTAAGTAATGATGAATAAATTAATTTGTTTCAAAGAGATGAATTTGAGCATTTATCAAAAAGATCAATCCAAAGTCAGTGCACATATTAGACATTTGACTATAAAATGCATTAATATTAAGTGATTCAAGGTAAGGAACCAACATCTTTTAAACTTCGAATATAAGACTTACAGCCCAATCCAACTTCAGCCATGTATTAATACTAATCAATATGGCTTGAAGGAATTTGATAGAGGGTAACACAAGAAACATTTCTATACAAGAGGGCCATGATGGCCCTGGAATCGCTCACCTGATTTTTTTTTTTTTACTTTAACTATATAAGCCCCATGGCGGCCATAGTTTCTGACCAATCAACTTGGCTTGAAGGAATTGGCTGATAGAGGGTCAGTCACCCTTGGAACATTTCTATAATTTTTTTTGATAATCGGCCTGACACTTTTGGAGGAGAAGATTTTTTAAGTTTTCACTATAGCCATATAATGCAAAATAGCCCTGCCCACTGGCGGCCATGTTTTTTTACAATTCAACACGGCTTGAAGGAATCTGAAAGTGGGTCATCCAAGGAACATTTCTACAAAATTATTTGAAAATCGGCCTGACACTTTCGGAGAAGAAGATTTTTTAAGTTTTCACTATAGCCATATAAGGCAAAATAGCCCTGCCCCCCTGGTGGCCATGTTTTTTTACCAATCAACATGGCTTGAAGGAATCTGATAGAGGGTCATCCAAGGAACATTTCTGCAAAATTATTTGAAAATCGGCCAAACACTTTCGGAGAAGAAGATTTTTTAAGTTTTCACTATAGCCATATAAGGCAAAATAGGCCCGCCCCCCCTGGCGGCCATGTTTTTTGACCAATCAACATGGCTTGAAGGAATCTTATAGAGGGTCATCCAAGGAACATTTCTACAAAATTATTTGAAAATCTGCCAACCAGTTTGGGAGAAGAAGAATTTTGAAGTTTTTTTCATTTCGTTGCCATGGAAACCAGAATTCTGCATGGATCCCAAAAATTTGAAGGAAATCTGGTGAGGTCATTGAGAGGATGCTTTCTGTGAAGTTTCATCCCAATTGACCCACTGGTTACTGAGGAGAAGAAGTTGACGGACGACGGACGACGCACGATGGACGCCGGACAAAAGGCGATCACAATAACTCACCTTGAGCAAAGCTCAGGTGAGCTAAAAAACTATTTGAAAATCTGCCCGGTTCTTTCAGATGAGAAGATTGTTTTCCCATGTTTTGACCAATCAACATAGCTGGATATAATCTCATAGAAGGTCACCCAAGGATCATCTGCACAAATTCAGTACACTATTACTTTCAACAGAGAAGATTTATTTAACAGTTTTTCTCAAAAGACATAAAAGGCAAAACAGCCCAGCCCACTGCATGGTGGCCCTGTTTTTTGACCAATTAACAAAGCTTGAAGAGAGATGAGAGGGAAACCCAAGGATCAGTTCTAATAAAATTGTTTTAAAATCTACCAACCTTGTTTGGGAGGAAAATATTTTTTAAAGGTACTTCTTTTTCGGTTGCTATGGAAACCAGAATTAAGCGTGGGTCCCCAAAAAATGAAGGAATTTAGGACAGGACATTGAGAGGATGCCAGCTATGAAGAATCATTCAAATTGGAGAAGTGTTTACAGAGGAGAAATTGTTTGAAGCCAAAAGCTAACACTAGAGAAATTTCTCCTTTGTACAAAATGTTTTTAATATTTGTTGACATCAGGTAAAAGCTTAAGGTATATATATCTAACATAGAAATCAATGTAGTATATGCACTGTTTAGTTTAGCTTTATTGTGGTTTTACATGGTTTTCAACTGTTTTTCAGTTACATCATTATCATGGCAACAGTTATTTTTTTCATGATCCCTGGGTAAAGCTAATCCCTCAACAACTGCGGATTCCTAATATTCGCACAGTAAATTCCAAAAGATTGTAGACTTTTACATACACAAACTTTCACAATATCTATCCAAGCAGTATCTGCTTAATAATTATAATGTAATTAAAATTAATCAAAGCGGCGATGGCACTGTAGTGGCGATCGTATAGAAAATCCTGCAAAGTAACAAGCAGTATCTCGGTGCAGGCCTTGCGATTTTCAATAATAGTGCACTCTGGTGCGGGTAAATTTGAGAAAAGCTGCATCTCTTGACAGTAGAATAATGTTAGTTTTTCATGTTCTTTCCATCAACAACTCGGTCATCTGTAAGTAATCAACTCTATGAACGAAACAAAACGCATCAAACGGGGCGTTGCCGAAAGAAATTATTGATTTTTCTCTTCTTCATTCTTGCAAGATTTATTCGTTCCGTATTCGTTCTGCTATAATCAAAGTATTCTAAACGCTTTATAAACAAGCGTTTAGTACATTGACTCGCAAGCGTTTGCCAGTCGTCGTAATTTGAAGCGCTCAAATGATTTGATGAAAATCGGGAAATTCAGACGCTTTGTTTGTTTGTTTGTTTGGAGTTTAACGCCGCTTTCAACAGCTTTGGTCATATCACGGCGGTCAGTGCACCTACCCATGTTTTCCTGGCTTTCCCACACCAATACTTACACAACATTCTTTCGAAGCCACTGACTACTTTCTCACATAGAAAATTCAGACGCAGTCATCGTTAATCATCGGCTTTCGGCGAGTGCTAGCAGCGATCGCAGAATACTCCTGAGAACACTATTTATTCATATATTTTAAACAAGAGGGCCAAGATGACCCTAAATCGATCACCTGATTGATAGTAAATTAGTAGAAATATCTGGGAAAAAGATCAATGAGTGCAATTAGAACTTCAAGGAGTGAACACTTCTCAAGAAACAGCTTATAAGTAAAGGTCATTTATATCTTGAAATCTAACAAGAATTTCAATTAGAATTGAATTATAAAGTTTTTGTCATTTTGCACCTTTTTTGATCTGTTTTTAATATAAATCAATATGGCTTGAACAGTTTTTTTAGAGGGTCACTTAAGGATTCTTTCTACTGGATTATCTCGGAGTTTGATAAGCAGATTATGGAGGAAAGGGATTTAAAGTTTGGTCATTTTACTCATGTTCTGATGCTGCAGCAACCAAAGTTTTACATACGACGCCATGGTTTCAAACAATACAATACATTAACTGTAGTATTTGAGTTCATATTTACCTCTTCACCAATTATGATATCTTTAACAATAGTTACAAATCATATCATAATTGCTTGTTCACTTTCAATAACAATCTTTTATTTCATCCTTGCCGAGACCAAAAATGTTGCGATTTATCTTTCCACTTCCTGTTGAAGACAACCCTTGCATAATACTCTGCCAAGTGTTACCTCCCTTAGACCATCAATCTAATAACCATATGTCATTTGAAGCAAAAACTTAATTTTACTCCTTTTCTGATGCTGCTTGGTTGCTATGCCTTTCAACAAATCAATATGGCTTGACAAAGTATGTAGATGATCAATGAAAGAACATTTCTACAAAACTATCTTTAAATCAGACAAGCACTTTTATAAGGATGCTTTAGTAAAGTATTGTCATTTTGCCCCTTTTTTGATGCCGCCTGACTGCCATGTTTTTCGACCAATCAGTATGGCTTGAACAATTTTTATAGAGAGTCACCCAAGGAACATTTCTACCAAATTATATTTGAATCTGACAGGCAGATTCGGAGGAGAAGATTTTTAAAGTTTGGACATTTTGTTCCCTTTCTGATGCCGCAGCAACCAAAGTTCTCAACGGAATTTAAATCTTTGAACAATTTTGAAAGAGGACCACCAAAGGAACATTCCTGTGATGTTTGGTAAAAATTGTTCTTGCGGTTCAGGAGGAGATGATGTTTAAAGCTAAAAGTTAACGACGGACGACGGACACAGAGTGATCAGAATAGCTCACCTTGAGCCTTTGGCTCTAGGTGATCTAAAAACACCTTTAATAATTTTTTGATTGTGGCACAGATTTGAACCGACGATTTTGACAAAACGAAACGGCAATGATTCACTGGGTGCCGGTCCTTTTTGAAAAGCCTGATTATTATGCGAGTTATAGAACGAAAGATAATATTTACATAATTTAACTCTTATAGATATTATCTCAATAAATCTCAAATATTAGTATCAATCCGGTACCAAAGTAGCACCGACTTGATTATTATTAATCATGTCTCTGCATCACTGATGGAACTATATATTTGGCGCTTTAACGGATGTAGGTTAATCGGTTTGCAGTAAGGAATAAAAAGTCAACCAGCTGTACAAAACTGACTATGTAAATGTTTTCGTTGTTGTTGTTTCTGTTAGCATTGTGACGATTGTCAAACCAATCACCACAAAAATAGATTAGATTTCTAACATTACAAATATCATAACAATTAGGAGGAGAAACTTACCATGGTCTGTAAACTATGCAAGTGTTTGGATTCACGCTGAATGTAGTTTGCACTTTTCTCTCTCTGAAATAGTATGTTTAACAAAGCAATAAATAACCATCCCTTACCCACTTGCAGATCAATTTTCATGCATACGCAGCAGATGACTTTTGAAAGTTTTTGAGAAATTGCTAATTATGAGCATTGTCTCCTTTGTCACAATGTTTTCAAATCTATGCAGGGATTATACTCTCATTTCTCACGATTTTCTATATTTTGGCTTGCGGCATGCCCCCGAGATGTCTTCAAAGTTGTCTACTTCAGATGTGTTGTATGTGGAAAGTGTTTGAAAGACATGAATGTCATCATGATCTACAGAAAATGAAATTGTATAATGTACAGACTGGATAACTGGAAGTAAAAATTTGATACACATTTTGGGAAGGGGAGAATTCCCCCCCCCCCCCATGAATTTCACCCCTTTCAACAGTGTTTTGTGTAGACATCTGCAAAGCCTCAAATATGGTAAGTATCACTCACTATCAGGCAAAGGTTTAACCTCAATCTGACCATAAACAGACAATTTGAAAATGAAAGGTGATCAAAATTGCCATAATTTACACTAAGATCTAAACCAGAACAAAGACCCATAACTCCCAAATTACACCAGAAACATTCCCAAGGTTCCTTTCTATAAAAGCTTTTAAATTAGGTAAGCATCAGACAAATCTGAAAAGATACTGAGCGTAAACAACAATTTGATGCCGGCTCGAAGTAATGACGTCACGATTCTAATAACCAGGTTCCAACTTAAGAGTCAAGTTTATAAAGAGGGACATTTATTCATGATCCCTGGGTAAACAAACAAGTACAAGGCTAGGAAATGTGCCTTGCCAAAGGGCACTCCACCATGACAGCCTCGACTGGGGATCAAGACATCTGCAAGTTAAAAAGGGTTAAAGTAACAGAGATACAGAGGGGCAAAAACATGTTAAGTACAACATGCAATCCTCAATCAAATATAAGATGTTATGAAACAATCTCAAGTCCATACCTGTCCAATGTTTCTAATGAACCATTGAAGGTGAGGATTAATGCTTAAGAGAAGGGATTTTTTTTTATTTTCTATAATCCTTATTTAGCCTTCTATCCCTATGTTGTTTGAGCTCAAAAGAATCAAATCATTCAGACAATTCATTTGAGTACCCAGACAATGGGGCTTGGGCTGGTAATGATGGAGATATTGTGGGGAAAAGGTCTGTTTACCCCCCTCCTGGCCAAAAACTGTATGAAGATACTACAAATCTACTTACAACCATAGTTTCTTCTGTTATAAGGGCACCTTTGACATCACTTGGATCCTTTGGATATTGTACCTGAACAGCTGAATACTAAAATAAAAAAAAGAATGATCCACTACAATTAATCGCATACATGCTTTTCTATGCAAACATCCTTCATTCACCATTAGTACAAGCATTATAGGCACAATTAGATTCCTTAGCTTTGAGTTAAAGTTTAACTTAAACCCATTATTCTGATGTAATATTATTACACTCTTGCAGATTGAAAATAATTCATAAACAAGAGTTGTCGGAGGACAATATAGCTCGTCTATCAGGGCCTACTTCAGAACAGTTATAGCATTATGTATAGTCACACAGAATCACCCATTGCAAGATAAAACACCTTTTCAATACTTGCATGCAAATGTTAATCAAGTCCATACAGGCCCTTGTCGGAATTTTAAATCTATAAATTTGTTTATATACGATAAGCAACAGCATACACAGTGTCTGAGAAAATGCCTTGCACGCAAAGGTTTGACCAAAAGTCTAAGTCCAAAAAGGGGCACAATTCAGTCAAAATCCATTCCATAGTTATGGGACATACAAGATCATCTAATAACCCTGAATAAGTGTGTGAAGTTTCAAAGCAACAGCATACACAGTGTCTGAGAAAAGGCCTTGCACGCAAAGGTTTGACCAAGCTGGCACACGGACGCCAACGCCAACGTGGACGCCGGGGTGATAACATAAGCTCCCCTATTTCTTCGAATAGGCGAGCTAAAAAGGCAAAATGATTAGGCATGGCAGTCGACACAAAAAGGACTTAGCAAGACGACAATTTGATAATAACATCATTCATTTGAAAGCCCCTGAAGGTTGGTATTCACGTGACATTAATCAAATGGAGAAGAAAACTTTTCAAAAAGAATTGCTTATGTCAAAGTAATGCTTCTTTTTCAAACAATATTTCATCATTCTTTATGCTGCTGATGCATCTACAGCTGTCTGTCTCACATAAAGACTTTAAAAGGGCTTATTTTAATACTAGATAGTACTTATTTTTGTTATTTTCAAATGTAGATGGCTTACATAGTTTTCAAAGCCATCTGCCGTAGATTTGATTTAAGAGCGAAAGGGTTAACAGAATTTCAGTTATCTCACGATGACAGCTAACTAGTCTGTGTGATCCCTGTGATACTAACCAATACTAGGCTAAAAAATACATTGTTCTTCTGTCTATAAACTGTATAAACTCTCTCACCTGCTTTTCAAATTCATTGACCATAGCATTTAGAGCTGGGAGCTTTGCCTTGTATTCCGTGAAGTCAATTTTAGGTAAAGTTTCAGGTAGGTCTTGAATTCTGAAATTAGAACAAATTAACTGAATTGTTTATGTTATGATATAATATTATGTTTTAAGGAAATTATCCATATTTTTGTCTCAAAGATATCTGCTACAGATTTGTTGTATGTGTTAAAAGGTTTAAAATATCTGTAAAAGAGTGTGTCTTGATTTGAATCATTGTCAAATCCAACCTTAATTTACAGAAATAAAATAATCAAAAAGTCTGCAATGATCATAATAAAGCAGGGTCGTCAAAATTAACTGATTGCCGATCAAAATTATCAATTAAAATCGCTCTTTGATCCGTAAGTTTTGCTCCCCTGAGCCCCCTACGAGGGATTTAGCCTTAATCCGACCCCTAGCCTGATCAGTTTTTTTCTCATTTGATCTGTTACAACAAAACATTTTGACAACCCTGACATATACATAGATTTTATTTACATATATCTTGTAATACAAACAAATAAAACCATAAAAATCATATGTTCCCAATCTGATAAACTTTAATGAAGATTGGATGCCTCTAGAGTGTTAACAAGCAAATGCTGACGACGAACGACGGAAAATGGACAAAAGGCGACCACAAAAACTCACCTTGAGGTAAACAACTATGATTTGATCTTTGCTAATTAGTGTAAGAGGAGAATGAGACATGATCATGAAAACATTCTTTTTTCTTACCACATTGCTTATGATAGTTTAATTGAATACAATTAAGTGCAGTTCGAGAACTCTTGCAAAAAACATAATTGGAGCAGATACATATAAATTTAGAGATTCGAATCACCGCGATATCTCGCATTTTATACCGGGAACAGTGAAAATCTTGCAGATCATAATCCTTATCCTGCAAGCGCTTATATCAAGCGTCTGATGACCCTGATTACTCGATCGGAATGCATCAGTTAACTTTGTTAATAATAGAATGACAAGTATTATTTATATGAATGGTGGACATTAGCTCCTCTGGACATTATCCCCTTCGTAAAGGACGGCACGTTTTGCAGAAGATTTTTGTTGCGCGGTCATCTTCAGCATCGTACTGGAGAATACAACTTGGGAAACCCAAAATATACTATACTATGACCATTCCAGCCAATCGTATTTGCAATATGTAAATTATAACTAATTTACGATTTCCTAAACCCCAAATGTATGCGGTAAAACGTCATCAATATAGTTGCCATTGAAGAATAGGCATGCACATGAGACATGTATTGATTGTAAACTTCCGCTTATATTGCAAAACTGAAAGTATACTCCTAGCCACTCAGTAATTCTCGAAAATTCACTGCAATTACCGCGATTTGTCAAAGAAATAACCCTGTAAAAGATCGACGATTAGAAATACGTATATTTCACTCACAAAAATATGCTGGTGCCTGAAATCTCACCTCGCAATTTGAAATTTTCACTTGCAATTTGCAAGTATGCAAGCTTAAATTCGAACCCTGGAACAGAATAATATGCAACCTCCAAAGAAAATAATGACTCAAAACTGCTCTCCAGATTGCTGTTAGTAAATCAAAATGACCAAGAATTGCTCTTATCGATCTTTCTTGTCAATCTTTCTAATAAAATAAATAATTTTCTTCTTCTCACGTTTCATTTATTTATCTGAGTTTCTGACACTAAAATCACGGAAGGAGCAAAGCTGAAATCACAGCATGAAATGAGAAGTAAGAATAAAGGTATATCGAAGTTAATTTACTCCACCCTAATCAGCGGGTGGTATTATACCGCAGACACTACTAGTTGATAAATAAGTTACTTGACTCTTGCGATTATCGTGAGATTTAAGGGAGATTTGTTGTTTAAAGCACAGGTATTTTATCTCTGTATCTATATGTCTCTGATTGGAGAGAGCAGTAATTTTTCTTGCCGATTTGTTTGCTACATTAAGTGCAATATTTAGATATAAGTCTTAAGGTCACAGACACTGGGCAGTCCCAGTCAAGGATACATGTCATAAAGTGCTAACATAATCAACAAATTGGTGCGAAAAAAACAGGCTTTTGACATATCAAGTGTTTTGAAAAAAAAAAACCGTGACCATTCTGACAATCTAGCACAAACAAAGTCGAAGAATAATGCTACATGCTCAAAGTCGACCAATGCCACTTATTTCAAGTTTTGAAGAATCTATGGAATAAAGGGTGCCGGTGGTTACGTCTTGTCTACAACGACTTTTCGACATATTGAAAAGAAGAAATTCACCTGATTACGAATTTGTCGGATGCATTTTTAAGTATGTTAAATGCCTCTCTTTGTTTCGTTGGAACTCGCTGGCTTATGGCGCCCCAGTTCACCGCCGAGAGAGCTATCCTTTTCGCAGCCATTTTTTGAGGTCTCGTGAAGGGCACGGGCGTGTATGATTATTGTCTGTAGTCAGAGGATAAAATAGAAAGAATAATATTCTGGCAAATTTTGCAGCATACTATATGCTGAATAGAACTTTACACATTGTGAAACATAGGAGATGCTGCTCATTGTAAGTGATTTCTCCGTTAGAAGCAGTGTTTAAAGGCGTCTGCTTATGATACTGCCTGCAATCATATAATAAGAATCGTCTGCAATTACTTTTACATAAATCAAAGTACCGAAAGTTCTAAGGTAGAATTGCGATCGTTTACAATGAGGAGATAGAAATATTCATTTAAAAAATGTCCCACCATGACAGATAAGTTACGATGCATCAGGTCAGAATAAATGGTTTCCAAGAACATAAATACTTGTTGGTCTTCATTGATCCCAACTCCGAATATATCATTCGGTTAACATGGTACATTTGTTAAGGATCATACGTGTATTACTCAAATCCCACCATGAATATTCATGACAGTACAGTGTCCTCCTATTAATTACCTATACTGGACCAACTGATGCATTCGGAGAATGCAACATATTAATGTTTATTACAATGTTAACGGTAAACTTAGAAGTGTAATCTGCCAAAACAGCTGTGTTTCGAATGATTTATAAACTGTTTTCTGGTTGATCATCTCCAGTATTATACGTTACTGTTAATAGCGTCTGTTAAATGAAATAGCAAGCTTCAATTTCGATAGAAAATGTGTATAAAAGTATACAGATTAATACAAAAAGGCCTGATGTTATAATGTACAAAAGAGTTTTGCATTTTGAAAAAAGGCCATGCAAGGGTGGCCCTCAATCGATTACCTGAGTGATAGCTTAGTAGCATATGTGTAACTGCTAATATCGGAGATTTTTTTTTATCAAGAGCGTGGATGAAACTGCAAGGAGTGGACACTGTAAATGAAACAGCTTACCAGTTAAGGACATGTGTTATGATATTAAATCTTTGAACAGTTTTTAAGAGGACCACAAAAGTAACATTCCTGTGAAGTTTGGTTGATGGTTTAGGAGGAGATTTTGTTTGAAGCCTTAAGTTCACTGTACCTCTTTTCTGATGCAATCTGTCCAACCAATCAATTTGGCTTGAAATAATTATGTAGAGGGTCACTAAAGGGACAGTTCCGCTAAATAACAAAGTCAAATGTATCTTGTAATCAGTCAAAATACGTTAAAAGAAATGTAATTATAAAGTTTGTCATTTTGCCCCTTTTCTGATGCCATATTTTAGGCATAAGCAAATATTGTAGAGGGTAACATCAAGGAACATTTGCACTAACTTAATTATTTTGGCATCTGACAAGCGGATTAAGAAAAGAATAATTTTAAATTGTATGCATTTTACTCCTACCTGATGCCCCAGCATCAAAAGTAGTGCTAATTGATGTATTTGAACAAATGTGTAAGAGGGCCACCATAGGAGCATCCCTGTGAAGTTTTGTTGAAATTTTCCCAGAGGATTATGATGAGATGTCATTTGAAAGCAAACAGTTCAATTTGCACCTTTTCTTCTGCCACCTGGTTACTATGTCTTTCATCCAGGTTGTAGAAATGTTCTTTGGATGACTCTCTACAAATATAATCATATTGATTGGTTGTTAAACACGGCAATCAGGCTGATTCAGAAAAGGGACACCATTTTAAAACTACATTCTTATGAAAGTGCTTGTCTGATTTTAAGATAATTTAGCAGAACTGTTCATTCAGTGACTCTCAACATGTTTTATTGTCGTATTGATTGGTTGAAAGTCATAGAAACCATGTGACATCTGAGAAGGAGAAATTGAACTTTAAACTTTAAATGACATCTCATTCTTATCCACTTTAAACAGAATATCACAGGAATGTTCTTTTGGCGGTCCTTTTTTTTAATTATGTTCAAAGCTATATATTCTATGTAGAACTCTTGTTTGTGCGGTATCAAAAAGGGAGAAACATGACCAATATTTAAAATTGTTCTCCTCTAAATCAGCTTGTCCGATTCAAATGTTATTAAGTAGAAATGTTCCTTTAATGATTCTCTATGAAAGATATTCAAGCCATATTAATTGGTTGAAAAAAAAGGCAGCGAATCGGCATCAGAAAAGAGCAAAATTACAACATTTTAAAACTCCATACTTATGAAAGTGCTTGACTGATTTGTTCCTTCAGTGACCCTCTTCATACTTCTTTAAGCTATATTGATTAGTTGAAAGACATAGTTACTAGGCGGCATCAGAAAAGGGGTAAATTGAACTTTTAGCTTCAAAGAACATCTCATCCTAATCCACTGGGGAAATTTCAACGGGAATGTTCCTTTGGTTGTTCTCTTTCAAATGAGTTCAAAGATGAAAATTCTAAACACAACTGTTGTTGCTTCGGTAGCAGAAAGGGAGTAAAATGCCAAAACTGTTAAATACTTCTTCTAGATTAAACTTAGAAGTTTACTGGTATAATTGTAAACATTAATATATTGCATTAATAAATTGCATACTCTGAAATCACCAGTTGGTCCAGTACAGACAATAAATAGGAAGACACTGTACTGTAATGAATGATTATGGTGGGATTTCCATAGAGCTATTGGGTAATATGATCATTAAACATTACAAGAGGGCCGAAATGGCCCGAAATGGCCCTAAATCGATCACCTGCGTGATAGTAAATTAGTACTTACTAAATATCTGGGGAAATTTTAGTGCAAATGATACTGCAAGCAATGGACACGGTTAATGAAATAGCTTATCAGTAAAGGCCATTTGTATTAAGGCGTTAAATGTTTGAACAATTTGAAAGAGGACAACCAAAGGAAAATTCCTCTTAAATTATCGCAATTCTAATTTAAGTACTTTCAGTACTTTGATTTAATGTCTGCATGAGAAAGGTGAATAGATAAAACACAACTAGGAAACTGAAAGAATATAATTTGTTGCATCGTTGAATCACATTTTGGAAAAAGGGCATTTTATTCATTTTGAAAAATACACTTCTTTTCTCAATGAATTTTAAAACTGTCTGCCTCCGAGACGTCAAATGGCATCTGTATTATACCAGAGACATATACACACGTGTATATATCTCTGATTATACTAAGGAAAGGACGAATAATGAACTGAATGTTTAGGGCTTAATTTGCCGTACTGTTATGTCTTAAACGTCAAATTAATGAAACAGAACAAACCAGAAATCCAATTGTCGAAAAGAATAAACTTGTACAACAATCTAAAGTTTTAGTTTTAAGAAAGACATGCTAATACATTTAATGTATGATTTTTTTTTCTGTGTTAAAAATTGTCTTCACAGACATTATGTATATGGGCCATAGGCCTTAACACTTAAGTAGTTGTTTTAATTATGGGGGCACCTTCTTTTTACCACACTTTAAACATTGCAGCCAATTAAGAATGTGTTATGACTAAATTAGCCAGGTGTTATAAAGGCAATAAGTATATATACGATATACTTTTCATTTTCGACATTTTAACTCCTGATGTGTTCTGTTCTATTAATTCGACAATTGTAATTTTGTGTTGTCACTAAATAGAGTCGGGACAAGGGAGAACGAGTTATTATTATTATAAAAAACACACATTTAAATGTCTTGAACATATTACAATAATACTAAGTTATGACACATCTAAAATGAAATAAATATTCCGATGTTTTAAGTATTTGCAGTTTCTTTATTTTGACTCGCCTTTTTTTTTTTATTATTTACGAAGACAAAGGTGTCCATATTAGACTTGCAGCAGACTGTTATGTGTCAATATCGAGTTAAAAATCACGTCGAATTCTCCTTTTAATAGCTATTTTAACTTACTGAATGATATTTTCATGTTCAAAGAGATGTCTTGATTTGTAAAAATTGCATTTAGTAATGTTTATCCATGTATAAATATATAAAATATGAACTGTTTCTAAGCTAAAACTGTTGATCACGTGACTATTAAAATGTTTATTTGGTTCGAAACAAATGAAGAAAAGAACAAACTGAGATTAAACTGCTTTTAATAGATTCCCCATATTGTTATGCATCATTGACACAAGGACGCTCATCATAATATAATGTTAAAACATGAGTAGTTTGTTATTTTCATAATAAAAAAAGGAAGGGAAGAAAGAATTACAATAAATTAACATGTAGGGTTCATGCAGTTTATGTTCGAAATTACGTTTGAAATTAAACAACAATTTCAATGAAATTTAACTGTTTATCTGATGTTATATTTCTAGGGTGGTCTTATTTATAAATATTGGGCTACATTTTAACATTTGTCAAAGTATGATATAATTAGGATTCCGGCGATCGACATTGATGCGTTGCATCAACTTTCTCTTGTATGAATACAAACATGTTTCATTATCTAAATACGTAACGGAGAGATAAAAAAATAATGACAAATATAGCAATGTATCGTAGTCTTAATACAAAATGCTTATATTTACATCTTGTAAACTATCTAAGTGTAATGGTAGACCTACATTACGATGACAAGACACAAAAGGGCTATAACTCGTCTAATAACAAGATGTAATTACAACTATTTTGTATTAAGTTTATATATGAGCCCTTTATTGGGAAAAGGTATAGGTTGACTTTTGGGAACTGAGTAGAACCATAACAGCCTGTTTATCCTAATGATCTGATCAATCGCGTTTATAAGAAGCATTCGTTAACGCAATTCTGTACTTTTACCCATAGATTTTCTCATAAAGTATTCATGTTTGATGCCAAGATCAACGTAATATGAGCCCAGGGACATTATGTCCCTGCATGAGCATAACAAATTATGCTTCTTTGGTTTTTTATTCTCGTTTACCCTATTTCTTTGGTGCAAAATACCACCCCTCTCTCTCTCTCTCTCTCTCTCTCTCTCTGTTCGATTTTAAGCGAATTCTGTTGATCAATATTGCTGAATCGAACAAAGCAAAATATATGAAATCTCGTTTGTGACGAGATTATTTTTATCAATGGAAGGAGTGTGATTGACAGAGGCCCACCTCTGCCAGATTCAGGACCAGTATCATGTAATATGACGGACCATGCAGGCTGGGAATAAAACACTTTGTACAAATAGAATAGCTATTCCACTGAAGTATCCACGAAACAGTTCTATTTATTGTACAAACCACCACAGTCCAAATGGATCACGGTGAAATTATGGCAGAAAACTCAAATTCAAACTCGACCAATGTAAACAACATTAATTCAGTCGGTAAATTAGTAACTCAAAACTCAGTGACTAGGAAAAGCGACTGGATTAAACTTAATGTTGGTGGAACTGTGTTTATGACTACCCGAACAACGCTGTCCAAAGATCCTAATTCTTTCTTATACAGATTAATACAAGATGAGCCAGATTTGAACACTGACAGGGTGAGTATCTTTAACCCTTTGCCTCATTCGACAATTCTGCAGCAGACGACTTTGAACATATTTTGTCAACAAATAGAAAATCTCTATAATCGAATGGATAACCTATGACTGAAACGGGAAAACATAGTGGCAAAAGGAGAAATTGCTTGTTATAACTTCTATGTTCCCAAAAAGCTGTCTGCTGCAGATGACTTAGCGTACCTTCTTTATACATATAATGAACTATTCTAGAGGTGTGAATTAATGGGCTTGCATGTTAATATGGCAAGTACGTGATTGGCAAGTCTGAATGAAAGTTGAATTATTTACTCAAACAGTTAAAGGTGTTAATTGCTCACTTTAAACAGAGACATATAAATACATGTATTTATATGTCTCTAATTTTATCATTGCTAACAACAAAATGTGCGAATCTCTGCACTTATCAAATATATCATATTTACAGATCACAATGAGTCGAGCTTTAGTCAGAAAACGGATTGAAAATAGGACTAATCAGGGGGGCTTTTACAAACATGTATACCCTTCGCAGCAGTTGTTGTGAAGGTTGACAGTCTTAGGCTGACACAGTTCAACCCTTTCCCTCATATAGATGCTTTCTGACGCCTCTGCAGCAGACTGATTTTTGACAAATTTTAGTGATTAAAACAAGCAATCCCTCCTTTTGAAACAATGTCTACATCTTTAAGTCATAGGTTATCCATTCAATTATAGAGATTTTCCATTTTTGACAAAATATGTATGATAGGGGAAATAGTTAACTTAGTTACCCTTTGCAATAGTGGTACCCAGAGCTCCAGATAATAACTTGGATCAAATATTTTTCACTCCGTTAAATTATTGTTTAACAGTGAATCTCTACTGAAGCCTAGAAAGTGAATTGTCAAAAGGGTTTTAAGTTTTTTAATTTAATTATGCTTATTACTTTAAATTAGGCATTCATCCATTCATCCATACACATCCGTTGTATCCATGTTGTGGCACAAACAGTGAATTAATTATTGTTTACTAACAGCAACACTTAATCAAATCATTTTGCAAATATACAGAAAAGGCTAGATCAAACACATTCTCTTTTCATTGCAAAACATACACAGGGTGATGCAGTTTTGTGATAGACATTATTTATATCCCTGTCTACTATTTTTTTCTTCTTTCCGGATCCAAGCATAAGGCAGACAAATTATGATTGATCTGCAGCTGGAAACATTGTTGTAAAAGAATAAATTGCTCATCATATAAATTAATTCCAATAATATTTTGAATTAACAAATTTCTTCAATAAATGTTCTTGTTTAATTACCTCCCTTTAACTATGTAAACTATGATAATACACATTATGTCCAATTAACCCAAAACACTTACTAGATTCATTTCAAAATGGATGTCATTTGTATAAGTGTACAAAAAGCTCCTATTTGAATGCCTCATAGTGTGAAATATTCTGATTTGTTTTGGAGTATATTCCAAATGAAATGTCGTATAGTTAATATAAATATTTTCTTGAAAAATTTGAAACTTATTTCAAAATCCTAGCTTTACAAATTACAATCCACCCTATAAGTATACATCCATGGAAATTCCAGACTTTAAATATCATAAAACTCCTGTTCTGAAGAGTCTTCTTCTAATGTTTTTTTTAACTTATGATTTTCTGTACAAATCAATTCTTACTTGATCATGCTACACAAATCAACTTACAACGCACAGAACATTTTTCCTATTTGTTATCCCCCGCTTTTTCGAAGAAAAAAAGGGGGGTTATTAATTTCGGTTTGTCCGTCCGTCCGTCTGTCCGTCCGTCTGTCCGTCTGTCCGTCCGTCACACTTCGTTTCCGTGCAATAACTGCCGCAAATGTGAACCGTTTCTTTTCAAACTTGGTAACAAGGTTAAATGCCTTAACGGCTAGGCCAAGTTCGAATATCACTTTCGGCGGACTTTATTTGGTGGAGTTATGGCCCCTTATTTAACAAAATATGTTGTTTCTTGCCGTTTCCGTGCAATAACTGCCACAAATGTGAACCTTTTTTTTTCAAACTTGGTAACAACGTTAAATGCCTTAAGGGCTAGGCCAAGTTCGAATATCACTTTCGGCGGACTTTATTTGGTGGAGTTATGGCCCCTTATTTAACAAAATATGTTGTTTCTTGCCGTTTCCGTGCAATAACTGCCACAAATGTGAACCTTTTTTTTTCAAACTTGGTAACAACGTTAAATGCCTTAAGGGCTAGGCCAAGTTCGATCGTCACTTTCGGCGGACTTTATTTGGTGGAGTTATGGCCCCTTATTTAACAAAAAATGTCGTTTCTTGCTGTTTCCGTGCAATAACTGCCACAAATGTGAATTTTTTTTTTTCAAACTTGGTAACAACGTTAAATGCCTTAAGGGCTAGGCCAAGTTCGAATATCACTTTCGGCGGACTTTATTCAGTGGAGTTATGGCCCCTTATTTAACAAAAAATGTCGTTTCTTGCTGTTTCCGTGCAATAACTGCCACAAATGTGAACCTTTTTTTTTCAAACTTGGTAACAACGTTAAATGCCTTAAGGGCTAGGCCAAGTTCGAATATCACTTTCGGCGGACTTTATTCGGTGGAGTTATGGCCCCTTATTTAACAAAAAATGTCGTTTCTTGCTGTTTCCGTGCAATAACTGCCACAAATGTGAACCTTTTTTTTTCAAACTTGGTAACAAGGTTAAATGCCTTAAGGGCTAGGCCAACTTCGATCGTCACTTTCGGCAGACTTTATTTGGTGGAGTTATGGCCCCTTATTCAACAAAAAATGTTGTTTCTTGCTGTTTCCGTGCAATAACTGCCACAAATGTGAATTTTTTTTTTTCAAACTTGGTAACAAGGTTAAATGCCTTAAGGGCTAGGCCAAGTTCGATCGTCACTTTCGGCGGACTTTATTCGGTGGAGTTATGGCCCCTTATTTAACAAAAAATGTTGTTTCTTGCTGTTTCCGTGCAATAACTGCCACAATTGTAAACCGTTTTTTTTCAAAATTGGTTACAAGGTTAAATGCCTTAAGGGCTAGGCCAAGTTCGATCGTCACTTTCGGTGGACTTTATTTAGTGGAGTTATGGCCCCTTATTTAACAAAAAATGTCGTTTCTTGCTGTTTCCGTGCAATAACTGCCACAAATGTGAACCGTTTTTTTTTTCAAACTTTGTAACAAGGTTAAATGCCTTAAAGGCTAGGCCTAGTTCGATCGTCACTTTCGGCGGACTTTATTCGGTGGAGTTATGGCCCCTTATTTAACAAAAAAAGTTGTTTCTTGCTGTTTCCGTGCAATAACTGCCACAAACTTGGTAACAACCTAGGCCAAGTTCGTTTAATTTACCCTGTAATACATGTTCAATAAAAAGTCTACTAACATGTTTAAACCTAACCTCAACATTTTCCTACAATATTTCCTGCAAGCGGGGGATATAAATTTCATGAATTTGCTTGTTATTCTAGTTTTAGATATGTCATACGACGCACAGTTAATAATTTTAAATCGTTTTTCTAGTTTTCAATAGGTGATCACGCATTAACACGCCTTATCTGTAGCTCTGGGTAACTTGGCTCTCACTCAGTCTCACCTGTGTAACATAGGAAGAGGTTGGACAACAGACTTCCCGAAACTCCGTCAGACCTCCAGACCTGACTGACAGATTCTTGAAAGGTCTGACTGAAATCCTTTCTTGTCAGCCCAAAATGTCTTGACACAACAGATAAATTTGCAAATCAGCACTGGAAATTTCATTCATTTTTTAAACACTGGTTTGACTACCGTAACCCTTTCCCACATACACGAAATTTGCAGCAGACGACATTAAAAATGTCTAATTAAAATAAAATGGAAAATCTCTTATAATTGAAGGTATAATTACTGATAAAAGTTGATTGCTGTTAATAAATCGAAATGACCAAGAACTACTCTCTTCAAATCAAAATTCCGATGTTGCAAATTGTTTGGTCTGACAGTTGAGCATGAGGTCTGACAGAAATATTTGGTCAGTCAGACCAGGGATGTAGATATTATCTATGTCCCTGGTCAGACCAAATGTCTGAGACTCTGACTGGAGTCTCACAAGTTTTGGGAAGTCTGGGACAAGATTATCTTGTTTTTTTCATCCCTCCATCGTCACTATTTGACCATGGTTGGTAGATGCTCATTATAGAACTATGGTCTGTTATGGAGGCATTCATTTGTTATTTGGGAGATTAAAAAATTCATCCCTAGGTGGCAGTACACTGCCTTGAAAGCTTGGTTCTGCCCTGTCTGTTTGTGGCATTCGTTGGGTTAACAACAAAGTGTATACAGGTTATTTTCTAAGGATTAAAGAATAGTCCCGAGACAAATTACTGCAGATAATACCTTGGCATCCCTTGAAGCTTAGTTTCATTGGTTCTAAGGGTAACGTTTTTCAGACAGTTAAGATCTTGGAACTTATTTAATCATTTAGAGGCATCTGGACTATGGGGGCAGATATCAGCTTACAAATTAACAAGGAAAGTCCTGTGATCAAGCCTTCATCTTTACATTCATTGCCATACACATGATACATGCAATTAATGTCCAATCACTCAGACAGGTAGTCTCGACCTATTTGATGAATTTTTTTATTATAGTGCTGTGTTAAAAATACATATACGTGTCTTTGGAAATAATACCGCTTGGAACAAAGAGACGTTACAAGATATATAAGAGACATGATTTATTGATTATATTTGTTGTGTCACCCTGCGTAGCATGGTAGGCACTTTGGGATTACTTTTTTTTCAGGCATCTGTCCGTCTGTCACACTTTCAATGAGAAGGTGCAGGTGACACACATGCTCCGTGGAGCACTCCATTCTAGTTGAAATACACATTCACAATCTGACAACATGATAACTTGTTTTTACTCTTTAGGATGGTGCTGGTGCATATTTGATAGACAGGGATGCAACTTATTTTGGTCCTGTTTTAAACTACCTTCGTCATGGAAAGTTAGTGATGAACAAAGACTTAGCAGAAGAAGGTATAGTATCTAATATCTTATCTCATCATAAAGTTATTTAGACGTTCTTGTATGCAAAGTGTTTTTTATCTCCACTGGCTGAAAGTCAGTCAAGCTTATGTCATGGCAAATTGCCTGTTGTGCCTGCATACATGTATGCATCAACTTTTTGCTTAAAACAACAATTTCTCCTCTTTAATCACTAGCCAAATTGTGATGAAACTTCATAGGTAATAGCCTCTCAATCTCTCTTTCTAATGGAAATCAAAATTGTAGATCCAAACAAATTTCAGATTTCCATGGCAACCAAAAGAAAAATCTTTTCCTTCTCAACAGGGTGGCCTATTTCAATACTTTTGTACTGAAATGTTCCTTGGGTGTCTCTCTATTACATTCTGATTAGCCTGTGATTGGTATTGGTTGAACATATGGGAATGGGGCTGTTCTGCCTTGTATCATTATGGCTTGAAGAGAAAACTTTTAGTAATACATGTATTCTCAGACGAAAATATGTGGCCAATATTCAAATAATTTTGTAGAAGTGTTTCCTGAGTGACCCTCAGATTGATTCAAGCATAAACAACACTTTCCATCCATCACATCTTTGTTAATAATCATGTTAGATAACTCTTTCCTACATATTATCATATGCAAATAATGGCCCTTTTTGACTTAGAAAATCTGGTTGAAGTTTGGCGTGCTACTACATTAAGAGACAACATCTCAGTAACTACGTACCTTATGCAATTCATTGAAACTTTTTATAAATAATAAAGTAAGATAACCCTATCTTGCATATAATGCAAAACATGTACCTTTTTATTATTTGATTTAGAAATTCTGGTTAAGTGGTGGAAAATTGTAGAAACTTTTTAACCCTTTCCTTTGCTCACTGAAAATATCTAGGAAAACATTATGGAAATTCTATAAATGAAAACTTGTGCAATTATTGGATATAAATGGTAGCAAACAAAGAAATTACTGATTAAGCAATTTCTTCTTTTGCCACTATATTATAAATCTATGTCTGCTGCATACGTTTGAAAATGCCTACATGGATACAGAATTTCTTTGAAATTATTTGCAGGTATATTAGAAGAAGCTGAGTTTTATAATATAACAGTTTTAATTAAACAAGTTAAAGAAAAAATCCGTGAAAGAGATGCCAAACAAAATCAAGTAAGTAAACAAATACATTGTAAAGTTTCAATTTTTTTTTTTTTCCTTTTTTCTTGATTTTGGATACCTTTGAAGCATCGACTTTTGAAGACATAGTTTGAATGATATGGTCTTTAGCATACAATGTTTTATAACAATAAAACATTTTGTAGTTTAACTATTGAGAGAATAAAAACGGTTATTCTACACACCATAGCATTCGCACAACTTTTCTGCAATGATCTAGTAAAAGGTTTTTAGGGCAGACGGTGTTCACAGTTATATAGATCTACAAAATTGTAACAACAGGAAATATATCGGTACCAAGTGCCTACAAGATTAATGTAACTCACTGACACTGTATGCCATACTCTTAGTTTGTTGTACAATTAATGTTTAATGGCAAATTGTGTTCTGTTCTTATATGTCTGTGCAACTACAGCTGCAATATTCATGAAACTTTATATAATGACAAACACTAACGCTAATTAATATTATAACTAAATATTTAAAAGCTTACTATACAACCAAGCCAAGTGTCTATAAATTTGTTGAACTCTTAAAATGGGATAGCAAGAATGATGAATCTGGCTAAATATATCCGAGAGGAATCTTTTCTACGTTTCACATTTACTCATAGAAACTAATCTGACATTAACCATGATTGCCATGGATGAAAATTTTGACATTGCTTTGTTAAAAAAAAAAAATGAATTATATAGTTTTCATATATATGAAAATATCTATTTTGTTCATCCTCGAATATATGTATGTGTTCTATTGAGGGAATGTTTGTACTCATTCATGACTTTGTTAAAATATGTATATACTTTTTTGTATGTAAAGTTCTAGAAACTATGTAAAGTTTATGTTACAAAATAAAGCATATCTATATAGGGAGGTCATAGATTGGAAATGCATTGCCTCCAAGGCCAAGGTGACTTGATAAGAATTTTGTTCAATTTGACCAGCTTTATGAATGGTTGACTGTCAAGCCTACTGTCCTCCCAGAGCTGTTGATTCCACATCTAATTTATGAAACAATTAACTCAAACAGTATTTGATTCTGTTTTTGTTTCATTTTATAGGGCCACCTACCTTATGTGAACATTCAAATACTCTTGTATACTTTACCTTTTTTTTAATTTCCAGACCTACATGAAAAATGTATACAGGGTATTGCAGTGCTCAGAGGAGGAATTAACTCAGATGGTTTCCACTATGTCAGATGGATGGAAATTTGAACAGGTTAGTTGTCATGGTAACCAACACATATAAAACAACACTTTTTGATTTTTTCCCAATTGAGAATATCTGAGCTGTATGTAGAACACAAAATCTGGCAAATTGAAAGCACACGGGTGACTTTAAAAGAGGGTAGAATACAATATGGATAATATCTATTTCAACATTTCCTTCATTAAATTAATCCTTTCCCTTATGCAACTTTTGATGCCACTGCTGCAGACAACTTTAGAAGACATTGCTATAACTGTTTCCAATGTTTCAATTCGGTTTCAAAAATATGGTTCTAGATGTTTAAATTTTGCATCACCTCGACTGTGTAGTTACAGCGAAACTTATGTGTTGCTTTTCTGGCAGGGGTGTCAAACATTAAAGTTTAGCTCAATGTTTTGGTTGGAGAACAGAAATAGGATTAGCTTGTCCTTTTTATCCCTCCCTCAAAGTCAGATGGAAGATTGGTAAGGCGTTTTCCGTCCTTCTTTCCGCAGCCATATTAAAGGCACAGTTGTATGGATTCTATTAAAACTATTATGGAAATATTTACCATTATGTTGTTTTAAACTTAAATTGTAAATATACTGTATATCATAACAATACAGCATTTAAAAAACCGCAAGATATGATGTTTGTTCTTAAATTGTAAATGTACTGTATTATCATGGTTGTATCGCAATTGTTTGTTTCGAACACTACAGACCACATTAAACATCCATTCTTCATCAAACTTTCATCTCCTGTCAAATTTGAGACAAACCTTATGAACACTCTAGAAGCTTTGTTTTTCATCAAATCATCTTAAGGGTTTATCAGAAGATACATCACAATCAACTTCCAGTCAAATTAAAACTGGGTCACTTGGGGTCGAAAACCTGTTCAGTGGGTCAAACTTAAGAAAAATTCTTGTGAACATATAAGAGGCCATATTTTTCTGCAAATCATCATGAACAATTATCAGAACATCTATCTCAATCAAATACATGTAACTGTCAGGCTCGAGACTGGGTCATATGAGGGTCAAAAAGTAGGTAACTAGGCCAAATTTTATAAAAAAAATCCTTGTGAACACACTAGGTGTCTTCCTGAAAGATCATTAGATGAGCACTTTCTTCATTTGCAACAAAGTTTTTAAGTCTAATCATTTTCTGAAGATTTTTTGTATGTTGGTAATGGTTAAAGACAAACCACATTTCAATACACTTGAGGGCATTGTGGAACAATGAGCGATAAATGTATGAATTCTGAACGACGGAAAGGGTTAGATGAGGAGCCTCTCCATTACTATTGCTATTTGTTTTCATTTCAGCTTATAAATATAGGTTCCCAGTACAACTATGGTACTGAAGACCACGCTGAATTTTTATGTGTTGTTTCTAAAGAATGTCCCAATAGTTTAAATGGTCCAGAGACAGAGCCAACAGATAAAGCTAAGGTATGGATTGATCCGTCTTTTAACACTTTTAACCCTTTGCCTCATATTGACGCTTTTTCTGACGCCTCTGCAGCAGACAGCTTTTTGAAAACATAGTGACAAAAGAAGAAATTGCTCAAAACGAGCAATTTCTCCTTTTGAAACAATGTTTTCCACTTTTAGTCATAGGTTATCCATTTAATTATAGAGATTTTCCATTTTTTGACAAAATATGTTCAAAGTCGTCTGCTGCAGAATTGTCGTATGAGGGAAAGGGTTAAGTATATTATTTTGGAATAAAATTAGGTGAAATCCTGTTCTTATTATTCAATTATTCATGTAACTACATGTATTTCGACTTTTTCAAATATAACTGTTTTTAGTATAATTTATTAATTTAGCCCAGGGCTGTACAAAAAAAGAAATCAGCCACTTGTCCAGGACAAGTGACTTTCAGAATGCCACTTGTCCTGCTAAGATTCTCACTTGTCCCACTTTTCTGCAAACCAAGTTTAACATGCGACAAATTTAAGAATTGTGTGGTAGCCCGGATCGCGGTTTCTTGAGTGTTTTATTTGTTTTTTAGTGGGTTATTTTCTAGTTCTGTATAAAGATAACATTAAGAGCACACACTGTACATGATTTAAGGGTAGTGACCAATTCAAATAACATTATTGCAAAAGACCTGTAGTGCAGCATTCAGTTAAAAAAAATGAAATTTGGAAAAGAGATTATTTTTCACTAGGTTATTTGAAATATTCTGCATAAAATGTATGTATTTTATCCATATTTACAAAAGATTCAAAAGCTATTGACATAAATGTTAAACTTGAGACAACATAGTCAAATGATGCAATAGCACTTCAAATTGAAGATAACAAAATAATGTCACCGATTTAGATCCCTCACCGAAACAGGGCAGTGTTCGATACCAGGGTCAGTTTTACATTTAGAAAGACATTGATAAATTCAATTTTATTAACCAAAAGTCAAATTTATCAGGTTCAATGTAGTTATTAAATCAAAAAATCTTGTCAAAAAAAATGAAAGACAACAAAACGTTAAATTTGTTTCATGTATTGCGGTCAATCTCATTAAAATCATCTCCTATTAACGCTACGCATTTACATTTAGTCAGATTGTGTACTTTAGTCAGATTGGTGTTGCGGTATTATTCGCTGCATAGCCGCCATTTTGATGATTGCGCAATGTTAATCATGGTTCCCTACTTTGAGAATTAGAAATCGGTAAACAGCGTTGAATGTAAACATCGGGGTCTTCAGGTCGCGAATGTCATACACCCAATGAAATCGCAACTATTAAGTCATATGATTTTTTTTCCCGCCATTTATGCTAATTAATTTTGGTAAACAAAGCCGTGATTGGGCAATTATCATACTCGGGGGAATCATTTATATATTTCATTCCAAACAATTTTCTTTGTGTCCCTGATATTACGAATATTATGTTGATCTTGAAGGTATTTCAAATTGATAAACGGCAAGATAATTTTTAGCAGTTGTCGTATTGTCTTTAATTTGGATCGAATTTATTTTATTAACTTCTGCATGGCGAAAATTTCTTACAAGTCTTTCTGAACCGGTTTGCACCAGTTTGCAAACATCGCATACCGAAAGTAGAAATATGGATCGAAATACATTTAAGGGAATATTTTAATGAGACCGATCCATAGGTAATTCCCTAGCTTTTATGAAATAACACAGCCCCAAGAAACAATTGTCACTTATGATTGGACCGCCTTATTGGATATATATACCACGTTAATCGACTATTACTGACGCGATTCGGTTGGCTGAAATCACTCGATATGACAGGTGGGTAACTCCGCCTACTGTTATTGATTTGTTATGGTCACGCGCGAGTGGTTTTTCCCATGTAACATACAGTCAAATTTATACACGACAGACATGTGTGTTAGTAATTAAGCCGGGCTACCAGACACAGTTATTTACATTCACTGTTACGTAAATGGGTTGATATAATGGGACGTGGATTTTTGGAAAATGCCACTTGTCCGGGACTGAGATGTTGCAATTAGCGACTTGCCCGATGCGATTTATGACTTGCCCCGGGCGTCGGGCTATGGGATTTGTACAGCCCTGTAGCCCCTGACAAACGAAGTTTGAAGGGGGGTATATTGGAGTCGCCCTGTGGTCAGTCGGTCCGTTGCAATTTTCCTTGTCCGGAATATAATTTATAAGCTACAAAATGGAATTTAATAAAACTTAATACGATGATACAACACAGTGAGAGGAAGTGTAGTGTACAGGAACCATAACTCTATTTTACATAATTACAGAGTTATTGCCCTTTGTCCCTCAGCATTACTCAAATACTTATAACATTTATTGATTGCCATGTAAGCTTGTGTACTGTACAACAATTAAAAAAGCTTTATTTTCTAATTTTAAGAAAGACAATCAAAAAAGGAACAAAACAAGAATAACCTGATCCATAACATTGTCGTTCTTAGGTGGGGTTTCTAAATACTTCACTACCATTTCCTATCAGGGCAGCATTCAGGAGTATTAATCCTATTCAGTGATAGCTCTAGTTTTAGCTCGACTCGCTAAAAGCCAGTTGAGATTATGTCATGTCGAAGTGTCCATCGCGCGTCAGTGCGTCACTATTTTGCTGGGCGAATTGGCATGAAACTTTGTTTATAGATTGTGAAGTTATTTATTACAACTTGTATGTATCGTACTTGACGTTTGTGGGGGGTGTCATAAGTTTGTCCCCACTCTCAGCGGAATAAAACTTAGCACCTTTGAATCACCATGCCGATGCTCTATCTCTGTGTCATGGTATCTTTTTTCTTTTATATGTGTAAATGACAATGGGATTAGATTCTGAATTTATAGAAATACGGCAATTGACGTTAAGACATGCAATTTCATTTCAAATGTTAAAGATATAAGATGCATAAAAGGAAGAAAAGTATTGATTGATTTAGTGTAATATTGACAAATAGATTCATTCGTGAACAGTCACAGTTATATTCAATTGTAGCCATTTACTTTGGAGTTATTGTGATCACCTTTTGTTCGACATACAGTTGTCAACATCTTCTCCTAAGTAACCAGTGGGTCAAATGGGAAAAATCTTCACATCAAGCATCCTTTCAATATCCTCACCAAAATCCAATCAAATTTGTTGGATCCATTTAAAGTTCTGGTTTCCATGGTAACTCAAAAAAAGAAATTGTCCATGCTGTGTGTGTTTCTGCGTATTTGTGTCCAACTTTGTATTAAACGGCTTCTCTTTAAACACTTGGTCAATTAGAAAGAAAGCTTCATAGGAAGCATCCTTTCTATGCCCACCTCTAAATTCCTTCCATTAAATTCTGGTTTACATGGCAACTCATAGAACCCCCCACAAAAAACCCAGCATATTTGCAACTGGAAAGAATTCTGACCAGCCTGTGCACCCTCAGAATCCTCTCCGATTCTCAGAATGTTTTTTGAAAAAATTCCTTGAATACACATAATGCAAAAAACACTTACACTTTTAGCTGTGCATTTTATTAAGATTGACATATATATATTTGACTTCTGTTTTCAGGTATTACAACAGAAAGGGTCCCGGATGTGATATCCTCTGGTTCATTGACTAGTGTTCTTTCATGTTTTTCTCAGAAACTCATGTTAAATAAGTGTTTTAAATTTTATATTGCTGTACTTTATCGTTAATGTTTTTATAAGCATAACTAGTAGGATGAAAGCTAGTGAACTGAATTGAGCTGAAAAAGACAAAACGGGGTCTTAATCATTAATGCACAGTGAAGGCTCATGCAAGCCTCCAGAGTCCACATTGCTGTTCGCTGACATTTAGAAGAATCTTCTGACATTAAAACAAGAACTGTTATCCAACTGGTTTGGCTCGGATATCCCTCTACGTGAGGTCTAAACATAGATGCTTCATGGTTCCTTTTGTCAGATTCAGCTCATTTATAGACGGCTATGTATGGAGGATGGATTTTGTATTTCCGTATGAAAGCATTTGCTTTTGGTACTTGTGTCTCATGATATCTTTACCCTATGATATTCTTGCCCCAGAGGGTTACCAGTTACCCTTTCCCATGAATCGATGCATCTGCAGCAGACGACTTTAGAAAATATTCAGGCAATATCTTCAACTCTTTCTTAAATTTAACTTTCATCTATACTTTTAACATTTCTACCCATATTTTTCCTCAAATGTTTTTAAAGTTGTCTGCCACAGATTTCTTATATTTGGGAAAGGGTTAAGATGAAAATATCATTCTTTACCTCCAAGTTATTTTGTATGTTTACTTAACCCTTTCCCACATTCAACAAATCTGCAGCAGACGACTGAATTTTTTGGGGCAAAAAACATGAACAATCTTGATAAATGAGGATTTAATTACTGAAAAGAGTTGAAAACATGTGGCAAAAGGTGAAATTGCTCATTATGAGCAATGTTTACTTTTGCTGCAAAGTTTTTAATAGTAAGTCATCTCTTGCAGTGGCGTCTATACGTGGGAAAGGGTGAACTATTTGAACTATTTAGTTCGATCTGTTGTGTAAGTACAATAATGACATAAACTAAGGAGCATCAACTTCGTAAACATGTGTTCAACATGATGACAATTATTTCATACAGTCTGAGTCAGCTTAAAAATGTCACTTTGTTTGCTAGAAAAAAACCGGAAATACATATTTTAATAACTTGTCATTTCTATGCCATTATATCTTAATTAAAAACTGTTCAAATTCACTAAAATATTTAACTTAAAAGCGGGAAAAACGGACACTGACCCAGCGAAAAGGACAATAAGCTGCCTGAGTGCTTATTAACCCTTTCCCTCATACGACATTTCTGCAGCAGACAACTTTGAACGTATTTTGTCAAAACATAGAAAATCTCCATAATTGAATGGATAACCTATGACAAAAAGAGGAAAACATTGTGGCAAAAGGAGAAATTGCACGTTTTGTGCAATTTCTTCTTTTGTCACTATGTTTTCAAAAAGCCTTCTGCTGCAGAGGCGTCAGAAAGCGTCTATATGAGGGAAAGGGTTAAAATGACCATTCTGCCATTCAGAAATATTTTTGTTTGTTTCAGCTTTAGATTAGCCATGAATAGTGGTGTATTTGCTGAAACATTAATCTCATAATTTTATAAAATAGAAAAGATACAGCTACAGTCCGGCTTACCCTTCATACTTGTTAACTTCCCTTTTTTTTGTTGAAGCTACTTACAAAGTTTGAGTCTGGTCGCTGATAAAAAACTAAGACATACAATATTGACTCTCACTCCCAGAATGACACACACATATTAGTTGTTACTTAATGGGTCCCTTCTTTATTTCATTGTACATGTAGATTGTATATGATTACATGCATAAGTGGGACAATAAGGAAGAATGAACAGACATAAAAAGAAGCAACAAGAGACCTATGCATCTGATAGCATAGTGACAAAATCATGCATATTCATATTTCGAGGGCTTGGAGTGAAACGGTTGTAACTAAAATTGGTATTTTTTTTTACCAAGGTTAATCCCCTCGCCATTAAGTCTTTATAAGGGTTAAATCATTTTTCTAGTGAACAATGGATATTTAGGTGGCATTGCTCGTTCTGATCAATGGCACCTACATTTGCATTGTTTACAACGGGGTCATAATTGCCCATAAACCAGGGATTTCAAAATAGGTTTTTAGTTACAACCACTTCACGCCAAGCCCTCAATTTGTTTGATTGTTTTGGTTTTGAGGCCGCTTTCAACAGCTAAGGTCATATTACAGCAGACAGGAAAGATGACATTGGTCCTACACATTATAGTAACAGACTAACCCTGAGATAAAAATGTAAAGGGTATGAAACCAATACAAACCCAACTCCTGGAGCGCACGCGTTGCATAGACTCCAATCGTTCAGACCCATTTAGCCGTCTCTTATGGTTCAAGCAAGGGGTCAGACTGTGGCTACCATTCTTATTGAGCGTCCGAAAGCCAAAGGGGCAGCATATTCATATTTTAATTGGTGGTGTATGGATATTGTGTGATATCTTGGGTTGTAAAGTTGTCCTCATTCACCATTATTAAAGAGTGTTTCCATTACGAAAGGTACAACCTTGCCTTTTGCAACAGTTTATGAGAAAACCGTTAGGTAAAAGGTAGAAGTTGGCTTATGTGAAAAGTGTAGATCCAAATCAGCCAGTACAGATGCATTGTCTGATTAAGATCTGCACTGTTCACACATTTTTTAAATAAAGTTGAAAGAAACTTCTATCAACTTCTGTTCATTTTGATTAAACCTTTCCGACCTGCAGACACTTTCTGACGCAATAGCTGCAGACGACTTTGGAAACATTGTGGCCAAAGGCGAAATTGTTCATGATGAGCAATTTCTCCTTAGGCCACAATTTTCACAACTTTAATCAACAAATAAGCTATCTTTTATGGACATTTTTCAGGTTTTTGTCACAATATTTTCAAAGTCGTCTGCTGCAGATTGGCTGTATGTGGGTAAGGGTTAATCCCTATGTTGTAGGTACTCAAAAGAAATCATTTCACTTTCGAGTACCCACAAAATAGAGTTAGAAGGTTTGAAAACTTGTATATAAAAATACGTGAACAATCTCCATAAATAAGAGTTAAGTTATAAAAAAGACTTGAAAACATTGTGACAAATAGAGAAATTGCTTGTTTAGAGCAATTTCTTCTTTTGTCACAATGTTTTCAAAAGATGTCTGCTTCTGAGGCATCAGAAAATGTCTACATGTATATGAAGGAAAGGGTTTGATAACCCTTTCCCTCATATAGACACTTTCTGACGCCTCTGCAGCAGACAGCTTTTTAAAAACATAGTGACAAAAGAAGAAATTGCACAAAACGTGCAATTTCTACTTTTGCCACAATGTTTTCCACTTTTTGTCATAGGTTATCCATTCAATTATGGAGATTTTCTATTTTTTGACAAAATACGTTCAAAGTCGTCTGCTGCAGAATTGCTGTATGAGGGAAAGGGATAATTTACCTAAGAGATATAATGTGGAGGAAAGACCTGTTTACTCCATCTTGTCTAGGCCTCTGTTGACTAATGATGATTATCCTCTAATGTCAATAGGTCACGTTATACAGGAACGGAGCCCAGGTAAGCGACGTGGGCTGTCAATCCAGGGATTGTGAGTTTGAATCCCGGCTCGGCCAACTTTCTTTCCGACGATTGACAAAAGTTAATGCGACATGCGTCATTCGTCTTCCACCAATGAGCTAAGTCTACGTGGAAAAGCAGCCAGTTGCTTGGGAAGATTGTTGTGTGGAGTACTGGTGTGAGAAAACCAGGAAATGCATGAGTAGGTGAACTGGCCGCTGTGATATAACTGAGAAATTGTTAAAAATGGCATTAAACCCCAATCAATCGATCAATCAACAGGAACAGACTCAGTTTTGATTATCTCCCATCAAGGACTTTTAAATGAGATGTCTTTTTCCTATCTGAAATTTAGATTTTTTAATCTTGATGGTTTTATAATTTATATGTATCTTGTCAAGTTTATGACTGAAGAATGATTTAAATTATTTTATCGTTTCCCTGATGCAAACGATTTAAGACACCTCTGAAAAGACGAGTTGTAGACCATTGATGAATACAGTTTTCTCTCCTGATGTTTTGAAAGAAGATAAAACTTTTTTTAGACTTTCATAACAGCTAGATGGTTAAGAGTGAGATATTTTAAAGTGGATATACGAATAATTGACAATGGTAATTCTTCCCTTAGAAACTTAGATTGTGTTTAGAGTAATTTATTGCATTGATATATATATAATTAAGAATCATATAAGCAGTTGAGTGGTGCTCCAGGAAAACCAACCTTATCGTAATGATGACAAATGTTGTAGAATTTTTGCCTGCACGTCCCCATTCTTAGAAAGAATCAAAATGGATACTGCTTAACAGCAGATTCTTGAAATGCTCTATGAACCATTTTGGTGAACAGTGCAGCTGACACGCTGGCTGATTTGATTCTACACAGTGCGCAAATGCCTTAGTTTTCCCCAGAGTGCAGCTTAATTATTCATAGAGCATATGGCGCAAGTCTGTCAAGTAAAACTTTACCTTGGTACCCTTGGCTATGTTTCATAATTTCACGATGTTTCAGCTCAATACATACCCTTAGAAATTTGACTGAAAGTCTGTCAAGTAAAACTTTACCTTGGTACCCTTGGCTATGTTTCATAATTTCGCAATGTTTCAGCTCAATACATACCCTTAGAAATTTGAGGCAATCTTGTAGACATAGCCATTTCATTGGGATCTTCAAAAATATACACCGATAAACTTTCCATTCAATTGTTGTTTTCTCATGGTAGCCAACATAGTTAACTGTGTTGGAGGTTAACCTTATCCCACATACAGCAAATCTGCAGCAGACGATAATGATAATGTCTACTAAAAAAATATGAAAAATCTCTATAATTGTAGATACATGTATAATTACTGAAAATAGTTGAAAACATTGTGGCAAAAGGAGAAATTGCTCGTTCTGAGCTATTTCTCCTTTTGTCACGATGTTTTCAAAAGTCATCTGCTGCAGATGCGTCAACATGTGTCTACAGGTGGGAAAGGGTTAAGTTGTGTCACAATGTTTCAAGCTGAAAAGAAAATGAAAGATCACATCTTTACTGGTTGTGGGGTCATCTTTTACCCACAGATCTAGTTCTTCAAGCTCCTATAGGTCACTTACCTCATTTGAGATATTTTGTTATTCTAACAGCTGATGGCAGGGTTGAACAAATGAGCACAGTTCCTTCACATTAAATTGAGATTGTCAAGAATGAATGGTAGCAAACTGAAGTATAAGATTAAATTTGACTGCTGAAAATGTGACTGTCATTAAATTTTGCATGTCATTTTTAGCACAGGGGTGTATGAAAAGATATTGGGTTAACCAATCATGGTTACCAAGGACTGGTCTAACTCCTTTAATCTGTTGGTTTTAGATTTGAATGTGCCAAATATTGATTCATTGAAAAGACAAAATATGTATGCCAACATCTTCAGGAAAAGCTTGTTGATTTTCTTGGTAAACCGATACTCTACCTCACAGCGGGTCCAAATTGGTAAATCTAACAATTGTTCTTGGGAATTATTTAGAGTATCATACTGTATAACTAATGTCAAATCCCTTTTTGATCATACTCACCTTTTGTTGCATAGCATTAGAAACAAATGAAATCTTCTGAATGAAAGCTCGACTTTGATTTTGTGCAATACTTATGTATTCCTTTTTTGTTCCTGAATACTTAATAAATATACATGTATGTTTTAATCAAGAGTTTTGTAAAAATCGGAGGCATACTGGAAAATACTTTACTTTGTTCAGATGCGAATTCAAATTGTGTATTATGTACATATAGATATTCTTCCCATCTAAAACTACCTTAAGATAATTGTAAGATGCAAACATACACTTTTTGTAATTGATCATGCAAAAATGTCACTATAACATACTGTGTATTATGGCAATGAATGCCTAAACTTTAGCCTATGATAATTAAGCTGGCATTGATACCTTTTTAGCTCACCTGAGCTTTGCTCAAGGTGAGTTATTGTGATCGCCTTTTGTCCGGCGTCCGGCGTCCGTCGTGCATCAACTTCTTCTCCTCAGTAACCAGTGGGTCAATTGGGATGAAACTTCACAGAAAGCATCCTCTCAATGACCTCACCAGAATTCCTTCAAATTTTTGGGATCCATGCAAAATTCTGGTTTCCATGGCAACGAAACTGAAAAAACTTCAAAATTCTTCTTCTACCAAATTGGTTGGCAGATTTTCAAATAATTTTGTAGAAATGTTCCTTGGATGACCCTCTATCAGATTCCTTCAAGCCGTGTTGATTGGTCGAAAAACATGGCCGCCAGGGGGGGCGGGGCTATTTTGCCTTATATGGCTATAGTGAAAACTTAAAAAATCTTCTCCTCCGAAAGTGTAAGGCCGATTTTCAAATAATTTTGTAGAAATGTTCCTTGGGTGACCCTCTATCAGATTCCTTCAAGCCATGTTGATTGGTCGAAAAACATGGCCGCCAGGGGGGGCGGGGCTATTTAGCCTTATATGGCTATGGTGCAAACTTAAAAAATCTTCTCCTCCAAAAGTGTCAGGCCGATTTTCAAATAATTTTGTAGAAATGTTCCTTGGGTGATCCTCTATCAGATTCCTTCAAGCCATGTTGATTGGTCAAAAAACATGGCCGCCAGGGGGCGGGGCTATTTTGCCTTTTATTGCTATAATGAAAACTTAAAAAATCTTCTCCTCCATAAGTGTCAGGCCGATTTTCAAATAATTTTGTAGAAATGTTCCTTGGGTGACCCTCTATCAGATTCCTTCAAGCCATGTTGATTGGTCAAAAAACATGGCCGCCAGTAGGCAGGGCTATTTTGCATTATATGGCTATAGTGAAAACTTAAAAAATCTTCTCCTCCAAAAATATTTGGCCGATTTTCAAATAATTTTGTAGAAATGTTCCTAGGGTGACCCTCTATCAGATTCCTTCAAGCCAAGTTGATTGGTCGGAAACTATGGCTGCCAGGGGGCGAGGCTTATATAGCTAAAGTGAAAAAATCAATAAAAAATCAGGTGAGCGATTCAAGGGCCATCATGGCCCTCTTGTTTTTCATCTGTAATTTAAGTGAAGATTTTGTTCTCACATTGGAAATTGTGATGTTAATGCCACATATAAAGCTTATACAGTTAAAAAGAGTGTTTAAGTCAATGAAGATAAACAGACACATTTCTTAAAATGTGAATGCTTTAACCCTTTCCCTCATAAAGATGCTTTCTGATGCTTCTGCAGCAGACCGTTTTTTTTTCAACTCTATTCAATTATTGTACTTTCATTTAAAGGGATTTTCCAAAATGTTTTGGGTAATGCTTTCAAAGTCGTTTGCTGCAGATTTGTTGTATGTGAGAAAGGGTTAAAATTGAAGAAAGAAAATGTCTCCAGAGACCATAATCTCTGTTACTTTTGTACTTTTAATTCACCCGAGCTTGAGGGGCTTATATTGAGATTTTGTGATCATCTTGTGTCCATCATGCTAAACCCTTTCCCTCATACCACAAATCTGCAGCAGACGACTTTAAAAAATATACCCGAAATATTTTGGAAACTCCCTTTAAATGAAAGTACAATAATTGAATAGAGTTGAAAACATAGAAAGGAAGAGGGTTAAATCATGCATTTTTAGCTCTGCTGTTTGTTGAAGAAAAAAGCCGAGCCCCGGTAGCTCAGTTGGTAGCGACGCGGGCTGTCAATCCAGGGGTTGTGAGTTCGAATCCCGGCTCGGCCAACTTTCTTTCTGACGGTTGACAAAAGTCAATGCGACATGCGTCATTCGTCTTCCACCAATGGGCTAAGTCTATGTGGAAAAGCAGCCAGTTGCTTGGGAAGATTGTTGTGTGGAGTACTGGTGTGAGAAAACCAGGAAATGCATGAGTAGGTGAACTGGCCGCCGTGATATAACTGAGAAATTGTTAAAAACGGCGTTAAACATCAATCAATCAATCAATTGTTGAAGAAAAAAAAATCAGGGTATTGTGAGACCCTTGGTGTCATCTTCATCAGCGTTGTCACAAAATCTTAACCTTACCTCATAACTCAAAATTCATTTAACATTTTAAAATGAAACTTGGTACTTATGTTCTTAGGAATAAAAGGCATGTCTATACCAAGTCGCATAACTCTGGCTTTAATAATTATTCAGTAATGCCACTTTTTAGAAAAAGCAGATGAGTGTTGGCATGCGCTGTTATTTCAAATAGCTGCCAACATAGCTGCCATGACTAACTTTCATTACCAGGCTAAAAATATAAAAAAATGTCCTCTTCAGAAAATACTACCATTTACTATTTTTAAAAATAGTTGTCCGATGGTTTTGATTCTTTGAAAAACCTACATTTACTAATGAAAAGAGGTAGAATGAAAAATCAGGTTTATATGTCATTTTGAAGCATGTGTTATTGTCTTTTTCTGTAGGACAAGATCATTGGTAATAAGATGTTTTGTTAATAAATGGCTGTCAATTCTACAACAGTTAATGTAAAATGTTTGTTGTTTAGAGAATATGTGTAGAGATTTATTTTTAGCAGAACTCCAAGAAAACCAACAGTAGAGAATGGGCAGCATGGTTCACCTATTAGTAAAGGAGTTGTCAAGAGGCTTTCTACAATTACATTTGCATCAGATAGCGTGGATTCCCAGACAGGTCTTTAACCCTTTCCTATATATAGACGCTTTCTGACGCCTCTGCAGCAGACGACTTTTTGAAAACATTGTGACAAAAGAAGAAATTGCACAAAACATGCAATTTCTCCTTTTGTCACAATGTTTTCCACTTTTTGTCATACGTTATCTATTCAATTATGGAGATTTTCTATGTTTTGACAAAATACGTTCAAAGTCTGCAGAATTGTCGTATGAGGGAAAGGGTTAAGACTTTCCTACATACAACAAATCTGCAACAGAAGACTTGGAAAGCAACTTCGCAAAAATATGGAAACTCTATAAATGAAAGAATAATTATTCAATAAAGTTGAAAACATTGTGGCAAAAGGAGAAATTGCTCATCTTGAGCAATTTCTCCTTTTGTTACCATGTTTGTAAAAGTCGTCTGCTGCAGAGGCGTCGGAAAGCGTCTATATGTTGGAAAGGGTTAACCATTTCCCATATGCATATGTTATTTTACATCTGGAGCACACAGCTTTTGAAAACAAAAGTGGTAAAAGAGGAAATTGCTTTTTTATTGTTTTTGCCTAGATATTTTCATCGTCGTCTGCTGCAATTTTGTTGTATGTGGGAAAGAATTAAACAATTTATCCACAATTATTGTGGATTGGTTTTCGAATGCACTGACTTGATAGCTAGATTGTTGAGGGGGAAAAAAGACAAACAGAAGTACTTAAATGTTAAACATTACAAAATGGGAAAGTTTACAAACAAAGATATAATTAGAGATTATAATCAAGTTTTTGCTTTAATATTTCCTTCTTTCAACTGCTGTGACTGCATATGGGACATGGTTAAGATATTAGCAGACTTTGTTTACTAATAGCTAAAACGGTAAAATCTATGAACTGACCACACTCAAAGCAAAGTTCTTATCAGATGCAAACCGCCTGAGCTATTGTTTGCTGGTATTAACCCTTTCCCTCATAGGATAATTTTGCAGCAGACGACTTTGAACATATTTTGTCAAAAAAAAAAACATCTCTTTAATGAATGGATAACCTATGACTAAAAGTGGAAAACATTGTGACAAAAGGAGAAATTGCTTGTTTTGAGCAATTTCTTCTTTTGTCACTATGTTTTCAAAAAACTGTCTGCTACAGAGGCGTCAGAAAGCGTCTATATGAGGGAAAGGGTTAAATCAATCGTTCAATGAAACATTTCGTATTTAGATTTGTTTCCTGTTAACCTTGCTATGATATTTTTAGCTCACTTGAGCAAAAAGTGCTCACGGTGAGTCATTGTGATAGCCTTTTGTCAATCGTAAACGATTTGCTTGTTAACACTTTCACTCATATAGACGCTTTCTGACACCTCTGCAGCAGACGGCTTTTTGAAAACATAGTGACAAAAGAAGAAATTGCACAAAACGTGCAATTTCTCCTTTTGCCACAATGTTTTCCACTTTTCGGCATAGGTTATCCATTCAGTTATGGAGATTTTCTATGTTTTGACAAAATACGTTCAAAGTCGTCTGCTGCAGAATTGTCGTATGAGGGAAAGGGTTAACACTTGAGACCATTTTGTAAAGGGAGTACTAGCTGTAGTGTGAATTGATATTTTATTTGTCAATTTGTTAGAATGTATGCCTGGTTTTTATTGCCTAGCATTGCTCTATGTTTTTGTTGTGTTTAATATGCATTTTATTGTTAACAATTGTGTATGTTTGATTTAATATGCATTTTATTGTTAATAATTGTGTATGTTTGATTTAATATGCATTTTATTGTTAACAATCGTGTATGTTTGATTTAATATGCATTTTATTGTTAACAATCATGTATGTTTGATTTAATATGCATTTTATTGTTAACAATCGTGTATGTTTTTGTTGTGTTTAATATGCATTTTATTGTTAACAATCATGTATGTTTAATTTTCTATATAAAAAGACATGTAAGAGGTTTTTTTCTTAACAGTTTTTAATAATTATGGAAAATCTCTATAAATGAAAGTATAATTATTGAAAAGAGTTGATAACACTGTGGCAAAAGGAGAAACTGCTTATAATTTGCCATTTCTCCAATTATTGAAAAGAGTTGATAACACTGTGACAAAAGGAGAAACTGCTCATAATTTGCCATTTCTCCTTTTGCCACAATGTTTTCAATGGTATCTGCATCTGATATAACAAAAAGCATCTGCAGGTGGGAAAGTAGTAAATATTTCCCTGTGATGGACAACAGTTTACTATTCATGCCTAATGACAAACTTTTTTTAATGTTGAAGTTACTGTTAGTTTTAGCTCACCTCAGCACAAAGTTTCAAGGTGAGCTTATGTGATCACTCAGTGTCTGTCATGTGATGTGTATTCATATAATCAACAATTGAGACTACTGTACTGATTGCAATATAACTTAGGAGAAATGTTTCCTTAGGTGACCCTCTACAAAAAAAATCAAGCTATATTCGTTGGTTGAAAAAAATGGACTGCAATGTGACTATATCCCGACTTTTTTTTTTTTTTTTTCAATTGATTAAAACATCATATCAATTAAGACAATTCAGTTTCGGGTGAACGTTATAGTGTCTTATGACCCTGTTGCTGTATGTTGTCCAACTTTGTTTCTTATAGTTCTCTAAATGTGCTGTAAACTATTAGCTTTGGAGAAAGAGAGATGAATGAAAGATAACACTTGTATGGGGAGGTGACAACATTGTCATGAACTGTTTGAAGCTTTTCCCTGATAAAGAAGACATGTGATGCAATTGCAGCATACAATATTTGAAAACAATGTAGGAAATTCAGAAATTACAAAAAAACACATGTCATTTCTGTTTTCCTACAATATTCTCAACACTGTATCATAATAACCATTTCCCTCATACGACAATTCTGCAGCAGACGACTTTGAACATATTTTGTCAAAAAATTGAAAATATCTATAATTGAATGGATAACCTATGACTAAAAGTTTTGAGCAATTTCTTCTTTTGTCACTATGTTTTCAAAAAGCCGTCTGCTGCAGGGGTTTCAGAAAGCGTTTATATGAGGGAAGGGGTTTAACCTTTTTATTCCCCTTTATGTTAACATTGTTTTCCCTAGATTTGTTCAAAACAGACAATAATAAAAATGTCTTATCAGGAAAATTGTAGAGAGTGAATAGTGAAAAAAAATTAATATATTTACCTTTTTCATTATTCGCATTTCCTAGTCAATGTTTAGAAAATATTGTAGGAAAAGTGAGTATTGCTGCTATTCCATCCATGCTTTCATGTTGTTTTTGTTCTATAGTGTATTTAAGAATTACTTGTTACTACAATGTTGTCTTTGTAATGGAAGAAGAACGATATGTTAACCCATTCCTTGTTATAGATGGATATTCTAAACCTTAGCAACAGAGGACTTTTAAAAACATTGTGGGAAGAAGAGAAATTGTTCCAAATAAGCAACACTTTAAGATTGTTATATCCAGTTTTCCAATTTATTGTCAGATATTTTTCAAATCAGACAGCCATGTAAATATGATATCAGGTAAAGTGTTATATCTGCAAGGAGGAGACAAATTCAAATTTTGGTACTGACAAAAAGGTCATGTCACAAGGAATACACATGTGAAATATGGTAGCCGTACCTGTTATGGTTCAAAAGTAGTGGTCAAGGTTAAAGTTTTTTTCGACAGACAGACAAAGAGACAGACAGACAGGCCAAAAACTAGATGCCCACCGAATCGGTGATTCCGGGGGCATAAAAAAGCTGTCCTATGATGCCTCCAGTTGTATAACTATTTCTGACATACAGAGGCTTTCTGATGCCTCTGCAGCAGATACTTTCATTTATAGAGGTCAAAGTCATCTGCTGCAGATTTGTTGTATGTGGGAAAGGGATAACTTTTGTGCAGCCATGTTTTGTAAAAATTGATGCTGATGCATGTCTTCATGTGGGAAAGGGTTAAATTGCCAAAGACCTACGATATAGAAATAGATGCTTAATCAAAGGCCGATGATTGTTGAAGAATACCTTTTTCATTATCTTTACTTTAACCCTGTTTTAATAACAATAGTTGTCAACTTTGACAATACTTGAAAATACTCTGGAAAAAAGGATACCAGTAAGCTGCTTATGACAAAAACACTTTTTCCCTTTTAAAAAATGAATTCAACTGATTATCTACATCCTGCTTCTACTTTTCTTTCTTAAACGCTTTTTGTGTTATGTTCTTACCACAACTAAACCATTGTGGGATAAATCGGTGACCAGCATTGTCTGTCCGTTCAGATTTTGCAACCTAATTTTCCAAGTATCTTTCGCCTCACACTTATATGTCTATAGCAGATGACTTTTAAATCCATTGCGGCAAAAGGAGAAGTTTCTCAAAGATAAAAACTTCTCCTTTTGCAACAATGTTTGCTAGCCAGTTTTATAATAACACTATAATTTAATGACATTTTCCATAATTTTGTCTAATTCGTCTGCTGCAGATTTGTTTGTTTGTAAGACTGGATTAAAACATAGTCTTGTCAAAGGTACGTACACACAGTGGACAAGCAATCTAGCTTGACAAATAACAGAATCATTTATAGACTGTAAGAATATTGATTGAAAGAGAGAAATTCCTCACGTAGAGCAATTTCTTTATTTTCAGCTATGTAGCCACCTGTCAGCTGCAGAAGCATATAAAGTCAGTTTTAAAAGGGAACGAATGATATGTATTCTTGTCTTTTTTTGTTTACCCCTTTCCCACACACAACAAATCTAAAACAGACATCTTTATTAAGATATGGGTTAAAATATGGAAAGTCTGTATGAATGATAAAATATTTATTGAAAAGAGCTGAAAACATTGTGGCTAAACAAGCAATTGCTTACAATGAGCAATTTCTCCTTTTGCCTCGATGTTTTCAAAAGTCAACTGCTGCATATGCGCCAAAATGCTTCTACAAGTGGGAATGGGTTAGTTCTCGTGTTTGCCATCAGTGTTAGGGTGCTGCATGCTCTTTTTTTAAACTGATTTCTAAGGTTATTTGTAAACAAATTCATGTTTAATTGTGCTGTGCTCCAAGTAAACCAACCTTTGACAACAATGGAAAATGATCAAATGACACATCCATACCATGTGATCAAAATGCACACTGTATGGCAGAGGCTTCTTTAGTGATTCTTTGACATGTTAGTGAACTAGGTAGATTCAGATTAAATTGCATGGATGTGCAGGATGATCTGGATCTTTACTGATAAAAAAATGCCATGCGGTTGGTTGCCTGTAGCGCTGCTCAATTAATCTCTGACTTATTTGATAATAAAAAAACGTAACATTGTGTCCTTCGTTTTTATATGCTTTATTTTCCTTGTCATGTGATCTAAATGCACCCTGTATGACAGAGGCTTCTTTAGCAAGGATTTGAATCAGATACACATAGCAAGGTTTCGAATCAGATACACATAGCACAAATTTGAATCAGATACACATATCAAGGACTTGAATCAGATACACATATCAAGGACTTGAATCTGTAACACATATCAAGGACTTGAATAAGATACACATAGCAAGGACTTGAATCAGATACACATATCAATAATTTGAATCAGATACACATAACAAGGACTTGAATCAGATACACATAGCAAGGACTTGTATCAGATACACATAACAAGGACTTGAATCGAATACACATAGCAAGGACTTGAATCAGATACACATATTAAGGATTTGAATTAAATACACATAGCAAGTACTTGAATCAAATACACATAACAAAGACTTGAATCTGATACACATAGCAAGGAGTTGAATCGGATACACATAGCAAGGATTTGAATCAAATATACATAGCAAGTTCTTGAACCAAAAACACATAGCAAGGACTTTTATCAGATACACATATCAAGCATTTGAATCAGATACACATAGCAAGGATTTGAATCAAATACACATAGCAAGGACTTTAATCAGATACACATATAAATCATTTGAATCAGATACACATAGCAAGCATTTGAATCAGATACACATGAAGCATTTGAATCAGATGCACATATCAATCATTTGAATCAGATATCAAGCATTTGAATCAGATACACATAAAGCATTTGAATCAGATGCACATAGCAATGACTTTAATCAGATACACATAGCAAGCATTGGAATCAGATACACATAGGAAGGATTTGAATCAGATACACATATCAAGGACTTGAATAAGATACACATAGCAAGGACTTTATTAGATACACATAGCAAGGACTTGTATCAGAAACACATAGCAAGGACTTGAATCAGATACACATAGCAAGGACTTGAATAAGATACACATAGCAAGGACTTGAATCAGATACACATAGCAAGGATTTGAATCAAATACACATAGCAAGTACTTGAATCAGATACACATAACAAGGATTTGACTCAGATACACATAGCAAGGACTTTAATCAGATACACACATCAAGGATATGAATCAAAATACACATAGCAAGTACTTGAATCCGATGTATATAGCAAGGATTTGAATCCAATAGACAACAATGCTTTTAATCAGATACACATAACAAGGACCTTAGTCTGATACAAATAGCACAAATTTGATTCAGATACACATATCAAGGACTCAAATCAGTTACACATAGCAAGGACTTTAATCAGATACACATATCAAGGATTTGAATCAACTACACAGCAATGATTTGAATCAGATACACATATCAAGTATTTGAATCACATAAACACAGCAAGGACTTGTATCAGCTATACATAGCAATGATTTGAATCAAATGCACAACAAGGATTTGAATAAAATACACATATCTAAGATTTTTATCAGATACACTTAGCAAGGACTTGCCTCTGACTTATTTGATAATAAAACAACGTAACATTGTGTCCTTTGTCTTTATATGCTTTGTTAGAAGTTCAAGAAGGTTTTCCTTATCATGTTATCTAAATGCACCTTGTATGGCAGAGGCTTCTCAAGCAAGGATTTGAATCGGATGCACTTAGCAAATACTTGTATGAGATACACATAGCAAGGACTTTAATCAGATACACATATCAAGGACTTGAATCAGATACACATAGCAAGGACTTTAATGAGATTCACATATCAAGGATCTGAATCGGAAACACATATATCAGATACACATAGCAAGGATTTGAATAAGATATACAGCAAGGATTTGAATCATATACACATAGCAAGGATTTGAATCAAATACACATAGCAAGGACTTGCCTCCGACTTATTTGATAATAAAAACGTAACATTATATCCTTTTATATGCTTTGTTAAAAGTTCAAGAAAGTTTTCCTTGTCATGTGATCCAAATGCACATTGTATGGCAGAGGCTTCTTTAGCAAGGACTTGCATTAGATACACATAGCAAGGATTTGAATCAGATACACATAGCAAGGACTTGAATCAGATACACATATCAAGGACTTGAATCAGATACATATAACAAGGACTTGAATCAGATACACAAAGTAAGTATTTGGATCAAATACACATCAAGGATTTGAATCAAATACACATAGCAATGATTTGAATCGGATAAACATAGCAATGACTTGAATATGATACATAAAGCAAGGATTTAAATAAATAAGATACACATAGCAATGACTTGAATCAGTTACACATAGCAAGGATTTGAATCAGATACACATATCAAGGACGTGAATAAGATACACTAAGCAATGACTTGAATCAGATACACATAGCAATGACTTGAATCAGATACACATGTCAAGGACATTAATCAAATACACATATCAAGGATTTGAATCAGATACACATAGCAAGGATTTGAATCAGATATACATAGCAAGGACTTGAATCAGATACACATATCAATGATTTGAATCAGATACACATGGCAATGATTTGAATAATATTCATATAACAAGGATTTGAATAAGATACACATAGCAAGGATTTCAATCAGATACACATAGCAAGGACTTGAATAAGATACACATAGCAAGGATTTCAATCAGATACACATAGCAAGGACTTGCCTCCGACCATCGTATGGGTTTAATTGGAGAACGGATGACTATGGCAATTCCTTTAACTATTTATTCTGTTGAGAGTCATCTCCAAGTATTTGAGACATATCTTCTTTCATTTTGCTTTTTTGAAGATATCTCTTAATTAGAGATAAATCCCTAAGACAGAGATACATCTCCCTATTTTACAGAGTTACATGTATTTTTTTTTAACTTACAGAGATATTTTTCTTTCTGACAGTGATGCATATCTAGCTTGAAATCATAGGTGTGCTATATGTATTGTGTTTTCTCTTTATTAAAATGTGATGTGTATTTATTATTTGAAAGGCAATGACAGATTAATCGTCATTAGTTTCATAGATTTCAAAACATGCGTTAAGTATATGGGAATTTTCAATTGCATTGGATTATAAAAACTCTGCGCCTAATGATTGATTGCTTAGTAATGGAAGAAGAACATCGTGTATCGCATTGGTTTTTGTTGAACGTCTTAACACCATCTAATGATAGATTGCTTAGTAATGGTAAACGAACAGCGTGTATCGCATTGGTTTTTGTAGAACGTCTTAAAGGCGTATGCTACAGTTATTTATCAAAAAAATTCCCAATCATAGAATTTCTTTTTTCTTTGTATTTTGTTAGTTCATACAATAACTAGTTGAAATAAGAAAAAAAAAATATGTTATCGATTTAAAAAAAAAATATTCGTCTGTCAATGACATGACCAATTTCATCAATGGCACAAATATAGGCATTTTGGCCGAAAACCTAAAACACACACACACAAAAAATGAAAACTACAAATCATATTAAAGTTCATATATAACTTAACATATAGAATTTAAATCAATATGAAAAGAGAATTTGTGAGAAAAATATGAAAAAAAATATATTAAGCTGTTTTTCAAGGTCGAAATAGTGTCACATTTTACCCCTGAAAAAGTTAAAATCATACAATTTTTCAAGAAATTTTCTATTCTACATAATAGAATTTTCTGTAATTATCCATAAACACTGAACATGGTTCACTTTAATAAAAAATGTTTTTTAAGCAAAACTGCTGTATTTCTGAGAAAACGCAAGAAAAAGCAAGGAAAAAGTCCCTTTACTCTAAAAGGAGTATGGTGACCTATATTTTTTTTTGCATTTTTTATTTAAGTGAACGATGTTTAGTGTTAATGTATAATTACAGAAAATTCTATTATGTAGAATAGAACATTTCTATGATTTTAACTTTTTCGGGGGTAAAATGTGACACCATTTCGACCTTGAAAAACAGCTTAATATTTTCTTTTTCCTTTTTTTCTTCAAAAAACCCTTTTTCATATTGATTAACATTCTATATATAATGTTATTTATCTACTTTAATATGATTTGTAGTTTTCATTTTATTTTTTTTGTGTGTTTTCGGTTTTCGGCCAAAATGCCTATATTTGTGCCTTTGATGAAATTAGTCATGTCATTGAAAGGCCAATATTTCTTTTTTAGATCGATTATTAATATATTTATTTCTTATTTCAACCAGTTATTGTATGTACTAATAAAATACAAAGAATAAACAAATTCTATGATTGGGATTTTTTTTGTGAAAAAACTGTAGCATACGCCTTTAACACCATCTAATGATAGATTGCTTAGTTTGGGTTAAATTACTTCTACAACCATTGTAAGCCCATTGTTGGAAGACGAACAACGTTTGTCGCATTGGTCTTTGTTGAACGTCTTAAACATGTTTTGTTTGACAACCTATTAAGGGCAGAACTCATTTTACATTACCCAACACTATTTATATATATATATATATATCTAAATTACAGAGATATCTCTCTAACATAAATAACTATCGTAAGTATGAAGATATCTCTAACGTAGAGAGATATCTCTCTAAACTAGAGTGATATCTCTAAACATGTAAGAGTGATATCTCGAAGTTGTCGACACCATTACTTTCAAAGTACTGGAAGTATTGAGTGCGTACTGACCGCAATATAGCAGTGATTACGGTGGAATGGCCTTTGGCATGGCTCCATCTACATTAGTATTGTATGGTAAAACAAGGATAACGACGTGATATTACTAAAATCCTGTCGACGAAACTAGGCGTAACAGCCAACTCTTTTTTGTACATACGAAGATTCCAAGTAAGAGACATGATCTCAGTAAATTGTCATCTAGGCCAATGTATTTTAATCTATTCTTCACACAAATACCATACTGTATGGTTTCCTGGAAACACAGTAGTCTGACTGGAATTTTACGAGAATAAAAAAACCAAACATTTCAGTTCTAACATGGTGGATGGTTCATCTACTAATTTATGTTCTTGCTTTCCCACAAAAAGACTCCATTAAGCAGTCGTCCTTGACCATCGTTCCCCATTAATCTGTTAGCCAGGTGTTGGAATAGGAACAATGCTTCTTCTTTTGTCACAATGGCACCTCAATCATCGGAACGAATGTAGGCCAAGCCAGGATATAAACTAACGACCAATGCATTGAGAGTACTCCTGTTTACCAAATTCATTAAAATCAGACAAAAATACTCCGCTGTACGCATATTGGATCTGACCTCCCCGCAAAAAAGGGTCATCTCTTATGAGCACGTGTTCGTTTTTAACGTTAACTATAATCGCACGATACAACAAACGCCTGTGCTATACACTCTGATCACTCGACAATGGCCGTTTCTCTATATCGTTTATTGATATGGGTCATCTTACCTATCTTATACCGTACGATTTTGTTAGCCACAATTTGATTGAATGACACAAAGGTCAAACTGAGAAGACCTGTATGGGGCAGTCATCAGATCTATTTTCTAGCTAGCGCGGTTTGGGTATGGTTTGAATAAGATTGCCTAGATACTGAACTTTAAATTGGTTAAAACCACCACCAACAGGTAGTATCTGATTTGTTCGTTGTATTTCACATATTAGATCTTTTTATTGTGTATAGGTACCATAACAACTGAATTTTAGGTATTTTGTTTCCTCTGGATAATCGTTTTTAAAATAACCACAAGAACGAATAGCAATCGAAATGGCAACTGAAATGGGAAAACGAGCACCATTGTCCCCAGCGTCTTCAATAATAAGAAGAGTACCATTGTCTCCTGCAAAAGATCCAACGAAAGAAACAAATGACAAAGTTAGTTATACTTGTTTGGTAACTCCAATCTTCACTACCTCGGATGTGGGAGGTCACGGCTTCAATCCCCGGCCTGGTCATTTCGTATCTTTAAAATGGACGTAATAGCTTTTCCTCCATAACGCTCAGAAGGGTGACGCATTTGTGTCAGGATAAATGAATCATACGAACTGGTAATTTACCCAGGAAATGCGGTGGTATAATCGAACAGTTATTTAAAGCGACGTTAAACACCATACAAACAAACAAGCCGTCATCAATAGGCACTGTTTGACTGTCATTGTTACCATTGAAACATCTTGTTTAATAAGATTTCTCCTCGTAACCTTCGTGTTTTGTTTCAGTTTCTATTAAAATGATGTGTGTACATCTGTTATGAAATGTTCACAAAACAAATGTGTGTTGTTGGAACATTGGAATTGAAAGTCCCCTGTTCGATTTTAATTTGAGGACTATAAACACTTCCCGCGCATAGGAAACTTTCATCTTCCCTAGCACTCTGGGTATTAAAATGGTAGGTGGGACAAAAAATCCACATCATTTAATCCAGTCATAAATAAATGAATCCATTCCTGACGTTCCGTTAAACCAGAATCTAGAAATGAGGCAATTTAGCATTGTACTCTGCCGCAAAGTAATCAATGTCTAACGAGCCCCATCTCCGATTTAAAATGCTAACTTTATCTTATGATATGCCCCAATCATCTCTCTCTATTATCTTTGATAGATATTCAGCTTTTCCATATTAATTACTAGGCAACCACTCAACTTCCAAGTGATTACTCTTTTCAGTTAAAAACTCAAATGTCTTATAAGCAAGCTCTTGTAAATCCACTTCCATAGAACCCAATTTGTACAATGATGCACACATTAGCATTATCAGAGAACCATTAAACCCTTTGATTATTAAGCACATCTTCAAGGACAAGAAGTTCTCTGTATACTACACAAAGCTCCCTCCACGTGAGGGATTTATTAGATCCCTCACGTTCTATGAACTATCCCTTCCAGAGTATCTATCTCATAACACTACAGTGGGGGCACTTTAAACCCAATGATTGACAGCTGACCTCGAGCTTACTACATCGTAAGTCCCGCCCCCTTTCGTGATTCAGACTGGGTCGTAATCTGACTTCCGCCTTCAGGGCCAAATGTCTCTTCCTCTTTTCGACCTCCGGATTTACTACCAGTGTATCGCCGCTAGCTTCTTCGTCGAATTCTTCCTCCATGGCTTCGTAGATGTCATCGTCGTCGGATACTACTTCTATTTCATCGTTGTCTTCCATCCGTGGTCGGCCCGAGACCCGGGTTTCCGGTTCATCGTCGGCGTTTCGTTACATCACTGACGTGCTTTTGTAAATGATGAAAGTCCGATAAAACGGACCCGCAGTCGTCGCAAGACATTGTAATGTAATGTAATTCCTCGGCTTCTCTTATAAATTTTATTTTGCATTGTGATCACATTAATATACATCCTTCGTGGTCGTCGTCAAATCCTTCTTCATTATCGGAACAACCGTGTTTCTGGCCGAGATAGTTCAAACGGCGAAGCATTTTTCTGCATTCTACGTAGATTGACTTTGAACAAAGTTGGCAAGACATTGTGGGATATCTGAAAAAGAGAGATCCACATCAGTTATCAAATTAAATCAAAAGACGATTGCATCAGATGAATATGTATGAAGGAGTTAACTCTTCATCCTTTTCTTTTTCTCCTCCAAAAATTCCGGGAACTCATTTAAGAGCTCCGGGAGCTCATTTATGAACCTCGCTAGCGAATATAGGATCTCCGGGATCGCATATAAGAGCTTAAGGAGCGCATTTAAGAGCTCCGGGAGCTCATGTAAGAGCGCCGCGAGCGCATTTAAGAGCTCCGGGGGCGCATTTAAAAGCCCAAGGGGCGCATTTAAGAGCTCCGGGAGCTCTTTTAGGGGCGCCGCGAGGTCATTCGGGAGAAGTTAAGCACTTCTAAAATAAATGAAGTTGGTTTTCTCATAAGCTTGTTGGGGACCTTTATAAGGACCTTGTTTTGTGTATCATTAAGAGGACCTTGGCCAGACTGGTTTAGTAAGAGATAGATAGTCTGGTTTCCGTTCCCACCGTTGCCAAAGTGTGGTAGGATTGGGAACCAAACTATTTAGGAGAAACCTTTCGTATTAAGCAGAAATGAAGGTCACGTGACGAATAAAATGTGCATAGTATGAGTATCTGTAGAAGCCATCACTTGTATACCTGTGGGTAGTGAGGACCTTGACATATCACCACGTTCTGAGGACTAGGTGAAGCAGCCTACTTAGCGGAATATAGAAAGGGTCGAACAACCTTTTTTAACGTCAGTTTTATGTTATATTATTCAGATTTCTCTTACACTGTATAAAGATGCTTAAACAAAATGAGGACGTGTCCATAGAGAGAGAGAGAGGGAGGGAGAAATATATTTGCTCTCTGTTATTTTAGTGATTTACTTTTTCCTTATTTTATATCATTGTATAAGCCATGTAGTTAACTATGTTTTAAAGACCTATGCAATTATTAAATGTTTCATATTATCCTATACTATAAAGTTTTGACTTGGTGTTTTTTTAATACACATTACATAAGGCGTTAGATCTGCAGCTTGGGGCATTACCTGAAGCTGTACTGACGAGTCTGGCGTAAATCATAGGTAGTCAATAGTTTGAAAACATTGTTCGAAAAGTAGCCCAACTTATCACTGTCATTATCTCTATATTATTGAGTTATCATTGAGTTATTTCAAAAAATGTCTTTGTCCCTTTGAAATCATTGATAAACATACGATAAATCGATTACGTCGATGATATCACTTCTTCAGTCCAGTTATTCGTTACTGCTTGGTGTCTGTACAAGTCAAAGACAATCTGCACCCAACCAAAATCGCCGGAAAGAAATCGAACCCAGAGCCCTGATCTTCAATGCCACATTCACTTGAACGCGGTACCAGAAAAAACAAACTTAGGCGTTATGTGACACTTATAGACGAAGGGGTCGTATAGACGAAATTCTGTCAAAAAGGAAACAGTAATTTTCTGAAGTTAGCGAACGAATGTTGGTAGTCCCTGAGCGTCTCTCAATCAATATGCAGTACATGACTTTGGAAACATCTTGAGAAAATGTGGCAGATCTTTAGAAGTGAAAATATACATGTTTAATCACATAGTTCAAAACATTGTGGCAAATCGAGACAAAGCGCATTATGAACAGTGTTTTCCTTTTGTCACAGTGTTTTCACAATTCGTATATTATCAAATGGAATGTGTTAATGCTCCATGATTAGCGACCTTCTATGTATATTTGGACACAGGCGAAGGATATTCTTGAGAACAACACAAATTGTTTCGATCAACGTTTTTAAATCATTTAGTATGTCCTGACAGGCAACGAATGTAGATCTGCCGCTCCGAGGAGGCGATGCGAAAACATCAGGCTAAAAGTAACAAGCAACATACCACTGTTACACATGTGTTACATATACGAAAACAGGTTTGCTAGTTTTATAATGTGGTCTATTTTGGCGCTTTCACGCTTTCATTTCTGTCCTTATACACATTGATTGGTCTGATTGCAAGATCGGTATCTCACTGATTGTCCTGGAAGAGTC